>JAQHUG010000133.1:292989-315243 GCA_028555095.1 Dicrostonyx torquatus
CTGAATGAGCATATGACCTAACTGGACTCTATGAATGTGCCATTGGGGACTGACTGAGAAGCCAATGATAATGGCACTGGGACCTATCTCTTCTGCATGTATTGGCTTTTTGGGAACTTATTCTATATGGATGCACAATTTCTTAGACCGAGATGGAGGGGTCCTGCCCCATCTTAAGGAAGCAGAGGGAGGGCAATGGGGTAGTGGGGGAGCGGGAGGGCCAGGAACAAGTGGAGTAAATGTAAATTTTTCTTTTAACAATAAAAAAATCAGAAAAAATATAGAGCTCAATAAAAATCAATAAAAAAAGGCAGGGAGCATCCATCCATCTAACCACCCATCCACGCATCCACCCATCTAAGCACCCATTCATCTATGCATCCATCTCTCCGTGTATCCATCCATCTATCCTTTTTGTAGTTCATCCTCTCACCCATCCATCCACCTTCCCATTCTTCACCACTTATCAGCTATCCACCCACATGATAATTAATTTACTCACTTACTCCTTTACTGAATAGTTACTTGAAACTTTTTATGCTTTGGTTGGGATCCTGCCTGGAAGGAGCCCACAGAGGGCAATTTCGGATGCTGAGGAATCTGACGGGAAGATTTTTTTCTGTTCAGTTTTTGTTGAGAGGGAGTAGACAGGTAGAGAAGGTTTCCTGCTCTATGTGGCACCTAAGCTGTGATCTGGAAGAAATGAAGGCTGCAGCATCTTCTGTGGCAGGGGCATCTTCTGTGTCCATTCCTCCCCTTTTTCCATCAGGATAGAGAAGAGGATTCTAGACCCCCGACGGTGCTACTTTTCCAGTATACCGCATGTGTTGATGTTCCTCTAGATCCCATCATAAAAACTGGAGATGTGGGTAGGGGCGGGGTTCTAGCCCATGGTGAAAGGACCCTGAGAATTAACTAATAACAAGAGCCTAGGAAGAGCTGTGAAATGAAGCCTGCTGCGTGGGTAGATTCTGTTATGTAAGATTCATGCTACCTATTAATATGAGCAAGTATTAATAGCTGCCATTATGGGGAGTTTGTGATTATCACGTCAGCAGGGCAGTGTTAGCGTGGGCTGAAGGTGTGAAAATGACCTCTTTGTGTGTGGCCAGACTTATAGTAATGGTATTCTGCACTGGGGATCGACCTCCATTACCTTGTCCAGATTGCAGCTTGATACATGTGTTACAGTAAAAGTTTCCCGCAGCAAACAGGTTAAATTGGCCAGCATTTGACCCACATCTGCAGGATGGATGGCGCCTTAGCAGTCATTTCATCCTCTGTCCCCTCTGCTGTCATCTGGAATTAACGCTGAGCCGAGCTGATGGTTGACCAAGCAAAGCTTGCAGTGGCTTCAGCAGGCCAGAGCAGAGAAGGTGAGAATGCCATTTAGCTCAGCACTGTTGTCACCGTGACCATCCTCTCTTTCCTTTCCTCTTGCAGGCCCGTTACCTTCGGCATTGGCCTTGGTGACATGTTTAAGTATGGCAGAGCAATAGCTTATATTTTCATAACACCAAGAACATGTGATAAATCAGAGGGCCACATGCTTAAGAAAGTAGGGGAGCACGTATCTTCTTGTGGACTTGAAAAATATTCTCATGCATTTAATATAGAAATCTTTGGCTTTTCTGAAAATACTTCTACTAGTTTTTTGATAGCTTCATTTTTGTATAGAGTGACTTTTAGTTGTCCTTACTCCCCCTTGCCCACTTCCATATTCTAATGGAGCCCTTCTTTCCAAAGCCCCCTCTTACTTTTATGCCTGCCTGTGTGAGACCCTCTGAGTTTAATTGGGGTTGTCCACATGAGCATGGATGGCAGATTAATTACTGGAGCAAGGGGCCACTTATCAGTTGTTATACCACTGAAGCGCATGACACTCTCAAACTCCCCAACAACCATGAAATACCAGAAGTCACCAGAGATGGGTGGGTTCTCATGGACTTCCTCCTCCAGGGTGAAATGCTGATGGTCAGTTTTGTGCAAGTCTCGGCAGGCCCAGCACGGAGAACTGTGGCTGTAGTGATCTTATGAATGAAATGGCCGTGTTATGTCCAGAAGACAGCTCTTTGTCACGCATCTTCCCATCCCCTGGCTCTTACACTGCCTCTGCCCTCTCTTCAGGGATGGTTCCTGAACCTCAAGGAGGTTGCACTGAAGACCGAGTGCTCCACCATCCCTTATTCTCTGCACTTTGTCAGCTATAGGTTTCTGCAGCAACCGTTCCTGATGCAGCAAGACATTTCTCTGATGAAGGCGGGGCACGGCAATGCTCTCAAGTGGTGACCCGGCACTGGATGTCTGTGTCCTAGAGCTTGTCCTTCCCTTTCATCCTTGCTGCTTTCTAGGTCTCATGGGCTTCATGTTAGGCAAGAACAACCCTGAGGAACAGCATCCCCAGATCTTAGTGCACCCACAGGCGTACTGGCCACATTCGAAGGGCCATGGATGGAGCACAATGAGACTCTTGCTTCCTTTTCTTTCACTGAACTCAAGCCAGAAAAGACTTGATGTTTATTGGGAGTGATCTTGGTGTTTTATTTCTGTAGTCAGTTATGTCAAAAATTTGTTTTCCTTGTGGCCATACTTGATCAACAAATTCTCTCATCCAGGCTCTGCCTCTTAGTGTTCACCTCTTCCTAGCTGGAGCCAGTGAATTTTTAACCACAGGCTCTGTCCTCTCCAGCCTTTGGACCCAGTCCTGTCTGCAGGGGTGGTGTGGGAGGGGAATGGAGTAATCCTGAGATGAACAATGAGGTAATCTTCTGCTTTATTTGTCCAGTCAAATCCCCATAAACAAGGACTTGCATGAGAGCTCCCAGAATTTTGTTCTATTTTTGGATAGGATAATTAATGATGAACAGTTTCCCCATGCAAGCTGTTGGCTGTTTAAGCACTGATCAGGAAGAATAGGTGATGGTCAAAGAACGTCATGTTAGGAAGAGAAGGGCTGAGGATGTAACTTAGTTGGTAGAGTGACTGCCTAGCACACATGAGTCCCTGGGTTCAATCCCCAGCATGCCATAGATCAGGTATGATGGCACATACCAGTAATCCTAGCACTTGTTAGATGGAAGCAGGAGGGTCAGAGGCTCAAAACCATCCTGGACTCTGTAGCAACTTTGAGGCTATCCTTGGCTCCATAAGGAAAAAAAATAAAGAAGTTAGTTCATGCTAGTAAAGAATGTTAGCTATAGCCACTGACCAGTAGATGATAAACTCTACTGTTAAAGAACCGGGTGATATAATGTCCAGAAAACAGTAACGCTTCAAGTTTACATGATAGAATACTGTAAAGGAAAAATGCTGACAAATTTGTTTGTTATCACATTTAACTTAGATACATGGAGATATTAGATCAAATATAATCTCCTTAAAACAAAAATAAATATGCAGATCGAAGTATAAACGCCACCGCAGTCATTACATTGAGTTAAACTTTGATAAATGTCTAAACCTTTAAAAGATCCACAGAGTCAATAAAATTCGGGTTAATATTTGTTTAACATAGCAGTGATGTTTGCTAAAGTTAGGTCTTCAGGTGCTATGGAAATGGTGGCTGAGGCAGAGACTCGTGACTTGGTTGTGACTTTGCTGAACACAGAGTGCCACACAGTGACTCAGCACACTCGTCATTTCTCTCTATCTGAGCTGCCGTGTGACACTGTGAGGTCATCGTCCTTCCCTTGGTGATGAACACCCTGTAGACTTCATCCCATTTATGTTCCATTAGTATCTAGCCTGGCAGTTCAACAGAATTCTGTTTGGCCTTGATTCTATTACAGGCAAGCTTGAGAAGCCATCATCTTGGGGGACTGCAAGTGGAAACCAGTCTGATCACCTTCTGACAGTTCACAGCCCACAGGTGGAAACAGAAATTCTGGGTCCAAGCTGTCTACAAGATAATTATATTGGTTAGATTGAGAATTTCACTAAAATAAAAACACAAAATTAAAAAAAGAAGAACAATGGCAAAAGTTTGCAAGGTGACACTAGGGAGATAGCTCAGTGGGTGGGGCACTTGCATGGAAGGAGGAAGAACTAAGCTTGAATAGCTGTAACCCACATAAAAAGTCGGGCATGCCAGTACTTGTTTCTGTAATCCCAGTGTTCCTGAAGGGAAGTGGGAGTCAGGAGACAGGAGAATCCCCAGACCAGTTAGCTGAAGTGCTCAGAAAAAGCAAGAAAGAGACCTTGTCTCAAAAACAAGGTGGACGCTGGGAACTGACACCTGAGTTTGTCCTCTGACTGCCACACACACTGTGGCACATGCGTGTCTGCACTCACACCCACAAAGTGCATGTGTATGCACATGTATACAAACACATGTACCACACACAAAGAGAAGTAGAAACAAAATGCTTTGAGCCAAGAGAGAAGGCCCAAATGCTCCGGTCTGAGAGATACTGGCTTGAAGAGTTGTCTGCCTGGTATGGGGTGAGGGCTGGCGGTGACTGGGGCAAACTACTGGAGGGTTACCTAACCTACTTCTGCTCCTCAAAGCTGATTTGACTGATTCTTAGACTTACTGGGGAAACTGAGGCAACTTGACTACTCATTTGAGTTCTGATACTTAGCTATTGTTAGCTTTAAGCTGCCAGGCCTCTCTGATGACAACTGCTCACCACCCTGCCTGATACTAGCCACAGGACTGGGGGCTTGTGCAGGGGATTTAGATAATATATTGGAAACCATAGCCCAAATCTAGGCTATTTCTTGGATTATATGTCTCTTTGTTACTAGATACTCCTGGCTCAGGAGCACTGCATAGATTCTTGGTGACAAAGGATATTTTTAGAAAAAGGAAGGAGCTGTGACCAAGGAATTGTTCAAACAAGTTCCAAGAACCTGTAAGCCACTGACAGACAGATGAAAAGAACTTGGATTTCTCTGTGATTGGCAGTGATAACGTCCAAACCAAGGAAGCATCTAGTTGTCACTGCCAACATTATTTATAGCATCCAAATACTGACCTGCCTGCGGTCCCTGGGGACCCAGAGTGACACAGCCTCAGCTTTCTGCTGAGGCATCTTTCTGAGGTGGCATCCCTGAACCCAACCCCAGTGTCCTGGCTAGCTCACCTGCCGCAAGCAATTTACCCTCCTTGGCCAGTCTGTCTACAACCCTTCTAACTCAAGATGGAATTTCTCTTAATTCCTGGATCCAGTTGTTCACAGTCCTGCCAGCTTCCAGAGTCTTCAGACTAAAACCCAATGAGTGCTTCATGTCAGTCCTCAATGCTGCTCTCAAACTTGCTTAGACAGACAGTGCATTTCACAGTTGTACTTTCTACTCTTACTATCTTCTCTGTGGGTATATACACCTGAGTGTAGATCCCTTGGAGGCCAGAAGAGGGCAGAGCTGGAGTTCCAGATGATTATGAGACACTTGACATAAGTGCTGGGAAGTGAACTTGAGTCCTCTGGAAGAGTAGCAAATTCTCTTAAACTACTGAGCCATCTCTCCAGCCCCTCTACATTTACTCTTGAGTCTACTAGTTACATTTTGATAATTTCAAATACATTTTAGGATCAAGTGGGATGTAAGTGAACAAGTGTGTGTGTGTGTGTGTGTGTGTGTGTGTGTGTGTGTGTGTAGTAACAGCAAGGTGTGTGCAGTGTTAGAAATCAGCTGTGCAATTAAACAGGGCTGGAGTTTAACTTTGTCTTATCATTTAGTAGCTGCATGACCTTAGACAAATTTTTACATTTTTCAAAGATACAGTTTTCTTATTTAGAAAATAGAGACCATATATATACTTCCTAACCTCTTGAGGGGACTATTCTGTCTAACACATGCTGAGTGCTCAGCAAATGGTAATTTAGTTGGTATGCTAGATACAAGACATACCAAAATCACCAAATGAAATGGCTTACAATAGTCTTAGGAGTTAAAAAAGCCAGGCGTGGAGGCATGTGTATTTGGAGTCCCAATACTGCAAGGGTAGAGACAGACAAACCTCTGGGGATTCGCTAGTCTGCATAGCCATTTGACAAGCTGCAGTCCTGAGAGAGACCCTATCTCAAAGAAGAAAGACAGGTAGGACCCGAGTGGGCTCAGTGGTTAAGACTGTCCTTACTGCTTTCATAGAGTCATATCAGTTCCTAGCACCCACACCAGACAGCTCACTCCCACCTGTAATCTAGCTCCAAGGGTCCTGTCCCCTACTATGGCTTCTGTGAGTATCCACACACATAGACTCAGACACATTCATGTTCAAAGAAAGATGGCCAGTGCTTGAGGAATCATGTCTGAAGCTGATTTCTGGCTTTCACATGCATGTGCACATATGTGTGAGGACATCCCACCCATCCCCCCTCATCAGTGTCCCCATTACCCAGCCCATTGCTCTGAAAATACTTGAAATAATCAACTTGGAGGAAAGGCTTTGGTTCTGGTTTGAGAGTCCATGGTTGTTGTTCTTATCACTCTGAGCCTGTACGCAGACAGAACTTCATGCTTGGGGGAGTCATGAGGAGAGAAGCTCGTCCCTTGGTGGCCAGGAAGCAAAGACAGAGGGAGAGGGACCAAGTCCTCCAAGATCAGCTTCAAGAGTCTACTCCTAGTGATCTCACCTCCGGTATAGGTGCCGTCACCTCCCAATAGTGCTACAGTTGACGACTGAACCGCACGTTGGCACATGGCTTTGTGGGGGAAGGGGCATTTCAGATGGAAATCAAAGCACACGATTATCTTAGAGCCTGAATTCCAGACAGCATATGATCAAGCAGAAAGACGGGAAGACGGTAGGTTTGTTTTCTCCGATTTCACAGCAAAGGGAGGTCAGCTGGAAACCAGGGCCACTTTCCTCCCTGGTTGCTGGAAGCATGGTCTCCAAGCAGGATCCACATATGCGCTATTTTATCCTTTGTCTGCCCATTTCAGAGTCAGTACATAAATAGATTACGTCTGGAGCTTCAGGGAAGTCAAGATTGACACATTAGTCAGAAGTTATGTGCTTTCTTTCCCGGATGATTGTCCATAATGCATTCAAGTCCAGAAAAAAAGGATGTCAGAATTTGTTCAAAATCTATCAATCGGACAATTTTCTCAATGACAAACAGATGGCTCCTTTGAGTTATTCAGAGGGAGAACATTCTTTTTCTTTTGTTCATCTCAGTTTTTATGGTTTAAAAGAATTAATGTTTAATCCCAATTCTAAAATTGTTAATTAGTTTGTATTTGCCTCACTAAATCTGTTAAATAGATTTTTATCGCTTCAGCTCTGTCTCCCTGGCAGCATCCGGTGTCAAGTTTGCAGAAATAATGTGGTTCTGACAGCCAAGAAAACCAGAGGTTAAACCACCAGGACTACAGATGTGACAGCATTAAAGAGAAATATATCACCCTAAAGCTTTTATTCCCATATATTTTAGGATCAGCCTAAACATGAACCAATGTTCTTTCTTCCATTTCACTCCCCAGAAGCACCGTGGTTCAGGTCCTGTTTGATTTACGTGTGTGTTTTGACACTGATGAGGGCGGCCAGGGAGCCCTCAGCCCTCCCCAGACACAGGAATGGCAAAAGCGAGAGGGTGTTTTTATTCTCTCACCCCCAGCCTCTTCTCACTGCTTTGGTGCAGCGTTCTGCAAGAGCTAAGCGGTGCAGATGAAGCTTGCCAATCTCACCTGCCAGCAGGGGGCAGCAGAGAGCAGCACAGCTAAAAGAAGACGGTGTCTAAGGAGCAGGTTTGCCCCATATCACCGAGCTGCAATATAGTTAAGGAGAGCTGGTAGTTGGGGTTGGAGATGGAGAGATGGCTCAGGGGTTAAGAGCCTGTTCAGGTATTGTTTTCCCAGAGGAAATGAGTTCGGTTCCCAGCATCTTCATCAGGCAGTTCATGACAGCTCCAGGATAGAGATCCAATGCCACCCACCCACACAATTGAAAAAAAAATAGTTGATAGTAATAAATGATTATTATTTAATCCTAATAATGAGAGTAATAAATAAAAACATCCCAGCAAACAGTTTCTCTGTGGTGGACACAAGAATGACCTCCAAATCCCCAGAACCTGTTACCTCACATAGCGAAGTACTTTGAAGGTATGAGTTAGTTAAACATCTGGAAATCCAGAGGCCCTAAATGTAATCACAGATTTGTTTAGAAGAAAGATCAGAGGGAGATGAGTTAAAAGAGAAGAAGGCAACATGACAATGGAAATAGAGTTTGGCATACTTTGAAGACGAAGGAAGAAGTCACAAGCCAAGGAACATGTGTGAGTACTAAGCACTAAAATAATAATATATTGTTCCCCCTAGAGTTAACGATTGTTGCTAACCCCTGACCTCAGTCCACTCAAACCAAGTTTCCATTGTTGTCTACGAGAACTGAGAAAGAACAAATCTGTGTGCCACAGTTACAGTGATAATTTGTTATAGGAACCATCAGGAACTAATACAGTATCTTTTTCTTGCATAGTAATACAGTGCTCCATCCCAGCCATAAAACAAAATATCTTGCAGGGACAAACGGAGGCAGCAGAGATGAGCATCATACACCCACATCTTCCAGGGTAGGAATGGGTTTCAAGCTCCAAGCAGGAATAGGCCTGGCCTTTCTACCCTGGATGGTTGGAAAAGAAAACTTCTGAGCATCTTAGATCAAAAGTGATAGAAGAGTCAGGAATTCTCTGCATAAATATCTGCACAATCAACATGTTCCCATGAGGATTGAGAAGAGATGGGACTCACAGGCTGGAGGGAGGTGGAGAAAGGATCAGTGAGAAGGCTATGAATGGGGATGAGGGCAAAGGAGCTGAGTCAGGCATACCCACGCTCTGGAAAGTCAGGAGCCACTGCCCACACGGCATTCAAAAGAGCGCCGAGGTTCCTAATTGGACACAGGTGGCTTCCAGGTAGAATTTCAGTTAAGAAAATAGTCCATTGTTGCAAAAGGTTTCTTTAGGCTAAAAGTTTTTATTTTATTTTTATATTTTGTGTGTGTGTTATATTATGTGAGTGTACACCCTGGAGACCACAGGTTGATATTAACCACAGGTTGTCTTCCTCTACTGCTCTTATCTTTTTGGAGACAGAGTTCCAGGGCTCCCAAGTTGGCTATCTTGGCTGGGGCCCTCTCCTCTCCACCCACGCCCAGCTCCCGGCACTGGGGTTTCAGGCATGTGCAAACGTACCCAGCCCAGCTCTTACGTGGATGCTGAAGATCAAAACTCAGGCCCTCATGCCTGCACAGCGAGTGAGTGCCTTAACCAACTGAGCCATCTCCCCAGTCCCAGGGAGACTTACTTTTGCTTTAATTTTGAATGTACAGGAATTTGGAATATTAAGAGCAAAACTCCCTTGTACCCTTCCCTCGGATACACCAAACACTTGTATCTTACTGTTTGCATTGTCGCGAGTTCCCTGTTCTGAGAGTGTCAACAATTTGCTTTTACATCATCTCCCCTGATTTCTTAATAAGTCAGAGCGTATTTTATGAGAACAGGGACATTTTGTCACACAACTACAGTACAGGTATCAAAGCCTGAGAAACTCAGTGCTGCTAAAATGCTATCATCTACACAAAGTCCAAGTCCCAGTTTTGTCAACCTTCTTCCTAATTTGTTTATCTCCTGGTCCAAGACCATCAAAGACAGCGTCTCACTGTGTAACTCTTGCCGGCCCACAACTCATTGTGTAGCCCAGGCTGGTCTTGAATGCATAGAGATCCACCTGCCTCTGCCTCCTGAGTGCTGGGATTAAAGCATTCTACACTATGCCAGGTGGTTCTTCAGGTCTTAAATGCCTCATTTAATAAGAAGATAAATACCTGCTAAGTTTTGACAGATATTACTAAGGGTATATCATTAGCTAAGAAAGCTTGTCTTTGCAAACAAGAACACCAAGGATTAGTTTTATCTCCTAGTATTGAATCTGCATATTAAAATGCTAATAAACTCTAATTTTAAAAGTAGTGATTTTATTTGTATGTGTGTGTGCCTGTAGCAGGTGTGCCATGTATGTGCAGATGCCCACGCAGACCCAAAGAGGGTGGGTGATGGAGTTGTAGTAACAGGCAGGTGTGAACCACTCCACCTGAGTGTTGGGACCCAAGCCTGGGTCCTCTGCACTCCTAACTGTGGAACCATCTCTACGGCCCCCAGCAAACTTTATATTTTAATCAACATATTTCTAAACACATCCACTTAAAAATTTACTTCCCACAATCTTTCTAGAATATACTTTAATTTTTCTTCATTCTCATTTCATATATAATGAAATATGATCACATTCATACCCTCCCCCAAGTTTCCCCATAGCCCTAGCTTCACACACATGACATATAGTTGTGGTGGCTCTCCAGTTTTCTTTCATTTGGGGCACCACAGTCAGATTGGTGGCTCAGTCTTGTAATCCCAGCATTTGATGGGCTGAATAGGAGGATCTCATTGAGTTCCAGGCCTATGACTTGGCTGTAGAATGAGACCTTCTGAAAACAACTTAACAAACCCAACAACAATGGCAAACCTAATCCCTTTGTTGTGCTGGCACACACCTTTAATCCCAGTGCTTAGGAGGCAGGCAGATCTCTGTGAGTTCAAGGTCAATGTGGTCTATACATAGCCTAGGCCAGCTAGGGCTATAGATCACAGCTTATAAACTAGGATAGTCTATGAACTTGAGATACACTATGGGTTTAGAGTATTCTTCGATATATTTGGGGTAGTCTGTGGACTTGGGGTGTGCTGTGACTGAGACACACTTATGAGCTTGGGTTTGATGTATACTGTGGACTTGGGATGCACTATGAACTTGAGATAGACTGTCATTTTTTGCTCTGAGCACTAGCTTTACAACATCCCCTTCAACTCCATCCCTATCTCCAAGGGACTCAGGAAATCACTTCTTTCTTCTCTTTGATGCCCAGAAAAGAGAAAACCTTCTTAGGACCAACACCAATAGGATCGCTCACTAACTCTCTGGCTAGGATGTTAACAATGTGCATGCACCACGCCAGGCATGAGAGTGAAGTTGCCAAGGTCCTAAGGACCTCAGAAGCTGTTAGGCACTAAGGCTCATATGTATGCTCTCTGATGCCAACTGGGAAAAACCAAGAACTTGGTCAGAGTCAAGGCAATGATGGCCTTTCAGTGGAGAGGTAGTGATGGCTTTAGGAAGGAGAGTTGAGGTGAAGCATAGCCAGGACACAAAGACTTGAATGCTGTGGCCTGCTAGGACTGAGAGGTGCCTCAGTATTGCTGTTTGTCATAAATGGGACATGAAGAACAGGAGCAGGAGGTAGGAATGAAGCTGGGAAGCTTGGGAGGAAAGACTATTTTTGAATCTGCTTTGCATACTCTAAAGAGTTATAGACCAAGTACTTGAGATTACAGAGCCTTTGAAAACTTTGCATATTTGAGGAAGCCTATTTTATGGTACTTTTGGTCTCTGATATCTTTTCCTGGTTGAACAATCACATTTTAGTGTTTTGATTGGAACTAAAGGTAAAAAAAAAATCTCATTCTGGGAGGGAGAGGGAGAGAGAGGCAGAGAGATTGATTGATGGACTTGGTAAAGGCCATCTTCAGCTAGTCCTAGGGACCACAAGGGGTCAGCCTTGGGTTCTGTAATAGGAAGCAGGAGATATTTGCTAAGTGTGGGTTCTCACCTGAGGACCATTGAGAGGGATTTATTCCACTTTAATATACTGTGGAGTTAGCGGCTTTGAAATTCTTTGCCTCCAAGGGGCCTTTAAAGCCAATGAAGCAGGCGTCTCAGGAATGACCTGTATGTCAGGCCTGCTTGTTTATGACCCTCGGAGCCTCAATAAAAGGCAAGGTTCATGTTTGGTGATTTGGGTTGCAGGGCTCCAAGTGTGCCTACCCACCTTTCAGGCTTGGGAGTCTGCTGAGCTTGGGAGGGAAGAGTTTGGTGTGGGGTTTGGGTGAAATGCTTCAGGCCTGGGTCAAAGCTCAGCTGGGCCTGGCCAGGGCTGGGTGGCTTTCATGGAACTGACCTAACTGTGTTCCCAGGTTACTGACTTTCCTCTTCTGGTAACACTATACTATGCTGTTAGAGAATGCGCTGCCTGAGTAGCTCTTCCCATCAGAAGCTTCCCACACTACTTCCCTGACGCCTGGAGGGGAAATACGTTGTAAGCTATCCCATCCAGTGACCCAGGGACACTGGGAGAAGGTTTTATGGTTCGTGGGAGAGCAGATGCCAAGGCACCCCTGGGAGCCAGGCTCAAGCTAAGAGGCCAGGAGGGCTGGCACGGGGATCCAGCAAGTAGAGGTGCTCATTGTCAATGCCGATAGATTGAGCTTGATCCCCATGACCCACATGGAAGAAGGCAAGAACTGACTCCCACTCAGTGTCCTCTGACCTCCATGCATGTACTATGGCACCCCAATAAATAAGTGTAAATAAATGTGTGTGTATGTGTGTGTATGTGTGTGTGTATGTATATGCATTATTTATTTTAAGAGCAATGTCAAGTTCATAGCAAATCTAAGCAGAAGGTGAAAGGTTTCCCACTTGCTCTAACTCCTGATGGAGGCAATCAATTTGTTCCCTTCCATAAATGGGCCTTTGGTAAATGTGGGCAACACAGATCGCTGTCAACTGTACAGCTCCAGCACCATCCTCAAACAGCACCCTGTGGGTAGGGGCTGTGATTACGCCATTTGCAGAACAGGGCGGTGAGGCACACACAGAAAGAAGAGGGATAATGTATGCAAAGCCACAGAACCTGCAGATGGCGGAGTCAGACAGAGTTCCTACACTCTCAGGCACTAAAGCTGAAGAACATCTTAGCCCTTGTCATCGGGACACCTCAGTGGTGCAGTCTTTGAGGTAGGCAAGAGTCACGGAGAAAGGCCAGGAGCTGTGTGGTCAGGGTTGGGTAGCATCTGTCAGGAGGCTGATGGAGGGAGCATTATTTCTTCTGCACTTAGATGGCTCTTTCACTGTGGAGGACAAGCGAGTGTAACCTTCCCAACTTCTGTCCTGCCTGGTGTGGGTGTATTTAGGACCAGGAATTGGGTGTGTGAGAGTTCCCTGCAGGAAGCTTGACCCCAGATGTGTTGTTTGGGCAGTAAGATGTTTTCCTCTGAAAGCCTGGGGTTCCCAGGGATGCTGGTGACTGGGTAAGGATTCCATTAGCCTCTACTTTAGTATCAGGAAGCCAAATATAAGATGCAGATCCTTGTATCAGCTCTTTCTGATCACAACCTTGTCCTACCTCTCAAAAGATTAAGATATTAGTCAGGGAAAATAACATTCTTGCTGATTGGTCTTCTTAAAGAAATATTTTTATTATTTGTGTGTGTGTGTGTGTGTGTGTACATGTGTGCAGATATCCATCAAGTCCAGAAGAGGGCGCCAGATATACTGGAGCTAGAGTTACAGGGAGTTGTCCTGATCCTGAACAGGTGTTGGGAACCAAGATTAGAACTTCTGTAAGTGAAGCAAGTGCTCTTAACTGCTGAGCCATCCTTCTAGCTCTTTAAGGGCCTCTTGTAAGTCTAGTTTAGGTACAAAGTAAACTTGAAAGAGCAAAGACCACACATCCTTTGGCTCCCCAGTCTTTAACTTGGAATGCTCAGTGGGTAGGGCTGAGCCTCAGGAAAAGGTCCTGTGACTTCAACTCTCCTCTCAGTATCTGGAATCCAGTCTGTCAGGGCACTAGAGGCACTGTGGCTCCTCGCCTTTCCACCTGGCTCTTTCAGTCCTTTTAAAGAAAGGGAAGAAAGACCTTTTACCTTCCTTCAGAGAACCCACTAGAGGGGAGCAAGGAGAGACCCCAGCCCAGAGGCATCTCTCTGCCACAGATTTAGTGTTCAGATGGGCTTTCTGCGAAACATCTCATAGACTCAGGATCTGTCTGAGCTGCACCCAACCCTTGAGAAAAACCTGGGATGTGGGCAGGGCGAGAAGAAAGTAAACTCTCCTGGGTCCACCTGGGAAATAACTTCAAGCATTGTACAAACTCCCAACGGTCCATGCCAGATGGAGTCCTCCCTCCATCCCAAAGCTCTCAGGGGCCAGGAGAACTGTCCCTGTTTCTATGGAGGGCTCTCAAATGGCAGAGGACCTCTGTCAGAGGAGTGACTGGCAGTACAAAGCAGTTCCTTTTAATAGTGATTATTAAGGCGAGGCTCTAGCTGGCAATTAGTCTGTGAGCGAGCAAGAATGGCAACTAGTGCTACTGTGTGCCAGGCACCATTTTGGACTCTTCAGTTCATAGTTTCATGCAAGTACATAATGAATTTTGTAATTTTCACTACCTATTACCCTCCCTCATCACCACTCTTTCTCCAGATAAAAACCCTTTGTTTTTGCAACAAGGTCCCCTTCTTACATTGATGTATTTTTGTTTTGTGACCCACTGCACTTAACTGGGATTGCTTGCATAAGCATGGTGTGTGTGTGCATGTGCGCATGTGTGTACATGCATGCATGCCTACGTGTGTACTTGTGTGTGTGTGTGTGTGTGTGTGTGTGTGTGATTTACTAGGAGAAGAAGTCCAAGGGAAGCAATTTAAGAAGAACAATTTATTGTGGTAAGAAATGGCTACAGGAGCATGACACCACCACCAGGAAGCAGAACTTGATTAGGAAGCAGGGAGAGGCTATGAAACCTCAAGGCCCACCCCAGTGATTCTCTCCCTCCACCATGATTCCACCTCATCCAGCTTCTCCAACCTTCCATAGCTGTTCCACTAGCTGGGAGTCAGGGCTTCAAACACATAAGCTGCTGGGTGATTTTCCACATTCAAACCACAGCTTGGCAGAGCTGGGGCATAAACCCAGCCCTCAGGCACCATGTAGCCCAGGCTGGCCTAGAGCTCACTATGTATCCTAGGTTGGCCTTGAGCTCCTACTTTGGTCCTAATGCTGTGATTGCCGATGTGTGCCATCATGCTTGGCTCCTGTAACACTATGTGATATCATAATCCGGAGGGTCTCGAGAAAACCCACACATTGTCTCTGTAGCTATAGCATAAGAGGGAGTAGAGGCTCAGATGATACAATTACTTGACCAAGTTCACACAGATTGCTAGTGGTAGAACCCTGGCTCTTGTCACAACACTACCTGGCCACCATTTCCATTAAACTAAGCCTAGACATTTTAACTAAAATTTAGGCTTTGGTTTGACTAATTGGAAAGGGACAGAGCTGCAGTGTGCTATCCTGAGAGTTCCTGTGAAATATTTCATAGATCAGCTTAAGGCAGGACCTCTTAGCTTGCCAGAGTAGATGGGCAATGTAGGATGACACCTCCAAGGACAGACAACCTCTGCTGGGCAGTGCCCAGTCCTGAGGCAGCTAATAGCGTCCCATGTTTCAGCTCCACAACCAGCCTGGGGAACATGTCCTAGACAAGTGAGAAAACATGATGGTTTTCCCCGTGCGAGGACAGAAATGAGTTTCTTCCTTCAGGCAAGCCGGCTGCTCTCAGATCACAGATTGTGACAGGGCATTCTGGGGAGGCTCTGGGGAAGCAGAAAGCTGTGGAGTAAACAACCCTCAGAGAAAGAGAAAATCAGCCCTTGAAATGTTCTTGGCAGCTGATCATTCCCTAACAAAAACACCCTGCTCAGCATGGCCATGGCCGCTGAAGAGCAACTCCGGAGACCTGGACTCTGGGGCCACTCAGCTCTTGCAGCAGGCCTTAGCAGCTGCTGGGAGGGGAGTGCAACCAACGCCAGCCCCAGGAGCAATGGGAACGTTCAGAGTGGCCCCCAACAGAGCAGGGGCTGCAGAACAGCAATGCCATGCTCAGTGGGGCCGCAATACCATGCTCAGTGGGGCCCGATTCAGTCCATTTTCCAGCAACTGGCACTTGCTATCACCAGATGATGTCAATAATGTGGAAATTCTGAATTGGGGTTCAAAGGTATAGGAACAGGGGAACTGGCTTAGCAGGGCAGGAAACTGCGGGAGCTCCAGCTGAGGAAACACTCATCATGATCCAATCCTGTGCCTGGACTGTCATCAGAAGTGACAAAGCCATCCTAAGCTGTGTTCCCAGCAACACTGACACCAGGTCATAAGGCCCAAGGCTTGACTTTGGTCCGCCCATCAGTCCGGATCTGAAAATCAATGTCCACCTCTGTGTCTTCTGTGTGTAATGTGATTTGTGCAAACTGGAAGGTATTCAGAGAACGACACAAAGATTTGAAGCCATGCTATGCTGACCAGAAAAGGGCTGGGAGGAGCTCATGGACACCAGGGAGGAATGGGGAGCTGGAGGTTGTCTTTGTGGATGGGAAGAAGGGCTCTCTCTGGAGGAGGGAGTCAGGTGCTCTTATCTGGGCTAGGAGCATCGAAGACCTGAAGCCAGAGCAACTTTAGGTCCACAGGCTGGTTCCTCCACATTTTGTTAGGTGGCAACAGTGAAGTCACCTGACTGTCTGAGGCAACACTTAACCAGTGGAGATAGCAATGGTTACTGTCAGCATTCAAAGGGGACAGTGGCATCTGGCGTGGGAGCCATCCAAGGACAAATTTCCTTCTGGTCCAGAAGTCAAAGGCTTTGTGAAGGGGTGTGCTTGCAGAGGGAGGGCCCAGCCTCCTGGCGCAGGCAGTTACGTTTGGCTGTGGTGATATTTTGTCAATAATGTGCTCTAACAAAGCTTGCCTGAAGATCAGAGTATGGAATTAGCCACTAGTTAACCACAGAGGCCAGGCAGTGGTGGTACACACCTTTAATCCCAGCACTTGGGAGGAGGAAGCAGGAAGATCAGGAGTTCAAGGACACTCTGGGCTAGATTGAACCAGTCTAAAAGAAACAGGACCAGATGGTGGTTCACACCTTTGATCCCAGCACTAGGGTGTCATATGCCTTTAATCCCAGCACTAGGGAGGTGGAGACAGGAAAGGATATGGCTGGATGGAGAGAGGAATATAAGGCAAGGGGGAGACAAGAGCTCAGTCCTATTCAGTCTGAGGATTTGGTAGCGGTAAGAAGTCTTTCTAGTGGCTGGATCCTTTACTTCTCTGATCGTTCAGCATTTATCCCCATATCTGACTCTAGGTTTTTATTATTAAGACCAATTAGAATTCGTGCTACATCTGGCTTTGAAGCTCCTCTGCTGTTTATATCACTTAGCATGTAGATTTTTCTTCTAAAAGATTCTTTTCTCTTTTAGTTCCTTTCATTTCCACTTACATTATCATATTTCCTAATATAAATTATTCTGCTACTTTTTAATCTTTTATTCTTAAAAAAGAGGAACAGAACATACAGTGTGACTAACTTATTCCTAACAAAGGTATATTTGTAATTTCATAAATTATATTTGTGTGGGGGAGGGCACACCTGACCGTGCATGTGCAAGCTGGAAGAGAGCTGTGGGAGTCGGTGCTTTTCTTCTACTGTGTGGGTCCTAGGGATCAAATTCAGCTTTTCAGGCTTGGCAACAAGTGCCCTCTGATGATCTAGCTCACTGGTCCTTACAGTGGCCTAATTTTTAAAAATCATTTCTTTTTTTTTGAGATTATAAAATAATTTACATCATTTCACCTTCCTCCATTTCAAATTCATGGCTTTTCCATTAACTGTTGTTATATGCACACATGCACACATCTATATTCTAAAATATATCTTGATCACAATTGCCTATTTTAGGTCAGAAACTGGGTGTCACTTTAGTAATTTGATTAATTGATTCATGGCCTAATCATGAAGTAGAATAAAAAATATATATGTACCTGTAAAAATTAAATGTTCTTGTATTAGTTACTTTTCTCATTGCTGTGATAAAATACAGTACCAAAGCAACTTAAGGGGGAGCCCTGTGTTTTGGCTCACGGTCTAGAGTGCACTCAGTCATAGCCTGGGAGACACAGCAGGGGAGCTTGAGGCAACTGGCCACATTGTTTCTGCATTACAGAGCAGCAGGATGGATACTGGTACTTCCTTTTCCTTTTCCTTTTTTTATTTCAGCTGGGACCCTAGTCTGCTTAATCTTGTCACTCAGGTTTAGGGGGTGTCTTTCCTCCTTAGTTTAACCCTTCTGGATGCACCCCCAGAGACATATCTCCAGGTGTGATTCTAAGTTCCATCATGTAGACAATCAAGATTAAACACTTCCTCCTTTCCCTTCTAGTTTTGTAAATCATTGATTTTATACCCTGATATGTAGTATAATGTCTTGGTCAGCAAGTACTCACATTAACAATGGGGTCTCATAAGAGTATATAGCCCAGTTGTCACTATCTTATTTTAAAAAATTTAAAAAATTAGCATACAAGGTGCTAGATATCAATATGACTTTAACAAGAAAAATATAATAGTAGATTATCCCTTCCTCTCTCCTCCCGAACTCCAGTGCTACCAGTACCAAATCTCTCTCCCTATGTCATGGCCCACATGTCTTTTGTACCCATCCTTCCTCATTACCTAATTTCCTTCTCTCATGGTCTCCTTTCTAGTTTTTTAGGATTTACCTACATTTATCCCACTGTACTATTCCCAGGCAACACCCAAAGGACTCCACCTCCTACCACAAAGACATGTGGACATCCATATTGTTGCTGCTCTATTAACCATAGCAAGGCAATGGAAGCCGCCCAGCTACCCAGCAACACAGAAAAGGATAATGAGAATGTGGTAGATATACATGATAACCTTTTATTTAGCTCTAAAGAAAAGTGAAATCATGAATTCTGCAGGAAAATGGATGGGCCTAGAAAGTATATTATTAAGTGAGATGGCTCAGTTTCAAGCACCACGTGTTTGCATAGGCAGAACTGAGCTACCTTGGTTTTGTAGCCACAGCGTACGTTCTTTGTATAGTGATGAAGTTGCCAGATGACGCATCTCTCAGCAAGGATTCCCGTTATTAAGCAACACGTCACTGGATCTGTATCTCTTTTCACCACATTGGAAACACAGGCTCCAAATGACTTTGGGATAATTACAACTCCATCCCATGTTACGCACACAGTAGTCTCAGAATAGCAGTGGCGGTCCCCTCTAACGACATGACAGCCTGGCACAGCTTCCGATTCTTTTTTATTTTTAATTAAAAATATGCCTAAAGTCATTTGGAAGAGTTCATTCATCCAAAATTAAACATGGGTAGGGGTTGTATATCACTTGACTTTCAATATAGGGATTGCCCTTTGAAGTCTGATTTTTGTAAACTACTTAAACATATCAAAAGTCAAGACTAAAATGTGGAAGCTATTTGTAAAATGTCATTTCCATTCATGCTCTCCGCCCAATTCTCTTTCCCCTAGGGGTGATTATTTAGACTCTTTCTGTAGTCTGTCCTTTGCCATAATTGGGGTTTTCTTGTAAGGCAGTCTAAGACAATGAGCATACGCTAGTAATTCATGCTAGGAGTGGCCACTAGGGGCAGTAATGAGTCCCATGGGAATGAGAAATGGAATAGAGCTGATGATTGTGATGAGCAGCCAGGGCTCAAACGACAGGGAACCTCTGAGGAACTAGGAAAATGTACCTCGATATGGCCTGCTCCGTATGGCTGAGGACATTGATCCTTGGCTCTTGTCTTGTTCTGGGCAAAGGTTGCTCCAAGGAGTGTTAGTCCTTTGGGCTTCCAGGTGTGCTGAGGGTAAAGTGGTTGTTGATAGCCAGGACCTCTCAGAGGATGCTACCAGAGAGAAACAGTGCAGCTGGGGCGGGGGCTGGGTGCGGAGGGGAGCAGCTGTTTGAGCAGCAATAGCTGGGTGGCTTTAGGAAGCACCATGATATCATAGGATGGGACGCAAAAATCCAGCATGGCCTCCTCCACGCTGCACTAGTGGGCGCACTTGCCTAGAGGTTGATATTATTGAATCTCCAGTGTCCCCAGCTGAGTAAGACTGTTGACAGGTCTTCCCCCAGCAGCCTGCATGGCGCCTTTGGGTAGGTGAAGGCGAAACAGCAGGGGGAGGCTGCCATCTCAGTTCCAGTCTGATTTCTCAGGATCCTGTGATGAAGGCAGGGGGCATCTGTACATCTCACAGGATCTCCCCAAAACCTACAAAGAACTCAGAAGCCTAAACAACAAGAAAACAACCAAAATAATAATAATAAAAAGCCCGAGGAACTGAACATTGAATTTTCGACAGAAGAAATACAAATGACCAATAAATATTTAAAAAGTACTCAAGCGTCCTGCCTCCAAGGAAATACAAATTAAAAAAACTTTGAGATTCCATCTTGCTTTAGTTAGGGTGGCTCTCATCAAGAAAAATAACAAGCCAGGAGTGGTGGCTCATGCCTTCAGCACTCAGGCGGCAGAGGCAGGTGGAGCTCTGTGAGTTTGAGTCCAGCCTGGTCTACAGAGTGAGTTTCAGGACAGTCAGTGCTACTACACAGAGAAGCCCTGTCTTGGAGAAAAAAAAAAAAAACAAACAGGAAAAAAAGAACAAAAGCTGGAGAGAGGCTGTAAGGAAAGAGAAACACAATTCCCCGAGTGTGAGATAGTACAGCCACCATGGAAACCAGAATGGAGATTTCTCAAGAGACCAAACCTAGAACTTCCGTATGACACAGCAGTACCCTTCTGAGCGTGCACAGAAAGGACTCTATATCTCCTATCAAGGAGATCCTTGCCTATTCGTGCTTATTGCTATTTGTAACAGCAAATTAAATAGCCTGAATGCCCATCTGCTGATGAATGGATAATGACAATTATCCTCACACAATGGAGTTTTGTCGAGTCATAAAGGAGAATGAAGTTATGGAATTTGTAGGAAAATGGATGGAACTGGAAAATACTATATTAAATGAGGCGACTTGGGCTCTGAGAGATAAATGCCACACATTCTCTTGTATACAGATTTGCGTGGGTCTCTCAAATGTTTGCGTTTGTGGCTCTTTACGCAGTGTGAACTGGATGGCGTGGTGCATCCTTGGGGCCCACCAGCACCCAGGACATAAAGGAAGGACCTGGGCTGCATGATTTTCTGTGCCAAGAAACAAAGACAAATATAAAATCAACCAAAGAAAACCACAAACACTCCTGCAAGGACCAGCCTCATTTATGACCTTTTTCTTTTCAAATGTAGGTATGGAAGGTACGGGGTCCTGACTTAGAAGAAGAATGAACGTATAACGTATATGACATTGCTAAGTTTCCCCAAGGGAATGCAACTTTTCCCTTTCCCACCAGTGAGGTAGAAGAATGTCATCTTCCCACAGTCTTATCAAGAAAACTGAGGGTCAAACTTCAGGATTTTTGCCAATTGGATTATGAGAAATGAAATTCCCATAGAATTCTAACCTCCATTTTTCTTCCATTGAGCAGGGAGCCACTGTTATTTCTGCAACTGAGATGAGCCCCTTCCTCCTATTTTTTGGCTTTCACTTTGATCCCTAATTATATCTGGGTTTTTACTTTGCAGGGTCAGCTAAGGCATCTTTGGCCAACAGCGGTCATGCAGGGCATCTGGGGATAATTCTTATGGCTTTGACCTTGACTTTGCTCATGGGTCTTAGAAGGTGAAGATCAGCCCCAAGGACAATAGTGTGACTCCTCAGTTTCCATCCTGGTTAGGACAGTCTCTGTCTTATCACATCTGTGATACCAGACTAGCTCACCCATGAGTTTCTGCAGCTTCTCCTGTCTGTGCCTCCCATCTCCCAACAAGCATGTGGGGATTACAGATGTGTGCATGTATCTGCTTTTGCTTGAGCTCCTGACCTGGGTTGTCAGGCTTGTGTGGTAAATGTTTTAACCACCTGGCTGTGTTACCTCCTCCCCAGTCCCCTGTTTCTAGGCTTTTGAGAGACCATAGATGATTGAGACTCTTGTTCTTCAGTGTAGAACTTCATACATATAATTTCACCTCTCAGGACTTCTTTAGCTGTGCCCCACAAAATCTGATATGCTTTATTTCCTTCTTCATTAAGTTCAATGGGCTTTAATTTTTTTGAGCCTTTCTCTTTGGTTCATATGTGATTTAGAAATATATGATTTAGTATCCAATTGATTAAAGACATTTACTATTGGTTTTATTGGTTTAAAGCTTTTTTTTTTAAAGTGTGGTCAGAGAATACATTCCATGTGATTAAAAATTTTAAATATGGTGATGTTTGCTTTATGGTCTGTCTTGGTATATGTCCTGCAGGCACTAGGAAATAATGTGTTGGTGGGTACATATCCTATAGATGATCCATTTGGTTGAAGGTCTTGATCTTTTTTTTTTTTCCTGTGATTTTTCTGAATACTTGCTCTATAAATTTCTGAGAATTAGATGTTGGAATCTCCAACTATATAATCTTATATTTAAGATAGGCATGGTATTACAAGCCTGAGAGGAGGATGCTGGAGGCATGGTGTCACA
>JAQHUG010000133.1:325355-357154 GCA_028555095.1 Dicrostonyx torquatus
GTAGCTACATCAACCCCCAGTGCACATGCCCTAGGCAGCCTTTAAAGGTACCATCTCCAAGCTCTCTTTCTCCACACCAACTTCCTCGGGCCTGTTCATGTATCTCTCCTCTAATAAACTCGGAAGTGTGTTTTGTTGTGTGTTCTGTTTTCACTTGTGCCTGGTAATTTCACCTTTCTCTTGAGGTTGGCATGTTTTATTCATATTTTTAAATGAAATTAGATTTTTATTTTTTGGTTCAGTCAGGTGTGGTCGTGCACACCTTTAATCCCAGCACTTAGGAGGCAGAGGCAGGTCAATCTACATGAGTTTAAGGTCAGTCTGGTCTACAAAGTGAGTTCCATGATAGCCAGAGATACACAGAGAAACTCTGTCTTGAAACAAAAACAAAAACAAACAAAAAAACAACAAAACAAAACAAAACAAACTTCTTGTATGAAATTTTCAGTTAAAATCTGTACTCTTAAAGACATTATATGATAAGGCTCTAATTGGATTATTCAAACTGTTTACTTTAAATGCTTTTCTCTGACACAGTTCTGGCAAGTTGAAGAGATGCAGGCTCCATTACATTAAGAAGAAATAGTGCATATTCTCTCTCCACTCTTGTTGACTCTGGAGGTAGTCTTGTTTCTGCTGGGCAACAGCGGCAATCTGGACTCTCTCTAGCTTCCCTTGACTCCACACTAATGACCAGAGGAAGGAAGTCTTACTTTTGCCAGATAGGGATTGTTAGGAATTTTCCTAACACGAGCTTTCTGCTGATGCAAAAATCTCAATCAAACCAAATCACAACAAGCCAAATTAAAAAAATATCCAGGTTTAATGGGATTTCTGCGCTCTCGGGTGGCGGACTTTTCAGGGAAGCAGCTTAAATAGACTGGGGGAGTGGTCAAGATTTTGGTGGGCTGTCTTGACCCTTCTCTGGAGAAGGGTCAAGGCTTGGCGGGCACAGGGATGGAGGGCAAAGATGGAGGCCAGAGACTGGACTTGGGACTTACAGGAATAAAGGTTCAGAATTCTCTCATGGTCTCCTCTCAGAGGGGAGCACAGCCGAGGTCATTGCTAACTCTTGGGAGTTCAAATCTCAGCTCTCTACCTGTGCTTTGACACTAACGCAGATGTGGTCCCTGAGAGGGCTAGGCAAATATCATACAGGTGCCTAATAGTTCAGACAAGATGTTTCCTGAGAAAGACACGAACAAAGGGCAACCAATCGCCAACACCCCGACAATGCGGGCGAGAAGAACTGTAAGCACCAAACCTGGGCCAACCCCCCCATTACCTTAAGGAAATAACCAAGTAAGGACAAAGCCTGGAACTTGTCAGCCTTGCCCAAGAATGTAAAAGCTATAGCCTTAGCCAACTCCTGTCAGCCTTAACCAATTAGAAACGTACTATTATGATTGCCACTTGTGTAAGCCAATCCTAGATAGAAAAATCATACTGCTCTTTAGAATTCCTTTAGTTGTATAAAAGACCCTGCAAGCTTTCCTTGGGAGTCTTCATCCACCACCTTTGCCTTTGTGTTGCATGCGCAACTTGAGCATGCCAGAACTTCTAGTCTAGAGACAATAAACTCTTGCAGATTGCATATGTGGATGGTGGTCTTTTGTGGGACTTCTTTAGGACCCTAACAGTCTTAAGGTAATTGAGAGTAAATTGTATGTGCCAACTGAGCTAAGAGATGTCCTGGTAATTGGTAAAACATTATTTCTGGATATGCCTGGAAAGCACTTCTGGGAGAGAAGAGCTTTTGGGTTTGCAGACAGAGGAAAAAGACCCATGCTCATCAATATAGGTGGACATGGCTGATGACCTGAAAAAGCATGAAGGCAGAGACATGTCAATTCTCTCTCTTTAGTTAGGACACCCACATTTTTCTGCTGGCTTTTTGATTTGGATTAAACTGCACCAATGGCTTTTTTGATTTTCTAGTTTAAAGATGGCAGATCCTTGAATTTCTCGACTTTTATATTCTTGGGGCCAGTTCTTTTAGAAACACTCAACTATTATATGTGTGTATCCTATCAGTACTGTTTTTCTATAGAATCCTGACAAAGGTAGCTGCCTTGTTACAGCCTCACAAGACTGAAATGTAGGCTCCCAACTCAGTATTTATTGTCACGAATTTAGATGTGACCAGATTTGAAAAGAGAGTGGTTATTATCATAGGTTTTTGTTGTTGTTTTTTGTTTTTTTGAGACAGAGTTTTTCTCTGTAGCCTTGACTGTCCTGAACTCACTCTGTAGACCAGGCTGGCCTCCAACTTAGAGATCCACTTACCTCTGCCTCCCAAGTGCAGGAGTTAAAGTGTATTTACTATGCTGTTTGGTATTTTCAAGTTGCTTCTTTTGCTCCCTATAATATATGAGGCAAAAGTAAAACCCAGAGAACTCACCTTTCTGCCATCCCTTGGTTCCAGGTTCTCCTGATCTGCCCACTTCTCTAGCTATCAAGCTCCTCCTTGGTTTGTCTTTATACAATATTAGGAATTTTTAGTTACACATAGGCGTGTACCCATGTAAGTGGCAGACTTTCTCTCTGGGGACAGACTTTTGGATTCAGAAAACATTAGTGCAAGGTCCTAACCCAGGTGAATAGTGGGTGCTTTTGTCCTGAAGTACTCCCTGTGCCCTCTTCTGTGGCAGACAGTTATCTTGGGTCGCCCTTGGCGCCTCATACATCTGCTGCTCGGATTTGCTTGCTTGCTTTAGGATTTGGCAGAGTATGTCTTTTTCTTTCCTGCACAGAGGCCAGCATCAGCTGCCAGAACAGAACATTCTGATGCTCAGCTGTTTCCTGTGGGAAACTCCCCCTTGGAGAGTGTGAAGTCTCCATCCTCAGGAACATCCCAGCAGAGGCCTAAAGTCCTCAGGTAGAGGGCAGATGCACTAGACAGTCTCTGAGGCCTCCCTGCAACTAAGATTGTGGAAGTTCACTTTTTTTTTTTGTGGCTATAAGAGAACATAGGTGAAATCTCCGTTTTGCTGGCCTAGGTCCCCATGTTGAGTTTTGCACACAGAATGTTCAGTTTGTGTGTCCGATGGAGTGGCTGAATGACTGATGTAGTACAGGCTCTAGCTGGTGTCCATTCAGCCCAGCTTGATTCAAACACTTGGTGGGAAGGTAAGCTGAGTTGACCATTGATACCTGGTTTACGCTGTAGATCAGAGAAGAACATTGGTAACAACTCCCCCACATTATATGTAACATAGTGCACAGTCAGTGCCAGCATAGGGCTAACTTAAGGCTCACAGCACAGCCCGTGTCCTTAGAGAGCCTGTAAGCATTCATCTTACCTTGCCACACCATCCTGGCTCAGGACAGTTGATCTCTCCCGGATCTTATAGCATAAGGGTCAGAGAGACACCCAGGGCTCTGATGTAAAGATTTAGAAGTCCATTAGGAAGAGAAGGGCACCAGGTGACAGAAAGAGATGACTCAGCATTTTGTCCTCTGGAACAATGTGCAGTCATCAGCTAATTAAATAAATCCATTTAAAAAAAGAACTAGAGAATCTTCAAGAGCATGGAGGCCGTCTGCAAGAGGGCTTTACGTCTGGAGGAAGGAGAGCCAGGTATGAGGGGTGGGTGATATATCTCTTTAAAGGCTTTCTTGGAAGGAGAGAGAGGATCAGCTATGCTCCAGGGAGTTTTTATATAGGTTGTTTCAGCTAAGTCTCAACAGCAAGTGGGTGAGGACATTATTATATCAGAAATAGGCTTAGAGAGATTAAGAAATTTCTCCAAGGATGCAGTGGGTAACTGGCAGAAGCTGCAATTTATGCATGAGTTCATCCGACTCCAAAGCTTATACCTTCAGCATGCCACCATGTGGATGTGCTAGGGAGAGACCAGAGAGACAATGTCCTGGAGATTTACCCTCTAGGCACCAGGCCGAGAAAGATTAAAGAAGGAAATGGACTGCTTTTGAGATTCACTTACTCTATTACCTCACCCGCCCCCAACCACACATTACTTCGAACAGGGAAAGTTAGTAGAAAGATCGTTGGCTGTACTAGGAACTGACTAGTAAGCAGTAAAGGGAAATTAATGGGCTTGAATATAGTAGCTATGTAGGCTGGCAGGATGGCTCAGTAGGTGTGGTGGTTTGAAAGAAAATGGCCTCCAAAGGGACTGGCACTATTAGAAAGGAGATGTGACCTTGATGTAGTAGGTATGGTCTTGTTGGAGGAAGTGTGTCACTGTGGAGATGGGCTTTGAGGTCTCATATATGCTCAAGTCACGTCCAGTGAGACAGACCACTTCCTGTTAAGATGTAAGAACTCTCAGCTTCTTCCCTAGCACCGTGTCTGCCTGCATTCTGCTTTGCTTCCTGCCATTCCTGCCATGACAATAATGGACTAAATCGCTGAGCTATAAGTGAGCCACCACAATTGAGTGTTTTCCTTTATAAGGGTTGCCATGGTCATGGAGTCTCTTCACAGTAATAAAAACTCTAACTAAGGCAGTGGGTAAAGGCACTTGTGGCCAAACCTGATCTTTGCTCCCTGGGACCTATGTGAATGAAGGAGAGAACAGACTCCCAAAATTTGTCCTATGACCTCTGAATTTACATTGTGGTGTGTGTGTGTGTGTGTGTGTGTGTGTGTGTGTGTGTGTGCTAGCACATGCACATGTTTATAAAAATATATATACATGAACACACATGATAAAATGCTTTGTGTGTTTGTATGTGTGTGTTTCTCTCTCTCTTTCTCTGTGTGTGTGTGTGAGAGATGAATGCAGATGATTTTGTAGGTCAGAAAATGCCATCAGATCCCCTGGAGCAGAGTTATAAGTAGTTGTGAGCTGCTCCACATGGATTCTGGCAAAGGAACTCCGGTTCTCAAGGGCAGTGTGCGCTCTTAAGCAGGCAGTCCTCTCTCTAGCCCCTACGTTTCCATCTTTGTTTAGCTTTTTGTCTCTGGGAAATTCTGATTCTTGTTTGTTTCTACACTTATTTAACCCAGGGAGAGGACCTGCTAGAATACCTAGCCTGGTCCAGAGCCGGAAGCAGGAGTTTGAGCTAGGCCATAGACTGCTTCTCAGTTCTTAAACAATCTTGGGGTTGTTTGCTCAGTATTGGCCTGGGAAACTGAGTCCCACAGAGGTCACACAGAGAGAAGGTACTGGAACAGAGGCCAGTTTCCTTCTCCCTTCCACACTGCTCTAGCTGTCAGGCTTCCTCTATTCAATATAACTCACAGTCGGGCATTCCTGCAGTCCAGAAGGCCACGGAAGCTCCAGGGACTGTTCTACAGCTTCTCCTGAGGGCTCCCACTTTCATTGAGGTCGGAGACCCAGTCAGGACTGACCACACTGATAAGTGGGCTTCCTAACTGCAGCTTCTCTGTCTCTGGAGAGCTCCGAGGAATGAGGAAGTGCAGTTTCATCATCAGAATTTCATCCTTCTCCTGCTCTATACGGTATACAGAATTTACTTATGATCCCACAGACCCGAGAGGAGTGTGCACTATAGTATGCCTCTTGTCTGACAAGACCTTCCTTCTTTTGTCTTTCTTCCCTACCTGTCTCCTCACCCCATCTTATGCAGAATAAACTCTAGGGACTGAGCGTCAAACAGACGTCAACACTGGGACATCAGAAGCATACGTTCTGTTCTCCTCTCAGACTTGGAAAGGACTGAAGCCAATTAAAAGTGAACTTTTAAGAGAAATGAACATCTTGTATGCCAGGTTTCAGCTGAATGTCACCACAATTGCTTAAATCATAGCTATCAGAATAAAATACATTCTAATTATGGAAATGTCATTAGAAGGAGCTCCTTCCAGTTTAAAAAAGGATGATCACCCATCCTTCTTCTCCTCTCTCTTGACAGCAGGTCTGTGTTGCAAAGAGATTGAGAGGCGACATACGACATTGAAAAGAACTGGCATCCTAGTCTCGGTTTGGATCCTAATTCCATCATTTACCTACCTTGCGGTCTTCAGCAAAGCCATTTATCTCTTTCTGATCCTCTTCTGTGTAGCTATACAATAAAGACAACCACACCCAGTCCATGAGGTGGTTGGAAAGATTTGGCAAAGTGTGGTACATATAGAAATATGTAGTTCTTGGCCTGGAACATTCTGGACTACCGAGTGGAGTAGGTATAGGGGTGGAGGAGTGGATGGGATGGAAGGAGGTGGTTGAAATTTTAAGAGGAGGAGCCTAGGAGGATGTCTTTGGGAGTACAGCTTTCAGGGACATAGTCTAGTAATCTCTCTTTTCCATCACAGCTGTCTTAGGCCTTCTATTTCTGTCAAGAGACACCCTGACCATGTCAACTCTTTTTTTTTTTTTTTGGTTTTTCGAGACAGGGTTTCTCTGCAGCTTTGGAGTCAGTCCTGGAACTAGCTCTTGTAGACCAGGCTGGTCTTGAACTCACAGAGATCCACCTGCCTCTGCCTCCCGAGTGCTGGGATTAAAGGTCAACTCTTATAAAGGAAAACATTTAATTGGGGCTTTCTTGCAGTTCAGAGGTTTAGTTCATTGTTGTCATATTGGGAAGCATGGTGACTTGCAGGCAGACATGTTACTGGGGAAGGATCTGAGCGTTCTACATCTGGATCTGCAGGCAATAGGAAGAGAATGTCATGTTAGACTTGGTTTGAGCATTTGAGACCTCAAAGCCTGCCCCCTAGTGATACACTTCTCTAACAATGTTGGCTTGTTGATTCTCTCCTGCTCAGCCTCGAAATAATCACACAGAAGCTATATTATTTAAATCACTGCTTGGCCCATTAGCTCTAGCTTCCTATTGGCTAAATGTTACATCTTAATTTAACCAATTTCTATTAATCTGTATATTGTCACTAGGCTGTGGCTTACAGGGAAAAGTTCTGGTGTCTATCTCCAGTGGGGCTACATGGCTTCTCTCTAACTCTGCCTTCCTCTTCCCAGCATTCAGTTTAGTTTTTCCCGCCTAGCTAAGTTCTGCCTTGCTATATGTCCAAAGCAATTTCTTTATTAATTAATGGCAATCACAGCATACAGAGGGGAATCCCACATCACAACAAAGCCACAGCTACTTCAACAAGACCACACCTCCTAATAGTGTCATTCCCTATGGGCCGGTGGGGACCATTTTCTTTCAAATTACCACAACAACTCTGAAGTAGACAGTTTTGTCCAGTGTGTGCTGCATTATGCTGTGTTGCTCCAGATCCAAAGCTATAGGGTCATTTGGTTATGGACTGGAGCCTGAAGAGCTGGTGTTACACTGATATCAGGCTATCTGCCTATTTTCATTACATTAACATTCTTACATGTTTGGAGAATGTTGTCTGTTTCATGTTAGCGAGCCTTCCAACATGGTGGCAAAATGCCTGAGGAAGTCAACTGGAAGGAGAAGGGTCATTTTGGCTCTTGGTTTCTAAAGTTTCATTTTGTGGTCATTTGGCTTCTTTCCTTCCAGTTGTGTGGAATGGGAAAGCGTCATGGAAGATGGAGCATGCACTGGAACAAGTCTTCCACTTCACCTGGGAAGGGAGGGATGGGGGGGGCGGGAGAGGGGAGAGGCAGAGGCAAGGAGAGAACAGGGATCATGAACTTAGGAACTAAAAATTTCATTGTAACTTATTTTCCAAACACACATTCTATTCTATTTTGGGAGCCTTTGCCTTTTTTTCTTTTGGAATGACTTGGCTATGTGGACCTACTTTTCCGCTGTAGATCGTATGATAGCTGATGACAGCGAGAGTGTTTTTCTTGACAGTGTAGCAACTGGGTTGAGATGCAAATATAAATGTACAATGTATTTTGAAAAGCAGTAATGTGAAAGATCTCATCAGCAATTTATATATTGATTACAGTTTGAAGTGACATTATTTTGATTAGGTTGTGATAAATGAGTTATGTTATTACAGCTAATCTTATTCCTAAAATAGACCATAAACAAATTAATTTCACAGATAAAAAGAGCAGAACCATAGTTATCAAAGACTGGGGAAGATAGGAGGAAGTGGGGATGAGGAGATGTTGGTCAATGGACACAAAGATAAAGTGAGGTAGATGGATAAGTTCTGCTATTCTATTGTGTATTAGAGAGACTAGAGTTAAGGATAATGAGTTGTATAGTTCATAAACCTAGAGCTAATGTTTGAGGTAAATAATATGCTAATTACACTAATTATTCTGATCTTATCACCATGCAACATAAAGCAATACAAATCATGTTGTATCCACCAATATGTTACCAATTGTGTGTCAAGTAAAACGAAATGTAAAGATATAGTTAATCTTAACCTTAGAATCTACTTTTGAATGTGGGTACCAGCACACTTAAAACTCTGTATGTGGCTAGCACTGGATTCCCATGGGCATGTGGTCCCAGAGGCTAGAGGCACTGCTCAGTAATGGGGAGCAGATCTGGGTCTCGGCTCCAGGTCTGGGTCTTGGTGCCGTAAGTTGGCAGATGTTTCTACCTCCCTCTGTGCCTGTGGGCATCTATGGTACAGATTGTGTGGGTCTCTATTTCACCATCCACTGGAATCCAGTGTTCTTGGTTTTTCTTCTCCATCACCAAGTGATTGGGACCTTCCAGGCTTTTATTGCTATGCCGATTTGAATGAGGAGAGCTCCCTGTGTCCTTGAGTATTTGAACACTCCATCCCCAGTTTGTACTGATTGTGTGGGCTTAGTAGGTGCAGTCCCACTGGTGGACATACCTCACTGGGGGAAGGCTTTGAGGTGAGATAGTCCTGCCCTACTTCCTGTTCACTCTCTGCTTTGTACTTGTGATAGAGATGTGATCTCTAGCTTCCTTCTCTTGCCACGGTGTTTGCCCTGCTGTCATGTCTCCCCCACCACAAGGGACTCTTCTCCGTTTGGAGCCATAAGCCCAAACAAACGATTTCTTCCACGAGTCACTTTTGATCATGGTATTTATCACAGTAATAGAAGAGTGGCTAATACAATTGCTATCCGGTTTTCATCTTTTTCTTTGTTGTCCAATATATGTAATTGTAGACTATGTATGTGACTCAAATAATCTGCAGCTGCTTTCGTCAGGGTTTCAGGAAGTAATGGAGATAAAACTGCACATCTTTGATCCATCATCCTGAACTGGAAATCTAAATACCTTTTGATTCTCTCTCAATCAAGTCTGCTTTGTATCTTCTTCATTTCCTAAGAGAAAGATTGCATCAGCCTTTTCCCGGCTGGAGCTGTCCACTTTCAGAGGCTCTCCCCAGCTCTCCCTATGCAACACTCTCTTTTAAAATCTGATTATGTGACTTCTCTAACATCTAATAGTTTCCAAAGGACAAAGAAACCACCAGGCTTCTCAGCAAAACAAAGATTCTCTAGGGAATAATCTTTGTCTGTCTTTGTCTTATTTGCTACTTCCACTCATTACCCATCATCCCAATGACACATGCTAGACCATTTAATATATGGACATATATACAACATGTCTTTTAGTATATGTACATGTAGACATGCTATTAAATATATGACCATGTATAAAGCACACCATTTGATGTATATATGCATATAACATGTCATCAAATGTAAACACATGTATACATCATGGTCTTTTAAAAATTTTCTATTTATTTTGTGTATGTGGATATTTGCTTGCATATATGTCTGTATACCATGCACATGCCTGCTGCCTGTAGAGACCAGAAGAGGGCTTGGGATCCCCTAGAATTGGAGTTACAGATAGGTTTGAGCTCCCATGTGGGTGCTGGTAATTGAACTCAGATTCTCTAGAACAGCAGCCAGTACTCTTAACCACTGAACCATCTCATCAGCCCCCACATCATGTTATTTATTATGTATATGCACACAACAGGTCCTTTAATCTATGCATATGTGAACAGCATGCCATTAAATGTGTGTGCATATATACAGTATGTCATTTAATGTGTATATGTAAACATGGCACTTAATGTACACATATGTCCACAATGTGGCATTCAGTATACACATGTGCATGCAGCATAAATATTAGTGTACACATGTGTATATGACAAACCATTTAATGCAAGTAGATAGAGACAAAGTGCCATGTCATATCTCTGCTTTGCCATTGCTATGCCTTTATCTTCCTGTTGGCTCCACTTGGCTACCTTCTCTTTGATGACAATGTTTTCCAAACCTTCCCCAAACTCTGCCTTTGAGTAAGCAGCTGGCAATTGAACCACATGTCTTTCTGTGAGAATGACAACAATAGCTAGCCTACTTAGCACATTGCAGACACTGTTCTGAGCCTGTAATGTACTTTAGCTCCTCGGTACCATCCTCGTTTTCTGAGCAAAGGGAGACTTCCCCAGGTTAGCCAAGGAGTTGGCAGCTGAGCACTAACGCTGCACATGCGGAAGGTTCCTGTGTTTTCTCACACTGTGTTGTTGACTCGTGATCTGTGGTCCTTGCTAGACCGGGGATAGCTAGAGATCAAGGATGTGTCTTTTGTTTAACCTTTGTATGGTGAAGGCCTTACACAGGACTTCAATGCGTATTTATTGAGCAGATCTTTTATACCCAGACCATCTTATCATGGTCCATCTCACTTGCCTGCTGCGCACACTGCAGTTACCGTTTATACAAGCTCTTCAGAAAACTAAGGCTGCTAGCTTCTGTTGGTGTCGGAAGAGAGACCCATCCAAAGGGATCATGAGTGACTTCTCAGCCACTGCTTAAACATCTGTGTGTCTCAGAAGGACAGCTTATTATTATTATTATCATCATTATTATTATTACTATATTATGAGTTCTACTAGTTTAAATCAACAGAAGGTGAAATAATGTGGAAAATTCTAAAATGCTCTTTTGATGAAAATGTATTTCCCTCATTTTAGCATAATCTTCCTTTGAATCATGCAAGAAAATCTTAAGACTAAAGCTCATCCCATTGTAATTCCCTTCCCTTTGGATGCCATGCCAATGAACCATGGGAGGAAGAAGCTTTAAGCATGCATAACGGAGTGCTCCTGTACAGGCAGTCTTGGTGCAAAATACCCAAACTTGTGAGCTAGGAAGCTAGGGAGCCCTGAGAAGAGAACAGACTGACCTGGGCCCAAGGTCAAGAGTTTGTTCAAATCTGTTCTAGACACACACACACACACACACACACAAAACACATACACACACACACACACACACACACACACACACACTATGAGGATAGGGGTTGGTACCAGAAGGCCAATTTCCTGGGCAGCTTCACCTCTGTCCTGTCTCAGGATGACAGTGAAGGGACCAGGTCAGGGTCTAGGCTCAAGACTTCAGTGTTGAAGGCTTTAAGAGGGTAATGGCTGGCTGAAGCACAATTTATTGAAATTGTTCGTGCATAGATACAGCTAGATAGTGGTGCCTGTGAAGCAAACCCTGAGGGGGAATGCCGACATGCCCGTGTGTTACCTGCAGAGTGCTGCAAACACTGTTCTTGGCTTCTTTCTCTTCTACTCTATGAAGCTGTCACCAGAACACTGGGGCTTGTGACTATTGATTACTTGCAGATGCCAATGAGCAGAGGCAGAAATTGAATTTTTCCAAGTATGTTCTATTTAGAGGGATATCAGTCTGAGAAAACAGTGCATCGACATCCTAAAATTTTTATCATCTTGTCCAGCTACAAATTATACAGGGGGTCAAGGCAGTAAATTATGCTGAAGCCCAGGCATGCCGCATTTCTGGACAATGTCTTGCCTGAGCTCAGGCACTTCTTGCAATGCTAAGTCTAATCTGTTTCTTTGCTGTCAACGTTGTACTTCTCTAGGGACATCTGGACAGGAATGGGGTTAGCTCAGAACAAATGGACCATTAGCCAGTTACGTGTGCTAATCAAACATGTACGTGCTGATTCCTCTTAGCAATATGGAACATGTGCTAGTCTTTATAACACAGAAGGCAAAGGCTCTCCTATCCATCTGTGTCTCCTGTCACAGTGAAAACAATCTACTCCTTGGGCGATGTTTGTATTTAGTGGATGGAGGTAGAGTCTAACACCACTTGCTGCTGCTCACAGGTTTGTTCTTAATCCTTCTGCATCATTGTCTTTCAGTTTAGGATATCCAGTTCAGTGCTGAAGAAAGATGCTTAAAAGAAATTCCATACTAGCTCAGAATTGAGAAATAGACAGTTATTTATTTAGGGGTAGACTCACAAATTAGAATCCTCTGCTGGAATGAAGAACAGAAACTGAATCCTGCAGCCAGAAAAGAGAGGCCGGATGCATGCTCTACTCGGCATAAATGGTATAAGAGGCCACGCCCAGTGGGCCGTTAGCTTAAAGACTATTGGCTGTATGATTTCCTACAGCACTGAAGTGGATATGTAACACAGTCAACACTGAAATCAATGCCTGTTCCTTCCTCAGTGGTTTGCAACCTGTGGGTCATGGACCCCTTTGAGGTGGGGCGGCAAATCATCAGATATCCTGCATGTCAGATATTTGCAATTCTTAACAGTAGCAACATTACAATTATTAGGTAGCAATGAAATAATTGTGGGCCACCACAACATGAAGAATTGTGTTAAAGGTCACAGCATTAGGAAGGTTGAGAACCACTGTGTTAGAGGCACATCAGGCTCCTGAGATGGTTAGTACTGTCAACTTCATAGAGTCGAGAGTCACCTGGGAGATGGAGCACTGGGCATGAGTGTGGGGAATTCTCTTGACTGCATTAATGGAAGATGGAAGACCTAACACTGTGGGTGGCACCATTCCCTAGGCTGGGACACTGTGGGTGGTACCATTCCCTAGGCTGGGATCCTGGGCTATATAAATGAAGAAACGGAGCTGAGCAGCAGGCATTTGTTACTCTATGCCTCCTGACAGAAAATGCGATGTCACTGGCTCCCTTGATTCCCATGGTGGTGGCTTCCCTGCCCTGACAGTGTGATCGGTGGTAACCTGGAATCGTGAGCCAGATAAACCCATTCTCCCTCAAGTTGCTCTTGTCTTTTTATAAAGGAAGAGAAGAGAAAGTGAGACAGCACACCTTCTTGAAAGACCCATCAGCTATTCATGCTTCAGTATAAATAGTAGTCCCAGAAGCACAGAATTTTCTCCTGGAAAGGATTCCTTAAATCATATCCAATTTTACTTTCTACCAAATGCCCACCATTTTCTGAACAGTAATTCCACCATGGTCACCGTGGCTGTTCTTTACCACTTCCTTTGGCAGGGAACTGACAGTCGATCACGCCTCTTAGACCAGAGTCCTCTAATTGCTAAATCACGTGGAAGAGAAGCCTGTCTCTCTTCAACTTCCCACCAGCAGTCTCCACTCCCCTCTCCGGAGCAATTAATTATAAAATAAATTGCTTCCCTTTTCCCATGGCAACCTTGCAGCGATGTGTGAGCTCTCCTGTACTTTCTCTTCTCCAGGGGGAATGCCTCTGCTCCTTTACATATCCCCCGTGGGACTAGCTTTGTATTCTCTCTACATCCTGGCCACCGATCCTCAGTATATACTCCAATTTGAACAGCGCAGCATTGAACATGTTCCTCCAGACGTGGGCTCACTATCAACACCTTTACCAGAAACATTTGAAATTCAAGCCTGACCTCTCATGATGCTCTCATCATGGAGGCCTGTGTCCCCAAATATAGAAATTCCAGATAGAGATTTATACTGGATGAGAGCTGTTTACATATGACAACTCCTCGACTCATTTCTATAACATGTTTTGTGATGCATGTGTGTGTGTGCGTGTGTGTGTGTGTGCACGTGTGTGTGAGTGAGCACTCTAATGTTCATTTGTGCATGAATTGTCTTCCTCTATTGTCTCCACCTTCTTGTTTGAGCTGGAGTCTCTCAATGAACCCGGAGCTCACTGTTTGATCTACACTAGTCAGCAAGTGAGGGCATCCACATGTCTCTGTCTCAACCCCTAACACAGAGGTTACAGGTACGTGTCATCATGTCTGGCTTTTACATAGATGTTAGAGGTCTGAACTCAGGTCGTCATGTGTGTGCAACAATCACTTTACTACTGAGCTAGCTACCCAGTTATCTTCCTTCTGTCCTTCCTTCTTCCCTTCCTCTTTCCTTTCTTTTAAAACTTTCAGGATAATTTTATTAGTCTTTAAAAGAAAAACTTCAAGAAAGCTACAAATCTAAGCAACTGTCAGGAGGGGAAGATGGCGACGAGGAAGAGAGAAAGCCCTGCTATGTGAGTTAGGAATAAAAGTCAGCCATGCTGTGGACAAGCAACCACAAGAAGGAGGCTTTAGGGGAAGAGTAGAAGGCCAAAGTACAAGAGGAAGTGCCTTAGACTCTGACCAGCATCCTCAAGAAAGAGACCCAGGGGAAGAAAAAGGGAAAGTTGATAACAGAATGAGGGGCAGACCCACCAGAACCTCCCAGCTCTGGAGGGGCTCTACTTGGGGTTGAGCATTCTAGGAAGGAAAAGGACATTGCCTCATTAAAGGAGTAACTCTTCCTCCTGTCTCTTTAGCAGGGTTTAGAGTAGATATGCCTTTGGAGGGGTGGTCTCACAGTCAGCTGATTGACCTGGCCAACTGGAATGTTAGCCTTCACCTGGGCCAAAGATACCATTCTCTTTACCAGAAGGGAAGTTTGCCCTTAATGGACTCTTATAACGACTGCTACATTGCCCTCCTCTAAAGAGGTGACACCACAATCATTTAGAGGTCAGCCTAGTCCCCAGTTCTTAGGACTTTTTAATCTGATGGAGGTGATGGGTATGCCCCTTGGCCTTCCCTGTTAATCTACTGTTCTGTCCAGACAGGCATAACATCTATGCATTCTGAGTCCTGCCATTGGCCACACTGGACAGTTGTCAAAAACGCAGTTGATTGATAGATGCACTAGGGTCTGGAAAGTCATTTTCTGGTCTGTGGCACCCCAGAATCCAGCTGTGTCCAGTTGGAGCCAGATCCCGATCACTTATTTTCTCAGTGAACATGGATTTAGGTCTGGTGGCTTGCTCAAGCATGAGAGAGGACAGATTTCTCTTTGGAGTTTTTCTGTCATCAATTCTTAGCTAGAAGGAAACTTTGGCATATCCCGGTCTCTAAAGATCCCAGGAGCATCTCTCCAAGCTCTAGGAATGAAAACCTCTCTCTCAGATAAGGGCGTATTTTAGGGTGTGTGTGAATGTGTGTAGAGCCACATCAATGCATCAAACATCTGCTTCCAATTGTGTCCTTATGAGGCCCCTAGCCTCTGCCACCTCCTGTGACATCTCCCTTTGCTTCTTCCTCCTGGCTGTCACCTATAAATCAAGCACCTCTTCTTAAAATTGCAACCACCAAAATAAGGGCGTGATTTATAGGGAATTCTGAAATACCAAAATAATCAGCCAAACACTTCAACTTAATGACAGCAATAAGTCAAAAGGCTCTGTACTTATCTTGGGAGGAAGAACACGTGGTTTTTGTTGGCTTCCGAATGACAAATGCTCTCCTGTGACTTGTAACAAATCAATTATCCACATGTTGAAAACCCAGGAAATCCCCCTTTAAAGATGTACTCCGATGGATAGATTTTATAAAACCAAAGCAAAACAACCATTCCAAAATGATGTCATTCAGAGGTGTGGGTACCCCGTGCCTACAGAGGGTGCTTCCAGAATCCTAGAGTGGGCAGGAAATGAGGAATCTACCATCACTTGCGGTGGCATTTCAATCAAACCTGCTGGCTCCCACTAAGAGTCCGGTGGGGACATTAAATCCAAGCTGTCCCGGGTACATTTGTCTGCTGCGTATCCTCATTTGAAGAAGACTGTCTTTTCTTCTGATGAAGAAGGAAGCCTTGCCTCAGCAGCTGGCTCTGAGACGGGGACCTGTGCTTGATTGTTCCATACGATCCCATCTGCTGGGCTGCCCAGAAAGACTCTGTGCCCTTTCTCAGGCTCTATTATCTTCTCTTCCCACACTGCATCCATTTGTCACACAATAAAATGCAAATGCATCTGTTGTAATGTCTCCTGTCAAGGCAGGTGGGACTGGAAGCCATCCCTGACCTACCCCAACTGGCTGCTTTGTCAGATTCAAGGGCTTGTCATGCTGTGAATATTCCCAGGATTGTGACTGTCCCAGCACAGGGGGCTTCGGCATATCTGACAATCTGGGTACCACAGAAGGCATCACCGTGCCAAAGAGAACTCCACATAGGGGTATGCTCTGGAGGGTGGACAGAGAGGAGGCCATGGTCACCATCCCACTTTCTCAGTGGGATGAAGGCATGAATAGTACTTTGAGCAGTTACTGGGCATGTTGTTAAGTGTCCCGGCAGAGGAAGATTTTGGGATGGCATCAGGGACCTGGCTGACCTTGGGCGCTGCACCTTGGGCCGTGCTGGTCTTGTCCATCTGAAGCACACGTGGTGCAGCCTTTTCTTCTCTTTTCTTTTTTTTAGTGTGTGTGTGTTTGTGTAAATGTGCACTACATGTGTGGGTGTCTGGGGAGGTCAGAAGAGGGCATCCAATCCCCCAGAACTGGAGTTCCTGACAGTTGTAAGCTGACCAACATCAGGCAGGGAACCAGATTAGGGGCCTCTGAAAGAACAGGAAGTGCTCTTCACGCTTGATCCTTTCCTCTAGCATCAGCTGCTGTCTGGTGTCAGAATCTCTGTCTTCTGCCCACTGTCCTGGATGGCCTGTCTTCCATGCCTGCTTACTCCCTCTGCTTGGCTTTCTCTGGCAGATTTCCCTCCCCTTTCATCCTTCCTTGGCTCCTGAATTTCCTTAATAACTTCCCTTTGTATTTCAGACACCGCTTTCTGGCCTCAGCCCCCTGGCTTGGATGCTCCATGAATGACTCTTCCCATCCATCTATTGAGTCATCTGCTCAACACTTAGTTCTTAGTACTTTTCGTTTAATTAAAAATATTGGCACTATTATATCTGCATACAACACACTGTGATTGCACGTGCCTTTCAACACCCTATCCAACCTATCTCTACCCCCACTCCTGCTCATCCCCTTTATCTTCTCAACTGCGCCATCTCCTACCCTGTGTTTCTCCTTTCCTTCCTCCCCTCTTTCCCTTCTTTCCTTCTCCTTTGTTCTTCTCAGGTCCCATACAAGCAGTCACAGTTGCCGTGTGCTTATCATTGCAACAGCTGCATCATTTCCAGAAGATGCCCCACCCCCACCTTCCCATCAGTCGGCCCCCTTAGTCCACCCACTTTCTCTTCTGCAGTGCTCACTGAACTTAGGAGCTGACACACATGTCCCACTTGAAATCAAGCAATCATTAGTCACTTGTTCTCAGCACTTTGACTGTCACTCGTCACCAATCTCTGACCGAGGCTGACAGCTGCACTAGCCTATGGGTATAAATATAATATTTAGAAGGTTCTTTAACGATCTACCCATTTGATTAAACATCTGCAGCAGATTTCCTCATAGAATCTTGTGACCTCTCTAGCAATAGTCTTTTGACCTATCCTCCAGTGCCAGGCATGTATTCCATCCCATGGAATAGGTCTCAGATCTAATCGGCACATAGTTGGTTACTCCCAGAACATGCCACTATTGCACCAGTGGGTACATCTTGCAGGCAGGGTCTACAGCTGAGTGTGATCCTTAATAACTTTTCTCCCGCAGTAGCCTGCATAGCAGCTTCTGGTACTAGTCAGCAGGGAATGGCTTCCAGCTCAGTTCCCATTTGGTCTGTGTCCTGTATCCAGGGTATGTGGTGTCTTCAGAAAGAGTTTTACCATCTTGTTCTGGTGGGCATCCATCCAAGAGCCTGCTCTTCTTAAAGTGCACTTTTTAGTACATCAAATAAATATAATTCAAACAGTTAGGCTTTGTGAGAAGCTACCAGAGTGGGAAAGGAGAATTCACCACAGGCTGGATAGCCATTGGAGAAAAGCAGTCTGGGACGCAGACCTGAGAAGTCACTCAGGTGGGAACAGGAAAGAGTGGCCCAAAACAAAGGATCAGAATGTGCAAAAGCATAATGCAGAAAACAGCGTGGAGAGTTCTAGAAACTGAAAGAGGAGATAATCAGAACTTAAATAAACCAACAAACCCCCGTAGTAAGGCATCTGTGATGGGACATTTACATTTTAGGCCTGCATTTCCCACTGCCTCAGGTGTGGTTTCTCAGATAGTCACGGAGCTACTATCTTCACATAATCCCTGCTTCTGCTCGGCGGTTACCTCCTTCAGGGGGTCATAACCTTTGACATAACCGTATTAGTTACTTTTCATCATTGTGACCATAGTACTCAAGGGACTAGCTCACCGAAAGGAATTTGTCTTACTTTCTTTCTGAGCCTTTGATTTGTGGTTCTTCACGTTTCTGGGCTTGTGGACCATCATGGCAGCGGCAGAGGACAGCGGAAGGAGTCCTTCACCCCAGTGCAGACAGGAAGCCGAGCGAGGCAGGAAGGAGCTGCTCAGGATATCCCCAAGAACCCAGTGATGTACTTTCACCAGTTAGGCCCCATCCCCGAAAGTGCCCACAAAGTCCCAAAACAATGCCACCGCCTGACAACCATATGCTCAGCGACATACCTATGAGGGTTATTTCCTAGGGAATTCACTTCTCTCTAGCTCACCCAAATGTATGTGTATAGTTCATATCACTAAACGAGACTGGTGTTGATTGGACAGCTCCTCATAGAAGATCTCCCAATACAGCAGGAAACTCACAAATACAATGAGCCATCATGTTCCCAGAACTTGGCAGACAAAACAAAGCAAAGCAAAATGGAGAAAAAACCCAGGCATTTAATAAATGTTTTGTGAGTTAATGGAGGATGAGGGATAGGCTGGAAAGCAGAACGTTGATTGTTGAGGAAATGTTTTATTATGATCCAGTTCTCACAGGAACAAATGCTAAAAGGGAGAGGCTGAATGTGTTAGAGCCATACTGGGATATTATTAAAGGGACAGGGAAAAATGTGTAATGAGTATGTTTATTATGTGAATGCAAAGGCCAGTACTTAGGCTCTCAGCTCTTATGCGTGTTAATATCTTTCCTGTTTGCATTACCACTTTGCCTAGCAACTCCTGTTACTTTTCTGATAAATAAATGGAGACGTATTTCTGCGAGAGGTACTCTGAAGAATTAAGCCACTGCAGAGCCCCTGCTTGGGCAATACTTGTTCCTGGCGGTGGCTCCACTGCACGGACTCTGACCTGCATACGTGGACACTTTCCATGGTCACACCCTGCTGGAGGCTCATCTGTTTCATGCTCACACAAGCGTGTGAGCCTCTCTGAAGTAGCAATGGCCCTTCTGCTTCTGTTACTCTACAGGTGCTGTTCCCACATGTGGTGTGATTGTCAGAGTCCTCCAGAGGCCAAGACAGACAGCCAAGGTAAAAGGCAGGCTGGAAGGTGGAGTGGTTTGTGGAGTGAATGATTAAATGTTGGGAGTGATGGACTGAGATGTGCTGCATCTATTTAGGGGACTGGGCTCATATCAGAAGCCAGAGAAGCAGAACCATTAAGATTTCACCCAGTTTTACACCTGTGCATCTATCTATCTTCTGTCTATATCTTCTTATCTTTTTCATCTTATCTTGCATTTTCATCTGTCTATCATTTATCTCTATCACCTGTTTATATCTGTCTTATCTATTTTTCATCTATCATCATCTCTACCTGTCATCTATCTCATTTTTTATACCAATCTATTTTTGTCTATCATCTATTTATGTATCATCTGTTTCTATCTATCCATCCATCTATCCGTCTATCATTTATCTATCCATCCATCTTGTCCATTTACAGCTATCTATTTGTGTTACTTATTTTTCTGTTACTGTGACAAACAGAGATATAATCAATTTTTGAAAAAGAAAGGGCTGACACTGAACGTCATAGAAGAGAAAGTGGGAAGTACCCTGAATGCATTGGCACAAGAGACCACTTCCTAAACATAACCCCAGCAGCACAGACAATGAGAGAAACAACTAATAAATAGGACTTCTTGAAACTAAGAAGCTTCTGTAAATCAAAGAACATGGTCAACAAGACAAAATGGCAGCCTATGGAATAGGAAGACATGTTCACCAACCCTACATTGGACAGAGGATTGATATCAAAAATATACAAAAAACTCAAGAAACTTGACATCAAAAGAATAAATAATCCAATAAAAATGGGGTACAAACCTAAACAGAGATGATCTCAAATGGCTGAAAGACACTTAAGGAAATACTCAGCATCCTTAGCCATCAGAGAAATGCAAATCAAAGCAACTCTGAGATTTCATCTTACACCTGTAAGAATGGCCGAGATAAAAAAACACTGATAACAATTTATGCTGGAGAGGATGTAGAGTAAAGGGAACAGTCCTCCATTGCTGATGTGAGTGCAAACTGGTACAGCTGCTTTGGAAATCAGTCTGGCAATTTCTCAGAAAATTAGGAAACAACCTACCTCAAGACTCAGCAGTGTCACTTTTAGTTATATACCCAAAGGATGCTCAATCATTTCACAGGGACATGTGTTCAACTATGTTCATAGCAGCATTATTTATAATATCCAGTACCTGGAAACAACCTAGATGCCCCTCAACTGAATAATGACTAAAAAATGTGGTATATTTACACAATGAAGTACTACTCAGTGGTAAAAAATAATGACATCTTGAAATTTGCAGGTAAATGGGTGGATCTAGAAAAAAAAACATATTGAGTGGGGTAACCCTGACCCAGAAAGGTAAATATTATATGTACTCACTCATAAGTGGCTTTTAGCCATAAAGCCTAGAAAGACCAGCCTACAGTTCACAATCCCAGAGAACCTAGACAACAAAGATGTCCTTAAGAGAGACATACATGGAACTACATCGGAAGCAATAAAAGACAGATCTCCTTAGTAAATTAGGAGCATGGGGGTCACAGGAGAGCATAGAATGGGAGAGGGGAGAGAAAGAGGAGAGCAGACAAAAACATATAGCTCAATAAAACAATAAAAAGTAATAATAAAAAGAAAGAAAATATGAATCTACTGATGGTCAGCACACAAAGTTCTTCATAACCTGCACAGAACTTCACCTACCTTATTATATGTGGGCAATAAAGAGCAGAAAATCACTGGGCAGTGGTGGTGCATGCCTTTAATCCCAGAACTCAGGAAAGAAGAGGTAGGCAGATCTCTGAGTTCGAGTCCAGCCTGGTCTATAAGAGCTAGTTCCAGGACAGGCTCCAAAGCTACAGAGAAACCCTGTCTTGGGTGTGACCCTCAATTGGATGCTAATCATGTTTAAATAAAGGAACAAATTTTATTTCAGTAGCCATGTCAGAGAGGGAGAGAGAGAGTGTGCGAGAGAGAGCAAGCGAGCTGTTAGAGTAGTTTCCGCCCAGCAGCAGTGGGTATATTGCTCTCAGCTTATGCTGCACATCACGGCAGGGTGTGATGAGGCAAAACACCCACTTTGTGGCTAAAAGGCAGAATTTGGAGAGAAGAGACTAGGGGTCCCACAATCCCCTTCAAGGGCACACGCCAATGACCTAAGATCTTGCACTAACCCATCCCCTTTCATGGGAGTAGGGACTGAACTGAAGGCCTCCTGAATGCTGGCAAGTGGATCTACCCCAACTGTAGATTCCACCTCTTACAGTCTTCATGTGATCTAGCTATAAGCCCCAGCCTTGCTCACAATTCTGGGGACTTTTAGGGTCCTAGCTACAGCACTGTCTATCATCCGCCTATTTACCAACCTACCTCCAAGCCTAGAAAGTTGTCCCAGAGTGGGGTGTCAGGAAATGAGTCTGGATGTGAGACAAGGAAACCACATAGCCTGGAAGGATCAGCCAGAAGCTGGAGTAGCTCCTGCATAGATCTGTTCCCACCTCCAGGCTTTCATTGTTGGAGAAGCTGATTCCAGCACCCCAGATTCAATGCGCACCTGGCCCAGGAGTTAGATACCAAAGACTCAAGTCTAGTGGGGAGGACCAGCTGCCTGTCTAGCTCTTGCCTTGCATGAGCAAGGAGGGCGATAGATATACAGTGAGGGCATTCGTGGCCCTGCCGAGGCTTTCTGGGAGTGGAACAAAGTCACCTGTCTTCTCTTTTTTTCTGAGTTTCATGCAGAATGTCTTTTGTGGCTCTTGCCAGCCCACTACTCTGCAGGGAAGGGGATTACGGGAAACATAGTATAGTTCCAACCTAGCTTGGCTGTTGATTCTCACGCATTGTAGGAAAAACCATGGTTATGGATGGGATACCAAGGGATTATGCCAGAAAAGATCGTTCAAAGGCTGAAGAGAAGATAGAGATCTATTGTGAGGAAAGGGAAACAGGAATCATAGAGGCGGCAGCAGGAGAGGGTGTGTGTTTCTGCTGTTAGTGCGTGTGAGAATCTGTGTCCCTAAATGATAACAATGACGATGATAGAATTGATACTGAGTGACTGGTGTGTAAATCAGTACCTGGGACAGAGGCTGGCCTGTGAGGTTCTAGGGGTACAAAGGAGAAGGTACCTCCCACTGAGACGGTGCTTGTGGTAATGGTGGTAGATATTGGAGGAATTAATCCCTGGCTTTGTAGCACATGGTATGGGACCCACTTTGCCCTTTGACAAGAAGCTGTCTGCTTTGGTGCAAATTAACTGAGTACCAGAGCTGGTGAAAGACAATGTTAGCTCAGTATCGGCCAAGGGCCAGGTGTTCAGCTGAGTGCTTGGTCTGTGAGATAGTGCTGTTGTCTCTTGGCTGATTCATTCTGCCCTGCCTGCCTCTGGGAAGGGTCAGAATCTGAGGTCCTGGCAGAGCAAAGCTGTTAGGAACGTCGTCAGCAAGCATCTGTCGCTGCCTTGTGTACCTCTTGCGAAGCAGATATAATGTGGGAGGCTGCACAGGCCTGTTCCGTATGTGTGTGTTGGTGGGTGGAGGGCATTTGAACACAGCAGCTGTTAATTAATGTCACACAACTAATTAGGACATCCAGAGAGGAGCAGCTGCCCCGCACAGTGGTGACTTGGAATGACGAAGACATCAGTATCTAACGGGTGCAGTTCAGAGTACTGCGTTCTGTCTGTGGGATGAAGTTAGTGCTAAGGAACCCATGTAGAGCCTGGAAGTATTGAACTTGGACACTCTTGGCTTGAAAGATCTCCTGTGTTGTCCAGGAAGATCAAACAGGAAGATTATTGCAAGGTGTTTGATTCATAAGGGATGGGCTCCACATTCCACATTAGGTCTAATGCCTGGGTGGCTGGATACCAGGAGACCTGGAGGCCACTCCCTGGTGACTCCACCCTTTCAGTGCAGCACAGTTTTTGTTCTCCCTTTGACCTCTTCTTTTCAAAGACCCAAGCTTTGTCTGCTGTTTTCCATGCTTCAGAGACTAATATTGAAGAAGGACCAACATGTTGTTTTACTAGTTTCTTCGTAATCTGAGAAGACCTTTCATCAATATTTATTTTATTGTTTTTATTGAGCTATATATTTTTCTCTGCTCCCCTCTCTCCCTCTCCCCTCCCCTTCTACCCTCTCCCATGGTCCCCATGCTCCCAATTTACTCAGGAGATTTTGCTTTTTTCTGCTTCTCATGTAAATTAGATCCCTGTATGTCTCTCTTAAGGTCCTCATTGTTGTCTAGGTTCTCTGGGATTGTGATTTGTAGGCTGGTTTTCTTTGCTTTATCTCTAAAAGCCACTTATGTGTGAGTGCATATGATAATTGTCTTTCTGGGTTTGGGTTACCTCACTCAAAATGATGTTTTCTAGCTCCTTTTGTTGTCCATTTGCTTTAGCTAGAACCTCAAGTACTATATTGAATAGATATAGAGTGGACAACCTTGTCTTGTTCCTGATTTCAGTGGGATCACTGTGAGTTTCTCTCCATTTAGTTTGATGTTGGCTGTTGGCTTGCTGTATATTGCCTTTATCATGTTTAAGTATGCTCCTTGTATCCCTGCTCTCTCCAAGACGTTTTTCATGAAGGGATGTTGTATTTTGTCGAAGGCTTTTCCAGCATCTAATGAGTTAGTTGATCATGTGGGATGTTTTTCCCCAGTTTTTTTTATATGGTGGATTACATTCACAAATTTTCGTATGTTGAACCATTCCTGCATCTCTGGGATGAAGCCGACTTGATCATGGTGGATGATTTTTCTGATGTGTTCTTGGATTCAGTTTGCCAGTATTTTATTTAGTATTTTTGCATCAATGTTTACGAGTGATATTTGTCTGTAATTCTCTTTCTTAGTAATGTCTTTGTGTGGTTTGGGTATCAGGTAATTGTTGCCTCATAAAAAGAGTTTGGCAATGTTCCTTCTGTTTCTATTGTGTGGAGCAATTTGAGGAGTATTAGTATTAGTTCTTCTTTGAAAATCTTGTAGAATTCTGTGCTGAAACCATCTGGCCCTGGTCTTTTTTTGGTTGGGAGACTTTTGATGACTGTTTCTATTTTTTCAGCAGTTATAGATCTGTTTAATTTGTTTATCTGGTCTTGATTTAATTTTGGTAAGTGCTATTTATCCAGAAAATTGTCCATTTCCCTTAAGTGTCTCAATTTTGTGGTGTATGAGTTTTTGAAATATTACCTAATGATTCTCTGTATTTCCTCTATGTCTGTTCTTATGTCCTTTTTTTTTTTCATTTCTGATTTTGTTAATTTGGATATTCTCTCTTTGCCTTTTGGTTAGTTTGGGTAAAGGTTTGTCTATTTTGTTGATTTTCTCAAAGAACCAACTCTTTGTCTCATTGATTCATTGATTTGTTTTGTTTGTATTGTTTCTATTTTGTTGATTTCAGCTCTCAATTTGTCAATTTGATTATTTCCTGCCTTCTAGTCCTCCTCAGTGAGTTTGCTTCTTTTTGTTCTCGAGTTTTCAGGTGTGCTGTTAATTCACTAGTGTGGGATTTTTCCAGCTTTTTTTTTTTTTTGGTTTTTCGAGACAGGGTTTCTCTGTGGCTTTGGAGCCTGTGCTGGAACTAGCTCTTGAACTCACAAAGATCCGCCTGCCTCTGCCTCCCGAGTGCTGGGATTAAAAGCATGTGCCACCACCGCCCAGCTCCAGCTTCTTTATATAGGCATTTAGTGCTATGAACTTTCCTCTTAACACTGTTTTCATTGTGTCCCATAAATTTGGGTACGTTGTGTGGTCATTTTTATTGAATTTTAGGAAGTCTTTAATTTCTTCATTTATTTCTTCCTTGACCCATTGATGATTCAGGTGAGCACTGTTTAATTTCCATGTGTTTGTGGGCTTTCTAAAATTAATTGCTGTTGAATTCTAATTTTAAGCCATGATGATCTGATAAGATACATAGGATTATTCTTTTTTTTTTTTTTTTTGGTATCTGTTGAGGTTTGCTTTGTTAGCTAGTATATGGTCAGGTTTTGGAAAGGTTCCATGAGGTGCTGAGAAGAAGGTATTTTTTTTTAATGTTTGGATGGAATGTTCTATAGATGTCTGTTAAGATCATTTGAGTCATAACATCTCTTAGTTCCCTTATTTCTCTGTTAATTTTCTTTCTGACTGGCCTGTCCAGCGGTGAAAGTGGTGTGTTGAAGTCTCCCACTATTATTGTGTGGGGTTTAATGTGTGATTTAAGCTTTATTAGCTTTTCTTTTATATATGAGGGTGCCCTTGTATTTGGGGCACTGATGTTCAGTATTGAGATTTCTTCTTAATTGATTTTTCCCGTGACTAATAAGAAATATCCTTTTTTGTCTCTTTCGATTGATTTTAGTTTGAAGTCTATTTTGTTGGATATTAGCTACAGCAGCTTGTTTCTTAGGTCCATTTGATTGAACAATTTTTTTTCCCAACCCTTTCCTCTGAGGCGATGTCTGTCTTTAAGGTTGAGATATGTTTCTTGTATATAGCAGAAGGATGGATTCTGGTTTCGTATCCAATCTGTTAGCCTGTGTCTTTTTATAGGTGAGTTGAGTCCATTTATATTAAGGAATATTAATGTGATTGCTAGTTCCTCTTATTTTAGTTTTCATTGTTGGCAATGTTATTGTGCGTGCTTTTCCTTTCTTTTGGACTTGCTGCTGTGAGATCGTCTATTGTCTGTGTTTTTGTGGATGTAGCCAACTTCCTTGGGTTGGAGTCTTCCTTCTAGTACTTTGTGTAAGGCTGGATTTGTGGCTAGATATTGGGTAAATCTGGTTCTGTCATGGATTATCTTGTTTTGTCCTTTTATAGTGATTGAAAATTTTGCTAGGTATAGTAGTCTGGGCTGGCATCTGTTGTCTCTTAATGTCTGCATAATGCTTGACCAGGACCTTCTGGCTTTCATTGTTTCCATTGAGAAGTCATGTGTTATTCTGATAGTCTGCCTTTATATGTTACTTGGCCTTTTTCCTTTGCAGCTTTTAATATTTTTTCTTTATCTATATGTTTACTGTTTTGATTATTATGTGGTGAGGGGACTTTTTTGATACAATCTATTAGGTGTTCTGTAAGCTTCTTGTGTCTTTACATGCGTATCTTTCTTTAGGGTGGGAAAGTTTTCTTCTATGATTTTGTTGAATATATTTTCTGTGCTTTTGAGTTGGACTTCTCCTTCTTCTATCCCTATTATTCTTGGGTTTGGTCTTTTCATAGTGTCCCATATTTCCTGGATATTTTGTGTTAAGTTTTCATTAGATTTAATGTTTTCCTTGACTGATGAGTGTATTTCCTCTACTGTATCTTCAGCGTTTGAGATTCTCTCTTCCATCTCTTGTATTCTGCTGTTTATGCTTGCATTTGTGGTTCCTGATTGTTTTTTCATAATTTTCATTTCTATAATTTCCTCAGTTTTTGTTTTCTTTATTGTCTCTATTTCAGTTTTCAATCATTTCTTTCGTCTGTTTGACTGCCTTTTTTTTTTTTGGTTTTCTTCAAGGGATTTGTTGATTTCTTCCAATTTTTGCTTGTCTTTTCCTCTATTTCTTTGAGGAAATTTTTTATTTCCTCGTTAATGGCCTCAAACATTCTCCTAAAGTTATTTTTTAGGTCATTTTCTTCTGTTTCATCTATATTTGGGTGTTAAAGTCTTGCTGTTGTAGGGTCACTAGTTCTTACTGCTGTCATGTTGCTCTTTGTGGTGTTGAGTGTGTTCTTACCTTGTCTACCCATCTTTTCCTCTGCTTGGTGTAGTTGGGGCTGTCTGTGTCTTTGGTGATCAGTCTTCCAGGTTCCAGTGGATCCAAGGCTCAGATGGTTGCTCCTTGTGGTGCAGTCAGGGCCACGGTTTCAGTCACCCCGGAGGTCACTTGGTGTTTCTGGAGGTCGGAGGTTGCTCAGCGCTCCCAGGAGTCGCTCTGCAATCCCCGGGTTTATTTATTTATTTATTATTTATTTATTTTTTTGCACCTGCTCCCAAGGAGGTTGCTTGCTTGGGGCTGCTCCCACTGAGGTTACTGCCTTGGGCCTTCTCTGGCAGAGATCACTGGCTCAGGCCTGCTTCCTCTGTGGTGGCTTGCTTGTACCTGTTCACCTGGAGGTTTTTTCCTTGGGCCTGCTCCCAAGGAGGAGATCACGGGCTCAAGCCTGCTGCTGTGGAGGTCTCTGCCTTGGGTCTGCTATAGCTCAGGTCACTGGCTCAGACCTGTTCCCACGGATGCCCCTGGTTTGGGCCTGCTCCCATGGAGGTTCCTGGCTCACGCCTGGTCCTGCAGAAGTCTCTGGCTTGGCTTCTGCTCCCTTGGCAGTCACTCCCTTATACCTGCTCCTGTGGTGTTGCTGCCTTGGCAACAATTTAATTGACTGAAATTGTTCAGAAGATGCAACCAGAATCGACCCTTTTCCAAGTTACCATTTAACTTGGCACTGGTTGAGACCAATATGCAGAGGAGCAGTCCTTCACACTGGGGTACCATGGTTGATAACTGCTGTGTCTCTGAGGGGCTGACAATGAGTAGAGGACAGCCTGGAGGGGAGCATGTGAGTGCTCACTGTTTTTCTCACCTCGGCCACTAGGGGCAGCACAGAGCAATGCTTTTTTTTGTTTGTTTGTTTTTAAAGTGGGCCAGTGTGCCATCCCCATTTAAGAGAGGCATTATTCTGTTAGCTATTCCCAATCTCATGCTTTTCTCTTGGGACCCAGATAGAGTAAGTAACCAGCAAAAGGTGGAAAGCTTGGGTTTAAAGACTCAGCCTTTTGCAATTTTACTCGGCAGCCCTGAATTGGCAGTGTGAGCTCCCTAACAGCAAGCAGCTGTCTTCTGAGCTGTGCTGTGTAAAACACCAGGCTCTGTAGCCTGACACTGGAACCAGCCGGGAATTCCTTCCACAGAGCAAGGACACAGTGGATGTGTTGGGAGCTGGAGAAGGCTGGTTTGTGGCAGAGTGGCTGAGTGAGCCAAGGATGGGGCCAGTGCAAAGCTCCTAGGTTCATTTTAATATCTTTAAAGTAAAAAAGATTTTATTTGCATATATTAATTAAAAATAATATTGAGTTGATTGTAACATGTATTTCATACATGTATATAATTTACTTTTTATCACATTTACTGTCTGTTTTCTTTCCTTTGACATCTTCAAAGGAGAGACTGTCAATTACTGTCTAAAACTTCTCAGATCAATAACTGAGCTCTGAGATGGTTGATCAACAGTAAATTTTAGATAAAGAAAAGAAAGAAAAGAAAAAAAAGTTAATTATTGCATATGGTGGTTTGAATGAGAAATGTCTCCCATAGTACTGGGCGTCTGATTGCATGTTTGTGTCCCAGTTTATGGCACTGTTTGGGAAGGACCAGAAGGTGTGGCTTTGCTGGAGGAAGTGTGTCACTGGAGGTAAGCTTTGAGAGTTAAAAGACTCACACCACGCGTAGTTCACATCTCTGCTTCATGTTTGCAGCAGAAGATGTAAGCTCCCAGCTTCCTGCTCCAGTGGCAATGCTTCTCTGCTATCATGGGTGGGATTCTTATCCCTCTAGAATCATCAGCCCAAGCCAGCTCTTCCTTCTATAATTTGCGTTGGTCTTGGCATTTTATCTCAATGTAAAGAAAAGGTAGCTCATTCAGAAGCTGGTCCGAGGAGTCAGTAGAGCCACACACTTATGCCATGGGATTCATTACTGTTCTGTTGCTGTAGGAGAGCACTCCAACCAAAGCACCTCAGAGGAACAAAGCTCCTACTTCCTGGTCACGTCAGCCAGTGAACTCAAGGCAGGAGCCTCGAGCAGAAATCATGGAGGAACTCTCTTGTTTCGAACTAAGTCTTTATCATTCTATTAATAAAGTCACGGGAGTCATATTGGATGAAAACCTGCCAGCTGCTTCTTCCTTGGTCATTGTCCCAGAAAGAGAGCTTTCTCCCTTGCCATCTCAAACAAAAATCCCCTCGAATCGGTTGTCCTTCCCTTCTACTTCCTGTGAGTCTCTCTTTTTAATCCTCCTGACTCCTTCTTACTCTCTATAGTTGTTTCCTGTCAACTGCCTTCTTGATCTGCCTCCTGACCTAAGGTGGATTTTATTTAATCCTGTTTACAATATTCAAGCAGAAAGCTCTTGGATTAAAGGTGTGTGCTAGGGCTAAGTCACACCATAGCTAGAAGCAGATTTTTCCCGTAAATAACGTGATCTTGGGGCTGTCAGTGTGACCAAACATCCTGCAACAGAGCTCTGTTTACTGGGGTTGCTCACAGTCTCGTGGTTGGTTAGCTAGCTAGCTTTCTTATGCAGCCCAGGACCTCCTGTGTAGGGATGGTGCTGCCCACGGTGGGCTAAAGGGCTGGGACTTCCTCCATCAATTAATAATCAGGATACCGCTGCCACACATAGGACAATCTGGTCAAGGCAATTCCTTAGTTGAGACTGTCTTCTTAGATGGTGCTGGGCTGTGTCAGGTTGACAATTAAAGCTGTCCAGGGCAATAATCTGTTTAGTTATGAAATGAATAATAATTAGAATGTTGTGATGCCGTTGCCCTCCCTCTCTGCTTATGTTTTTAATGGCTTCCTGTAATGATCTGAAGCATGTTTTACCACTCCTGATATTCATATACAAACATGAAAGGTCCACTTCAGGCGCATAGAAACAAGCCCCATCAAAACAGTTTGACAGGAAGATGGCCCTTATCTCTCTATAGAACAGCAGCTGAGACATTTGTCTCTAAAGCAGAGTATAATCTACTTTCCCTTTCCCGAGGACCGGCCTCAAGTCTGATTTGTAAGCAAACGGATTCTTTAACTATCTGAGCAGTAAATAATCTTTATCCCCCACTTCTCTTATCAGCCAAGAAAAGCAATTTACAGTGTAATGCCCGAATAAACAATGCCACTTTTCTATGCCACAGTTTGCTGTGGTTTCCCATTGATTACAGCTGGCTTTCTTCTTATAAGGTGATCCAAGTCTCGTCCCACAGCTTTAATTTCTTTAAGGGTGGGCTTACAGGAGTCTTGTCTTTTTTTTCTTATGTTCGCATTATTTACCAAGCAATTATTATTATTTTGTGGTTCTTAGCGTAAAGTAGAATTTTTAACAGGCTTGCAAACTTCTGCTCCAGGCCTGATTCTTGCCACCCTCCTGCCCTAATCCTTGACCTGGTCCTTTTTTATGCCATCCCTTGGGACTTGCCCTTCTTCCCAAGCCCTGCTGTTGAGGGCATAAGGTTCTTGTGCTCACAGATAAGCACTAGGGAAACCAGGAATGTTAAATACAGAGCTGTCTCTTCATAGGAAGGATGTTTAACCTACTTCCTACTCAGAAGGCTGGGGATGGCTGTGATTAATAGTTTGGTATCTATGGCCAGGCCACACTGGGCTCCCCCAGACTCCTGTGTTTATCTCAGTCATTCTTCCTAGAGCCTTACCCTGAGTGCTGTTTCTCAGTCAATAGAACCAATCTTTTCTTTCTTATATAACAATGTTTTTTATTGATTATTTGGGATTTCACATCATGCACCCCAACTGCATTCATTTCCAGTTTTCCATATCCACCCTCCACCCTTGTAGCCTCCTCCCCAAAAGAAAAGAAAAAAACTAAAACAAATAATAGACAAACAAACAAACAACCCCTCCCCCCAACCCACTTTTCCCTCTGTCTTACCTGCTTCTCATCACGCATCTGTTTGCTGTAGTGGTACTGGGGTTGTGCTGTGTTATGCAGTGTACCTTCCTGCCCAAGCAGTTTTACTTGTAATGTTCATTGCAATGAGTTGTTAACCAGGTTCAAGGCCTCTGAATCAATACTTGACCTTCTCTGAGATTCCACTCAGATATCCTGCTGTTGCCCTGAGTCATGGAGATCCTGTGGCCATGTTTCTGCAGGGCCAGTCTCTTCATGCACTCCAGCAGGACATAGATGAGGGAGATGTTGGGGTGGAACAACTCAAAACCCTGGATGTCGGTCTGGGTGGCAGCTGAGTTGGTCAGTCTGGGCCTCTACCAGAAACCCCCACCTAGGTAAGGGGCAGGGCCAGCTCTCCCAAGCCCATGGCCACTGGTGCCTGCTCTCCTATGAAGGTCAGAGCCAGTTCTTCTGGAAGGAGTGGAGCCAGCTCTTCTGCTGCAGCCACTGGTAAGGGGTGGGGCCAGCTCAACATGACCCTTGGACATCAGTGGGGCTTTAGGTGGCAGCCAGACCATGGGCATCCTCATGTCCTATGATGGTAACACAGGTCATGGACATCAACACAGACCATGACTGCTGTAGAGCCACGGACCCTGACTTGACCTCAGCAGCAGCACAGGCCTGGATGTCATATGGCCTCAGGTGGCAGTGCAGGCCTCTCATGTCAGGCTGTCCCTCACCACTGTCATGTCTGCTGTTCTGTCTCTCTCCACAGCACATGAACTGCTCTGTTTATCTTTCTCTCCCGTTTCTCCACCACACATTGCCCATTGTAGGGAACAGGTGGTGGCAGCGGGCAGGCCTTCTGCCACTGTCTCAATAGAACACATCTTAATGGAAGAGGTCACATGTACTTAGGAAAGAGAGTTTTAATGTAATTGAAAGAC
>JAQHUG010000133.1:360850-379038 GCA_028555095.1 Dicrostonyx torquatus
CTCATGGTTTTGCATGTTTGAGATTGGGTTTGCTCCACTGTTTGGGGCTGCCATGGAGACAGCACAACTTGGCGTGACCACCCTGCTCAGAGCACAGTCAGTAGCAAAGACAGAGTGAGGGAGAAGCCAGGATCCCTGAGTTCCCTCTGGGAAGATCTCCAGTGACCTTCCATTTAGCCCCTCTTCCTAAATCTCACACATTTCAGAAGCACAGTGAAGTGACTTTTCCCTTCCTCTACCTTGACTGGGTAGTCCTTGCAGTAAAGTCTGAGGAACTTGAAGATTTTATGATGTCATACCAAGCTTCTGTCCTCAAAGAATTTACCATTTTTTAAGTTCAAGTGAAAAAAAAACCCAAATCAGAGTAATACGTTCATGTATCAGAGATGTGGAATACAGGTGTGTATGTGAGAGAGGTTGGGGGAGGGTTTGGGAGGTAACACAGAATTTATGTTTATTTCTAACGGAGCAGATGACCCAAGTGCTCTCTTTGGAAAAGTCTTTCCCAACAACTTTGTCTGAAACATGCAGACATTTGCTGTGTTTCTCCCTCTTCTGCTTTAGTTCCGCCTCTTCCAGGATAATGTAAGTTTCCCAGGCAGGACTTTGTCCCCAGAGCTTCAAAGAAGCTTATACTTGTTAGTATACAGTAGGCACTCATTCATGCTTTTGAGTGCATGGATCGGGAGGAGGTGTGTGGACACATCGAGAGAACAGGAGGTGAGCAAAGCCATGGCAGCTAGCTTAGACAGGAGCCAACAGCAAGGTATCAGGAAGTTGGCTTAGGAGGTAGAACAAAGTTATGGCTTTGAACGGTGAGCAGCTATAATTGAGGGATATGAATACCAGGACCCTGTGAGAAGACATCTTACAGAAAACATCAGCAGGATCTTCTCAATGTCTGGGTTTGGGGGAGAAAGAAAATCCCAAGAAGTTGCCCAGCAGCTGCTGATCCTTCAGGAAGGTTGATGCTTTGAATAATGTAAGTGATGTTAGAAGTATAAATTTATTTTGGAGCCAGGCATATGGGCTCTGTTGGAGTAAGATGGAGAGTGAAGGCTCAGGCCATTCATCATAGGTTACCTGAAGTCAAGAGTGCCATTGTATCTGCACCAGGAGAGCCTAGGGCTTGTCTCTACCTTTGCTGGAGCCATCTCAGGGAGTCATGATTCCCACTGTGGTTTTTCAACTGCTTCCATGATTGTAATCTGCCTCACCTGGCTCTCTCCTGCCGCATCTGCATCTTGTTGGGGGTCCCTCACTCAGCCTCCCAGTCCATTCTGCTGAGACTTATTTCAGGCCTTTCTCAGAACTGATGGGCAGGCATGCCCAATCTTTGTCATCAACCCCAGGATGACTGGCTGTTCACCTCCAGATCTTTCTCTGTTGGCCAAAGTCAGAGAAAGAGATGCTCCCATTTCTTACTTCCTTTTCGATGAAGGTCAAAGTTCACTCAGACTTCTGAACACTTCACTTGGAGAACCAGACCAAAATTCTAAGCCATTCCTGACTGTTCTACATCCAAGCTGACTCCCTGTTTCTAGGACACCACTATCTTCTGGAAGTGACCTGTGGTGATATTTTATCTATGCTTTAACAAATAAAGCTGACCTGAAGATCAGAGTGTAGAACTAGCCACACTAGTTAGCCATTGAGGCCAGTTAGTTGTGGCACACACCTTTAATTCCAGCACTTGGGAGACAGAGGCAGATGGCTCTCTGTGAGTTCAAGGCCACCTTGGGTTCCATGAGACTGAATCTGTCTAAAAGAGAAGCAGGGCCAAGTGGTGGTGGCTCACACCTTTAATGCCAGTGCTAGGGAGGTGGAGATGGGAAGTGGTATGGCTGGGTGGAGAGAGGAATATAAGGCTGGAGGAGACAGAAGCCCAGGATTCAGTCTGAGGTTTCAGTCTGAGAGATGGCATTCAGTTTGAGGACTTGTATGGATAGGATACCCCATACAAATCTGAGGATTTCACAGAGGCAAGGACTAGTGGCTGGTGCTCTGATTGTCTGATATTTCAGCATTTACCTCTACATCTGACTCAGGTTTTAATAATAAAATCAATTAGGATTGCCATCAATCACACTACAGTGACCTACCCAGTCCTGTTATCTTCAGCAGCACCCTCCTTCTTCCAAACAGTCTGCTTTGGAGAGGGTAGGTTTTAGGGACAGAATGTCAGTTTTATCAGAGGCCACAGTAACATTGAATAGACTTCCTTAATTCCTCTAGCCACATTCCATTGTACATCAGACAATACAGACATTGTCTCCCATGTTTGGTGTAGGCTCCAACCAAGTCTCACCCTATGGTCTTCTTGTCTAGGATTTCTGAAAGCTGACCACCTCTGATGCCCCTGCCTCCCATCTTGTGGCATACATCTCCAGTGGCCACTAAATGGTGTGGGAAGTCCTTCTGGATATGTGTTGATTTATTGGTTAATGAATAAAAATACTTTGGCCTACAGCGGAATAGAGCAAGGTGGGAATTCTAAGCAGAGATAGAGGAGAAAAGAAGGTGGAGTCAAGGAGACTCCATGTAGCTACCCAAGGAGAAAGACATCTGCCTGTCGGAACCTTACTGGTAAACCATGAGCCTCGTGGTAAAATACAAAATAATAGAAATGGGTTAATTTAAGATGTAAGAGCTAGCTAGGAATACACTAGAGTCATTGGCTTAGCAGTGTTGTAATTAATTTAGTTTCTGTGTGACTCTTTCAGGTCTGGATGACCAGGAATGAGCGTGCAGCCACTGTCAACAACTAAGGGCATCTTCTTCCCTTTCTTCTTTATTATTTTTATTTTTTTTGTTTTTATTGAGCTATATATTTTCTCTGCCCCCCTCCCTTCCTCCCATCCCCTTCTGTCCTCTTTCATGATCTCCATGCTCCCAATGTACTCAGGAGATGTTGTCTTTTTTTACTTCCTTTTTTTTTTTTGTCTGATAAGGACACAAGTGGCCATGCTGTTTACCTTAGGCTCCTGTTAAGGCAAATTTCATCCTTAACCCAGTACATCTGGCTCTGTCTGAGGGTGGGATTTGGAAAACTGCATTATGAACAATTTCTCTGATGGCCTGTTTGCCTCCTGGTGACAGACCAGACTGGTAAATATAGAGTGGGCAGAAATGACAGACCCAGAGCTCTGGATGGACCACGGCCCTCAACAGAGACTCTAAATACACAGAGGAGGCCATCTGGCTTTGGGAGACTTCCAGGATGGACAGGAATTCCCATTCCCTCAGATCTTTCAGCTTTCTCTCACCTCAGGTCTCAGTTTCAGGCATCTTTTGTCTCTGATCTGCATTGACCCCGAGTCATGTCTAGATTGAATACACCAGCTGGAGGCAGAGCTGTCTCTGGCTCCCAAGGAGGCTGCTTAGTTCACTATTGCTTAAAACTTTTCTTGATGCTTGGCCTTCATGCACCTTTGGTCTATCTTCTCTATTTTCCAAGCACCTTACGCCTCTTCCCTCTCCTCCAGTTTCCATGGAGATCTTCATATCCTGGTGTGTGCACAACGTGTACCCATACCAATCCCTTCTTGAGCAGAATCGGAAGCCCTTATGACTCATTGTGTCGGACGTCCATTACACAGCAGGTGCCTAATAAATGCCAGTCCTCATGACCCATTTCTATTCCCCACCTGCTCCTTTGATAGCAAAACTCCCCAGAAAAATATGGGACATTCTTACATTATTACTAAGTTTCTAAATCTGATCAGTGTGTGAGGCCAGCAGCTGGGTTTCCATGCCTGCATACCAATGAGGCCTTGTCTGGAACAGAATAGCATGTGCCCATAAACCCTGACCTCTATTATCCAGGGATGCAGGCAGCAATGGCAGCTGCCCCTATAGACATTTTTCCGTCCCCATTGTGGCGGTGGCAGAGGCAGTGTGACATGGCTATTTGTCTCGAAGTGTTAGTGAATACTTTCTATAGTCTTGTGCATGGAACACACTTGCTCTATTCTTTCCAGCTGGGATGTGCTTTTTTTTCCAATTAAAAATTAAAATAGCTGCTGAATTTATATTCATTTCCTGGACCCGCGATTCACGCTCCATTTCTCACAGCAGCCGGCACTATCTTGTAGCTCATCTTCCTACATCAACTCTCGGCAACAGCAGCTTGAAGACCAGCTCGGTTAAACATGGCTCCCTCATGCCGGAGACTGGGAGAACTGGGATGAGGAGAGCAGGGTGAGAGCACGCAGCCCCACCCCCTTCCTAGGGAACACTGGCTCCTGCCATTGCCCTGCACTTCCTCTGGCTTAGCTTTGTGGTGGGAGTACAATTGTTTCAGCCTGCACTCTTAGAATTAGCTTTATAAGTACCTGCAGTTTGTACCCACTAGTCCCTCCCATTCTGAGGTGTGTATGTGTTTGGTGTGTGTTGTGTGTATGTGTGCGTGCACATGCGCATATGTGTGTGTAGGCCAAAGGTTCATCTCAGTTTTCATCAGTTGCTTTCCACCTTGCTTTTAGAGATGAGGTCTCTCATCAATCCAGATGCTTGTTGCTCAGCTAGCCTGACTGGCCCAGTGAACCTCTGAGATCTTCCTTTGACCCCCTAGGACGCTGAGGTCACAGGTTCATGCTGCAGGACACTGGCGATCTGAACTCAGGTCCCCATGATGTACAGTCAGCACTGTATTTATTGAGCCAGCTCCCCAGCCAGTTCCCACTCCCTTAGTTCTATCTTACAAACCCATGCTGGTCGAATCTTTCACATCAGAATTCTTAGAAATATTTGAAGATGACTCCCTTGCTCTCTAGCAAGTTGAGTTGTGTTATACAAAAAAGTTTGTTGAAATCCTGACCCCCAGGACCTTAGAGTGTGGGCTTGTTGGGAAATTGCTCCTTACAGATACACTTGATTTACATGAGATCACACTGAAGTTGGCCTGGCTCTTAGTCAAACATGCCTGTGTCCTTCTGAGGAGACACAACCACACAGAAGAAGCAGGCAGAAGTTAGAGGGATGTTGCCACAACCCAAGGGATGCTTGTGAGCACCCAAAGCAGAAGAAACAGGAAGGTCTTTCCCTGGAATCTGGGGAGGGAGAATGGCCCCGTGAACAACTTGGTTTTATGTCTCTGACATCCAGATATATGAGAGGACACATTTTTCTTGTTTTAAACAACTCAGTTTGTGGCATTTAGTAACAGCCACCCTAGCAGACATACATCCTCAGATTTCTTTGGGTTGAGCCCCTCCAGTCCCTCTACTCTTTCCCACATAGCTTTTGGGTTGCCTGCTCTCAACTCTGGCGGTGCTCGGGTCAGCACACTTTGTACGGTCTCATTGTTTTCCTTGGTCATGGGTTCTAAGCCTTGGCATCCAGGTACTGTCACAGCAGCTTCTTCGTCCCTCACATTCCCACTGGGCTGGTGGTCAGTTGGAATGGTGGTTGTTTTCCACGAGCACCACTGCCAAGCCACATCGCCCATCAACCGGCATGACAGTCCTATTCACATGTCTCACCAAAATGTTCACTTGGGCTCTGGATCCTTCAGATATTTTGAATATAAAACTCTTCCCATTTTATCCATCCTCCTCCACATCTCTGCATGCTTTCATTGGCTTGTTCATCATGGCAGGTTGCAGACAGAGAGTCTGACCTGGCATCAGACACTTCTCTGTAGACTTGCTGTATACATCTCGCTGCATGCGTAGCTGCTGAGTTCCTGGCGTTTGTTGAACATCAATTCAGACACTTTGGACTGGAGATGAATAAGGTGAACCTTGGTCTTTGTAGAGCTTCAGACATCACATTAGTCACCCTCTGGGATATTCCCGGACTAGCCGGTGGGTACCAGCATCCTGCAGATCCTCTCTCTGCCTACATAAGCCAATCATCCCCAAATTGATGAATTAATATAAGGTTGCTTTTTCCAGCAAACTGTACACTCTCCTAGTTCTTGCCTTCTTGTGTGACCTTCCACTAGTTTCTGTCACATTTAGTCATTTTTCTTTCCATTTGAGCTAATAAAGCTCAGAGTGACTTAAAGTTCGGATGGTGGGGATGAGAGTGACGGGAGATAGCTGAGTCCCAAGCAGATGGGCTGAGTCAAGAACTGGGAAGGAGGCTAGTAAGACAGTTTAGTTAGCAAAGGCATTTGCTGCCAAGCCTGATGCCCCGAGGTCAACTCCCAGGATCCACATGGTCAGAGGAGAGAACAAGTTCATGCAAATTGTCCTCTGGCCTCCACATGTATCATGCCATGTACATGCCTTCCCTTCCTCTAAGCAAGCAGGCAAACAAACAAATGAATAAATGTGATAATTAAAAAAAAGAATTGGAAAGGATGTAAAAGACCTGCCTTTGGACCTTGAAGCCATGAAACAGCGTCAGTCAGATGAGTGTATGATGGAGAAAATTAAGGTGAAGGAAAGACAAAGCTTGGTTGTTAAGGAAGAGTTGAGGAGCGAAGTTGTGGAAGAGAAGAGGAGAGGCTCGCATTCAAATACCTGTGCATTACGAGGCTCTCTTCCCTTGGTATCTTCAAGGGCTAGTGAGGTTGGCTGTGAGGAAACTAGAGGGGTTGAGATGAGACCAGCGGGCTGCAGAGTGTCCAGCTCTCTGTTGTAACTTCCGGCACTGATCTTTCTTCATGACCCCTGTACTTCCCTTTGCATGCTGTTTGCATCTACCATCCTGTTCCCAGCAGCTGTAGCCTGGATACGAAAAGTCTGCCATAGACGCATGCGCTTGAACAGCTGTTTGAGCAATTGCGGATCCTTCGGGACTGAGGCCAAGCTGGCTGTGCAGCACAGCCGGCTGGGAGCAGTGTGGGCTACTGAGGACAGGCCCTGAAGGGATGAACCACACCTGCTTCTGGCCTGCGGGAGGTGCTGCAGCGACACACACCCCTGCTGCCAAAGACCTGCTCTACCATGGAACAGTCGAACTTGGAGCCAGAACAAACCCCTCCTTCCTTACGCTGCTTCAGGTATCAAGATGTCATTTTTCTACAGTGACAAGAATGAACACACCGACTGATAATCTTTGCATTTTCTTACTGAAAACTAAGGAGGGAAAACTGTCTCCGTGTTCATCACCCTCTGAGAGCTTTGCACCCGAAGCTATGTGTCTGTGGTGGCCCTATCTGACTAACATAGACACAACCTGAAACTGAATCTTTTAGCTGCGTTTCATTCTGAGAGTGGCAGACTGAGAAGACAGTGGATTAGCGTCCCAAAGATCCATCTCCCATCCCATCGTCAGTCAGCTGGTTATGTAGAAAGGGGAAACAAAGACAGAGAGGCACCCCAAAGATTGTCCTGTCCTTCCGGTCAGGTGGTCAGTCTGTGTCTGAGATGCATTCTCTCTTTATTGCCTCCTCTCTGTAGCAGGGGCAGGGGGTGCAAATACTAAGGCATTGATGGTTGATTAAAAAAAAAAAAGCATCAGCAATGTGTGAGTGTAGATTTCTTCCTACAGAAAGAAGTACAAAGTGCTCTTAAAATATAGACGAGGCAGTGCCCTCACCATCAGATGGGCTGACCCAGCCTTAGCCCACCCCACCCTCAGGTCAGCATCAAGTCCTGTTCTGTCAACAGACTTCTGGGTATCACGAAGGAAGTTAGGGTCATGGCCATGTGGTTATCCTGTCACTCGCCAAGTGTTTGTCCCTAAGCATTTTCCTCTCCCCTCTCTCTGTTCTGAGTTTCACTCCTTTCTCTTCATTATTTAGACTGGACTGTCAACAGCATCCTACAGCTTTGGTTTTGCTTCATTTCTCATGGATCATGTCACCGTGACCTTTCTAAAATGACATATGACATCACTCGTGTCTAAAATCTCTCAGAAGCTCTCAGTCTTATTTTTTTCTTCTTTTTAAGAAAACAATTACACTTCCTTGGCTTGACAGTGTCATGGCTCACCCTGAACCTTCTAGATCCATCTCTCTACTTCTTATTTGTCTTTTCTATTCCATCCAGCCCTAGCCTGAGATTCTGTTTCTCAAATCTGTGTTTTCTTTCCCTCTGTGAGCTCCAGGGAAGCCCTTATGTTCCAAACACGTCGTGGGTGTTGCCTTCAGGGGAAGCCTGGTTTGGCAACAATCTCTGCTTCTCTCTCAGAGCGAATAGGGAATAGAATAGCGTTCTCCTCTGCAAGTGCAGGAGTCTATTGTTGTACTTATCATGCCGTATTAGAATTTCTTTTTAAACATTTCTTTCTCTCTTGCTGATTTGCATTCCCGGGCCGAGCAGGAGCTGTTTGTTATGCAGGCTCCTATCTCTAGCACTCACCAGCGGAGCTTCTCCTTTATTGAGTAAGTGAATGAATAAGGAAACAACGGAGGAGATAAACTAACACACAGTGAACTGGGCATGGGGCTAAGTGCTTTCCAAGTTACCAACCCATTTAATCCCCACACCTGGAGGATCAGGAGGTGCGGGGCAGAAGGGAGATCAAACACCTTCCCCAACCAGGGTCATGTAATGTCAACACAGTGAGACTGGAGTCTGGGCCCAGCTTTGTCTGATTCCATAGCCCGTCCTGTTTGCAGTGAATTAACCGAAGGAGGAAACTGTAGAGGCAGATTCTAGCTAGATAAAAAGACCATTCTTAAAAGGACCAATGCTGTCCAAAGAGGAAATGGGCTACCCCAGAGTTCCTTGTCAAAAGAGCAGGAACAGCCAAGGCATGGGAGAAACTCCCAGGGGAACAACACAGTGGCATTTTCCAAAAGTGAAGAACAATCATTTGCACGCTAATAAAAAATGAATATATGAGCCAGGCAGTGGTGGTGCGCGCCTTTAATCCCAGCACTCACGAGGCACAGGCAGAAGCCAGCCTGGTCTACAAAATGAGTTCCAGGACAGCCAAAGCTACACAGAGAAACCCTTTCTTGAATAAAGTCGAGAGAGAGAGAGAAAGAGAGAGAGAGAGAGAGAGAGAGAGAGAGAGAGAGAGAGAGAGAGAATATGATGTATGTCAAAGACTTAAGTCATGTTTTGTGCTAATTAGAACATTCCCTCCCAGATAGAGGACGAAACACTGGTAAGACTCAGGAGGCCCCTCCCCAAAGTCATATAAATAGTAAAGAATTTCTGGGGTAAGGACAGGTTCTTCAGCGGAGCTGCCTACAAGAGCAGGGAGCTCTGGGGATGCAACTCTCTCACACAGCTCTCTGCCCATGCTGGTGCCTGACAGTCACGCCAGTACACACTGGTTCACAGAGTCAGACTGGAGTGGAACTGGTCTGTCATCAGGCTCTCTCTGGGGGTAGGGGGAGATAGACATTCACTCATATCCACCCCAGGAAAAATCAGCAGAGCAAGTTGGTAAAATCAGTGCAAAGAGCGTTTAATAAATTAGGTTTTATTTATTTATTTTTTTGAAGGGGGTTAGGGGTGCTAGGAGATATTGCTGGGTTAGATACAAAATGGATTAATGGCTAACGGCCCTACAGGTATAAGCTTAGAGGTTATCATATTCACTGGATAAAACTCATTTGTATCTCTAATGGGTACAATCAGCAGGTTGGATAATTCTTGACTGAACTGCCCATTACCTCAGAGCTAGAACCAGCTGTTTCAGGATGTGGCTGGAGGCTGGGGTGGAGGAAGGCCATTGTCACGTTTGTCACTACAAGAGGACACTCTCCTCCCGTCCTTGTCCTCACGGTGAAGGAAAAGGAGGGAGAGAAGGCTGGGTCACGGGTGGGGTTAAAACAACTGAATTGTTGAGAGGGCTACTTTGTAGCCTCATAATAAAAAATACTATACTATGAGGGTCTAGAGAGATAGCTCACTGGTTAAGAGCACCTGCTGCTCTCCCAGAGGACCTTAGTTTGATTCCCAGAACTCGCATGGCAGTTCACAACCACCTGCAATTCCAGTTCCACCTGGTGCCCCTTTCTGGCCTCTACAGGTTTTAGGCACACACATTGTAGATAGAGTCTGAGTTCAAGCCAGCTTGGGTTGTGTAGTGAGACTGTCTCCAAATAAAACTACTACCATCACCTCCAATAAGAGCAAAGTGGAGTTCAATCTTATGACGTCCTCTCAAAATTTGCTAAAATACAAAGAAAATTTGCAACATCATTACAGATGGTATCTCATCTGTAAACTACTTCAGTTTATACCTCCTTTTAAAACACAAGAAAGACCTGGGCCTGTTGAAGACCTAATCCCAGTTACTTAGGAGACATCAAAGTGGCAAGTTCAAAGCCTTCCAATGAAAAGAACAGAAAGCTGGCTTGGGTAACTTAAAGAGAGAGGCCCCTTTTCAAAATAAAAAGAGTGGAAAGATGGCTGGGAATGTGGCTCAGTTAACAGAGTACTTGCCTGCCGTGCATAAAGACCTAGGTTCAATTTCCAGGGCTACAAAAACAAACAACAATAACAACCCCAGACCACACACACACACACACACACACACACACACACACACAGAGAGAGAGAGAGAGAGAGAGAGAGAGAGNAGAGAGAGAGAGAGAGAGAGAGAGAGAGAGAGAACAATGACATTATTAGCACAATAAATTGAACAATCATTTCTTTGACAGCTCTGATCTCTATTGTGTGTTGCTTGCCTAATCTGGTCCAGGCTTCCTGCTGGGGACTGGGTCCTTGGTGAGAAAATTCTTTGGACAGCAGGACCGAAGCTGTGAAGGTGTGCTCTGCTTGTAGTCTGAGGGGCAAGGCTGTGTAGGTGCTGCTCCTGACTCAGTGAAGTTATATGGGTCTGGGGCGACCTTACAGCATCTGACGACTCCAAAGTCTACTAAAATCATGAGACTTAGTTTGCTGCCTCGGTTTGGGAGATGTCTGTCATGGGCTCTGGCTGCAGCTTGACTGGATAGAGAGGGTTGCAGAGGGCACTAGCTGAGAAGAGCGGTAGTCCTTCGGAAGGGGAAGGGTCTCAGAACTGTGTCCTCTTGCTTTAAGAATGCCAGAAGAGGAAAAGGGCCAACCAGAAGGGGAGAAGGACTTGAGGGCTCACCATTGGGAGCGCACAGCACGTAAAGGAGCAGAGGGCTGCACAATACACCGTAAGTGGGCTTGCTGAGGTTTGAATGTGAAATGTCCCCCTTAGGCTTGTGTATTTGAACACTTGGTCTCCAATTAGTGGCCTTGTTTGGGAAGGTTTGTGGGATGTTTAGAGGGTGGAGGCTTACTGGTGGAAGTGGGTCACTGGGAACGGACTCTGCACTGTCATAACCCAGCTCCACTCCCTGTTAGTGCTGTTTCCTGACTGTGGGTGCACTGTGATGAGCCACCTCCTTTCTTCTGTCACCTGTGTCCCCTTGAAACATAAGCCAAAACTAACCCTGCTCTCAATCTGATTGCTTCTTATCATTGTAGTGAGAAAAGTCATCAACACAGGGCTCTGACTTCTTTGGGCCTTCACTTGTTTTTATATTTTTTCTCTTATACATCTCAACTTGACACCCTGGGTTCAGGCTGAGAAATTCATTCTGAGTTTGATCCTGCCGGCCTCTCTACTGTGTTCTGGAATCTTTTTGTGGAATGGTTATGACTTCTTTATCTTTCAAGCCTGGCTGAGGACATTGAACAAGACAAGACACAGCAGAGCCTTGTGCCAATGCCTAGAGAAGTCTCTTGAGGTTGACAGCCAACCTTGAAGCCTCACACTACAGGCTGGCCTGGATTGGTAATGTCTGGTCTATAGACATTATTTTTGTCACACACAGTGAATGCTCTTACAGTGCTTTTAAATGTAAACCCACATTTCCACCTTTTTTTTCCCAACCTTTGACTATAACTTGCCTAATCCCCTTCATGGCCGCAGTACACTGACTGGTTGATAGTCTTTGCTCCTTGTGGGGTGATCATACCCCCTTTCTGCTAACAGAGTCCTTGCTTCTCCCTCTCCTTCCACATAGACATCTGCATTCCTCTCTGGCTCTTTCGATTAGAGCTAGCAGCCATGGACCTGCCTCACTCCATCATTCTTCAGCCTTCATTTCCCCAGATGCTCTGTAGGGCTGGAAGAAACGTCTCAGAGCTCAGACATGTGCTCTTTGTTGGGCTCCCCTAGCTTGCACATTTAATCACTCATGACAAAAGAAAGGATGTGAGCTGCCATGGCCTGTTGTTGGTAAAACTGCACCGTTTCATTATTAAGTTTTAGGAAGTGACCCCAAGCAGAAATTGAGGGTGAGCTGCAACTTAGGGTTTAGGGCTACAGAACAAATACTTCCCCAATAGGATCACACTATGAAGGAAGAAACAGGGGCTTTAGTTTAAGATTAATACAATAAACATAACCCAGTGTCCACATTTTTTTGGCAGAGGCCATAAGTTCATTTCCCGACTACCCTGACTCAAAATAATCACACAGAAACTCTATTTGCAATACTGTTTGGCCAATATCTTAAGCATATGTCTAGCTAGCTGCTATATCCTAAACTAACCCATCTCCATTAATCTGTGCATCACCACGAGGTCATGGCTTACAGGCAAAGTTTGATGGCCTCCAGCAGAGGCATCTGTCTCCTATGGCTGCTACATGGCTTCTCTCTGACTCCACCTACTCTCTCTATATATATCTCTGTCAGCCTAGCTTTACTCTGTTAAGCCATTGGCCGAAAGCAGCTTCTTTATTAGCCAATGGCAATAAGACCTACTCACAGCATTCATCACCTCCCACATCACACATTTTCTCTCTTAGTTGCCAATATTATCCACAAATGGGGGTGGATTTATTCAATAAGATTCAAACCACTGCAAAATAAAGCAACTATTTCCTAGCTGAAAAAGGAGAGGGCTAAAGAGGGGCTGGAACACGATGAAGCCAGAATGCCTGGAAGTCTCTGACCTGGACCATCTCCAACCTGTCCCATCAGGTCTGTGGTCTTCCCAATCACCTGCATTAGATGATGACATCTAAGCCTCCATATTGCAAGCCTCTTCATCTGCAGTCAGGAAACCGAGGTGCGGAAAGCAGCAATGACTTCTGCAAATTTAAGGGCAACTGGCAGCAGGATGGAGATTTTTAAATCGTGCCCCCAGGGAAGGATTCCATCTGCTACACTGATGCGTCTCAACCTTGTCTGCTCTTGACTCAGACTATGGAATCCGTTGCTAGTCACTATCTAAAGCACAGCTACACATTTAGCTTGATTGTAAACAGTATTTTAACTTACTCTTTGAAAATTCCAAGCACTATATTTTGATCACACCCATCTAGCACTACCCCCCCATTCTCTTTAATGCTCCCCGACCCTGTCTCCCTCATACCTTCATGTTTTCTTTCTAATTTATTACTAAAGACCCCCTGTTCAATTTATGCTGCCTGTATTGGTGCAGGTGTGGGGTCCTTTACTGGGGCATGGGTGACCTACCAGTGGCTATGTCCTCAAAGAAAATTGGCCCTTCCTCCCTCAACAGCCATCAACCATCAAGAGTTCTTCTACTAGAGGTGTGGCCTTGGAGGCTCCTTCCCCATCCATGCTGGGATATTTTTTTGACTGATCACTCTACATTATTGGCTTGTTTGGAAAACATATCTGTTATAAAATATTGATAAAACAATGGTTATTTCTCTGTGGGGGTAAACTCTGAATATTCTGTTCTAGTCTATCCCCAAGGCTCCACTCCCTCTCCCCCATTACCCTGTTATCTCCTATGCCCCTCTGTCTTATGCCACCCAACCATACCCACTCCATCCCATCTAACTCATTTAATAACTAAAGTTCTAGTTGACACTTGAATTTGTATTCATTCAGGGTAGAGCTGGTTGACCAAATCTCATCTGTCCCTAGGTTTTGTAAATAAAGTTTTAGTAACAACTGCCATACCTCTCATTACATGTTAACTAAGACTGCTTCCCTACTGAAGCAGAATGCTTTCCATGATCCTATTATGGTTCTATAGTAGAATGCTACTGTGATCCTACTATGGTCAGTTGCAGTGAAGAAAGGATGCCCCAGAAAGCCAAAAGCACTCACTAAGTATATAGGCATATATAGGTTCAGACCCCTGCCATTATCACTAGAGGGACCTGATTTTTCCTAAGACACTGGTGTAAGAATTAAATGCTACTAAGCATTGACAAATACTGTTGGCCACTATTAAATGCTGTTGAGAGTGTTAGTTTTACATGTTTAATTTCTTTTTCTTTGTGAATGAGTGATGTCACAGCGGTGGCAGTGGTGGCAGTGGTGGCGGCAGCGGTGGTGGCAGCGGTGGCAGCGGAAGAAAGATGATGGCTAAGGAGCTCCAGGGAGGAACCAGCAGAGGCAGTTGCAGGGAGGAGAGGCAGCTGAGGCGAAAGAACAACGAGAGGTGTGGAAAGCCAAGACTGTGGAAGGCAGAGGCCTGTGAGGCGCTGAGCTGCATGACTCTGAGTCCCAGTCACTGGAACCAGAATGCCAGCTGAGAACCAGAACACTGGTCGCTGCTGGGGACTCAGGGGCCACTGCCTGCTGCTACTGCTGCTCTGAGCCATGGTTGCTAAGTGTGGGGACCTGGATGGTCAAGGTGGCCTGACTTGAAAACCTAGAGCTGTGAGTCTCTGGCCTTCCGAGCTCAGGACCACAGGCTTCTTGTTCTTAGGACACGTGTCTAGGTCTGTTAGTGTCCCTGTAGCTCTTGGCACTGGAGGGAGAGCCTGGAATTGCCAGCACTTAAGAAGCAGCCTTTTGCCTATTCACATTTCCATTAAGACCTAGCAAAACAAACAGACAAACAAACAACAAAACCAAACCCAGACAAAACCCAGGCAGGGCTGGAGAGATAACTTAGTGGTTAAGGGCACTGACTGCTTTTCCAGAGGACCCGGGCTACATCTCCAACACTCATATTGCAACTCACAACTGTGGGCATCTCCAGACGCAGGGAATCTTATGCCTTCTTCTGGCCTCCACGGGCACTGCACACATCTGGTACATAGACATCTATGCAGGCAAAACCCTCATACCTGTAAAATAGATGTAGTAATTAAAGACATAAAAGAACCCCAGGCAGCCTATTGGTAATAACCCTACCATGCCAGGCTTAATCTTATCATGCGTGTGACTCTGGGTGGACAATAAAGGACAAAACAGAAAAGCCTATGGGTGCTGAGATCCACGTGCTGCAGAGTTTAACCACAAAACTAGGGGACAGAGAATGGGCACCATCTGCGGGCCTGTCATACACTGGGAGCTTTGTGAGGGCTTTGCCTTCCATAGATCTGAGAGCCAAAGAACATGGTTTCTGAATTGACTTTAGGGAGCAGGTGGAAGGGAGAAGAGACAGGACCTCATCTGGTTTCTATCCCAGATCCTGCAGCCAGGGCCTATGGAGAAGTCTGTGCAGGAGTCACTGATTGGTATTTCCAGACTCAGACTCTCTCCCAAGCCCAGCTCTTAGTGGAGACACTCTGGCCTTCACCTCCGTTGGTCCTTGATCTGGCAGGTGCTAGATTGTTACCAAGTCTTTCAACAGCCTGTTCTTTGACTTGCTGCCTCATTAATGCATGATGGATGGGAGCTGCCATCTTGTATGCAACACAGAGACCCGGAGTGCATCCTAGGTACCATGGAGACGTAGTGATGCCCTTCTCAAATGAAACATGACAAGCAGCACCTCAGGAACTGGGGTTTGAATTTATTGGCAAGAATAAATGAGACAGATTCTTTTGTTGTTAATTAAGAGCAAATGTTCATACATCCCGAGTTCCCCTCATGGAGACAGTGGCATGGAAGCTATTCTTGTGACATGACACAGCTGCTTTTGTGTTTGAGGAGCACACGTCTCTGGGCTGGATCTACATTCTGGATTGTGGAAATGCATTCAGTTCAGCCCAGCTCCAGACTTGTGTGTATTACAAGAGCAGATTGCAGAGCTCAATGGCACACACACATAGTGTGTACACCTCTCTCTGTGTGCACGATGCAGGTGTGCTTCAAGGATGCCATCTGCTTGTGACTAAACAAATACAGCATGCTTCTGTGTAGACAGCCATCGCCAAAGCCTCACGTTTAGACACCTCACATCTAGACGATGAAGGAGGGCGAACCTCATTACTGAGTAGCTACTGTGTGCCAGGCACTGTGCATCCCCTCACTTAGTTGCTCCAGCAATTCTTTCACATGTTTGACACATGTTAGATGTTTTGTCATATGTGAAGTGTATTTATTATGCTTCTATTATATGTCATGGACTATGTGAGCAGCAGCAGCACAGTGCAGGAGGAAGCAAAACTAGGGGCCCTGTGTCCTCTGGAGTTTCAGCTTAGTGGACTACTGAATTAGAAAGCATAACAAAGGAGAAAAATGCAAGTTTACATGGAGGTGAGCACCGGGGTGATCTGTTCTAGACCAGCATATGCCACCAAAGCGTATTGTAAACCAGAATATAAACTATATGCATCATTTGAAAAGTTCTGGGACTGGACAAATAGCTCAGTGGTTAAGAGTGTTTGTTGATCTTGCAGAGTTATATGTCAACACCCACACTGGGCAGATTAGAAACACCCGTGACTTCTGCTCCAGAGGATCTGATGCCTTTTTTGGCCTCTGTAGGCATTTACATGCATGTATGCATAATCACACACAGATACAGATACATACTCATAAAGTTTCCTTTAAAAATTAAATTTCTGATAGAACACAAGGAAAAGTAAAAGAAAGGGGAAGTTAAGAGCAATATATTTGACTCAATATAGCTAAAATATTGTCATTTTAAACACAAACCAGCATTAAGACTTTCTGTTATGTATCCTGTACTTGTATAGTCTAATTAAACTTTCAAAAGCCTAGCCTGTATGTCATGCTCCCAGCATTTCTCAGTTCAGATTCACCGAGTTTCCAGGACTCAGTGGCTGTGTGTGACTGATGAGTGCCTCACTGGACAGCCTAGCTGCAGACTGAGGCATCATGGGAGAGCTCATCGAGGAAGGGATCTCCTTGGTGAGCTCTGGAGGATGAGGAGAGATAGAAGAGATACAGGAGGGAGAGAAGACAGATGGGCATCTGTGGAGGGGTTGAAAGGCAGCCTGCGGGAGATCGGTTTAAATGGTCTCATCCGCATTGTAAATTAAGAAATCTTTTTTTAAGCCGGGCAGTGGTGGCGCACGCCTTTAATCCCAGCACTCGGGAGGCAGAGGCAGGCGGATCTCTGTGAGTTCGAGGCCAGCCTGGTCTACAAGAGCTACTTCCAGGACAGGGTCCAAAGCCACAGAGAAACCCTGTCTCGAAAAACCAAAAAAAAAAAAAAAACTTTTTAAATATTAAGAAAATAGTGAAAAGTCACTGAGAGGCTTTAAGGTCAAATGAATTAGCCTTCAACACACAGGGATGAATGACTTCCCTGATGCATGGAGCCTGTGGTAGTTTGGACATAGGCTCATAGTAAGTTCTTATCCCAAGTTAGTGGAACTGTTTGGGAAGGATTGGGGGGTGTGGTCTTTTTGGAGAAGTGTGTCAGTGGAGTGGGCTTTGAGTTTTAAGTACACACTGGACCCAGTGTGAAGCATGATTAATAAAAACTCAGGGTCAGAAATTGGGCTTCAACCTGAGGATACAAAAAGCAAAACTGCCAGCCATTGGCCTCAGACCGAAATGGCGATCCTGCCTCCTGGAATCTCAGAATGAAACTGTGTGTTGAGAGCTGTTTTCTCCCATTTTGTAATTCTCTGTAGGGCTGGGATTAAAGGTATGGGCCACTGGGATTAAAGGCATGCATCACCAGATTTCTATGGCAACTATTGTGACTATTGAGGTTAAAGGTGCATGTCATTGTCGCTCCTGGGATTAAAGGTGTGTGTTACCATAACCTGGTCTGTAAGACTGACCAATGGGACTGTTTTACTCTCAGATATTCAGGCAGTCTTTATTTATTAGAATACAATTGAAATACCACTATACCAGTGTCTCTCTCTTGACTTGCAACTTGATGTGAATGCTCAGCTACTTCTGCATCACCATGCCTGTCTAGTTGCTACCAAGTTCCATGCCATGATGATCAATGCCAACATTTTGAAATTGTAAGCAAGGCCCCAGCTAAGTGTTTTGTTTTGTTTTGTTTTTTGTATAAGTTACCTTAGTCGTGTCTTCACAGTAATAGAACAGTAAATAAGACAGTGACTCATAAAGATGTCCAACTCCACTCAACCGCCTCCCCTTGCTACACAGACTCCAACCTGCCCTGACTCTAGACAGCATCAGGGGATAGGGCTAACTTTTCTTCTTTTCTTTAAAAGCATATTAGGTTAGCATATAAAAGTGA
>JAQHUG010000133.1:389758-408790 GCA_028555095.1 Dicrostonyx torquatus
GGCTATTAGAGTTAAATAACTAATTTTCTCTCCAGGGTCACGAGTGGGTAGATCTGGGGTGGAATTTATGCAGTCTCACGTGCACTTCCTAGTTTTAATTCCTTGCAATACAATGTTCTCATAGAAGCTTAGGGCTCACAGTATGCTCGACACCCATTGTCCCTCCAGGACCTGCTTTTTTTCCATTAATATGTAAGGAGACTTGGTTTTCTAGGTGGCTGCCATCAGAGGCCACAGGAGGGCACATAGACCAGGACAAAAGATTGTTACTGCCTGGCCTTGAGTGTCTGAGTGCTGAGCTAGGAAGGTGAAGTCAGAAGTAGAGACACTTTGACAAGCTGTGATCACCAGCGGAGCTGCTGGAGTGTCAGGAAAGAGATGGATATAGAGTTGGAATGCTTTGCTCTGTCCAACTCTAGGTGCATTCCACTCTGAATGGCTGTAGTCTGGGCCCACTGGGAAATGGTGCCCTGGTTGGGAGATGGCAGCTTTTTACAGTGTGTCCCTGCAGCTTGGGCAGCAGGAAGGCCTTCAGATCATGGCCCAAGTCAGGAAAAAGCAGAACAGGAGGAGAAACATGGGAGCACTGTGGGCGATAGTGGGGGCACTTTTGTAGATCTGTGTGCATCAGAGTCCTACTGTGTGTACCTCTCCTCTAACAGAGACGCAGACCCACAGCATTCCTGTTGCCGCTTGTCCCCTACCCAGCGTCACAGCCGACATCACTAACCCATTACTAGCCTCCTCCTGATGAGCTCCTTTGCAAGGCTTTTCAACTTTGAGTCCACCTCAGACCCCACCAGCAGAGATGGGAGAGATGGGAAGCTGTGCATACTCTGAGTCATCTCCTGTCTTAAATAGAGCCTGCAGGGCTCAGTATGGTCAGGCTTCTGCCTCATGACCAAGCCTCTTTTCCCAGCCCCTTGTCTCCCAAGCTCTCTGAGTCTAACTATACCATACAGCCTGTGATTTTTGTCCTCCAGACAGAAATGTTCTTTGCCATCCTTTCTGTGCACCCCTTAAGAGCCCTCCTCTGTGATACTCTGCTGGACCTTGCCAGGCCTTTCCAAAAGCTTTGGAAAGCTAAGCTGCTCTGGCGCCACCGAGTTCATGCCACACTGTTACAGAGACAGTGGGGTAGCCTGCATCACTGCTCTGAACCTAATCTTGCTGTCTCAGTCTACACACTAACCTTAGAGGTGGGCATGCGGCTTAGTGGTAGAGCCTTCAGCTAGCACTGGGTTCAGTTCCCCAATCCACATACCTAGCCTTTAAGCCTTAAACCTTTGATATACTGAGGTGGTTAAGATTAAATGAGAGTGTGAGAATGTTGTTTGAAGCATCTGCTAGCTGAAAAGAGAAGGTACATAGCAAACCCACCGGAATCTGCATCTTGGTGTTATCTGTCTCCACAAAGTCTTCTTTTGAAGCCCAGCGCTCTGTGTTATTTTGTTATGGCAGCTGAACTGAGCTAAGACACTCATATTGTCCTCTTCTCAGTTAACACGCAGAGCCCTGAGCCATGCATATGGGTTACACCAAAAAGAGGAAAAACACCCTGAATTCAGGGACTACATTAATCAGTTTTACTAGAAGGGACAGGTAGAGACATGATCCAAAGAACACTGGAGATAGAGCCTTGGTAGGCACAGTGTGTCATGGGCATGGGCACTGTACCATCATAGTTGGAATACTAGAGTTCAAAGTCACAGATCTCAGCTTGACTCCTGTAATCAATATGACCTTGGTCATGTTACTTGACTGCTTTGAACTTCAGTGTTCCCCTATAAATAAGGATAACTAGTAACAGTTCTTCAAAGGTTAATTAAGGATAAAAGGAGGTGAAGCAGCGAAGATACTTAGCCACACATGGAGTAGAGATAATTATTTAAAATATAGCCAGTAACACATAGAAAAGATACTTAAGTTATAGTAGAAGTACAGTTGAGGAAAATCTCAGGAAGAGATTAAGTTGGAAATGACTTTCACAGGATGACTAGCAGTTAACCAGAGGAGTGTGAGAGACACCACAGGCAGAAATGGAATTTGCCTGTCCAGGAGACAGGAAAGAGCATGCTGTGTTCTGGGGACTTCTGATTGGTTGGTAAGATTTGACAAACTTAATGAATTCCAGGAATGCAGTCAGATGACACAGGGTGTAGCAGGTGAATTGCCAGGAGCCTTGGCTTGGTTTTCTCAGATTTGGGGAAAGAGGAAGGTTAAAGACTTATGTACATTCTAGGGAGACAAAAAAGCAGTGATGTCCAGTTGGTTTGAATTCTCTGTGGGGTGAGAGGAGAGGCGCCAGAAGAGACGATTTTGACAAGAGACCAGACTGTTAGTAAGAAGGTTGCAAGGGATAGGTAGAGGGCTCCTCAGTAGCCCAGAAACCTCAGCATTGGTAAGGTAATCTATGTGGGGCAGGAGAGTAGATGATGCTGAAGAAAGACACTCTTGTGCTTTCTCTCCTGGCCAAGGAAAGGGAGCAGCCTTAAGAGGGTAGATGCAGTATTCTGGCATGGCCAGGGCTGCAAAGATGTCCCTTAGATATGAGCTATGCAAGGGTCTCATGTTGGAATTGACAATAGAGAGCAAGGAAGATTGCAGAGCTGGAGGAAAGTTTAGGAATCTGCAGGCAAACATCAGGAGGTTGCTAGACCAAGAAGGGACAGGGATGGTGAGGTGCAAAGTCTTGGATGTGTCTTGCACATCAATGACTTCTAATTTTAATATGCATTGAGGCACAGGAGATTTTGTGAAAATGCAAATTTTCTCTCCTGAGGTCAGGCAGGACCCAGGGCTAGAAATTCTGCATTTTAATGAGCAACTCCACTGTTGGAGGGGCAATGCCTTCAGAGACAATGAATGGCCAGGTTGCAACAAGCTCAGGGAAGAAAAGAAGCCCATGTCTTTGGCTTGACTGTTCAAATTGTGCCTGGCTGCTATCATGGAGGGGAGATGGAGTCCAAGACAGGAGACATGGGGAGCCAGCCCTGTTTGGCTGATCTCATAGCAACCTTCCACAATCAGTAAGAAGGCTGCTAATTGGCCAGTGGCACTCAATATTAATTAAGGCAATAGAATAGGTCCCCAGAAGCCTGTTTTGCATAATTAATGAATACTCAGTTATAAGCGGCCGAAAACACAGAAACCAGAGTGTTACAATTTTCCGATCAGCTAAGCAGAAATACCACAATCCATACCATTTGTGGACCCAGCGAAAACCTTAACTCCTGCTAATTAGTGAGATTGGCTAGAGAGCCCTTGGCTTTGCCGGATCCTGGAGCTAGATGGGGACATGTGGACACTCCAGGCAGGCCAATAATTTGATGCCACTTCTGCAAACTTGTCTTTAAATATTTGTCCAACACTGAGTTGGAGACATTGAGCACTGCTGTTGGGGCGGGGCAGGTAGGAGAGAATTGGTCTGGTAGAATTTTTCCTTTGGTGACTTGGTTTAACTGTGATGCAAGCTTTTGTAATACACTTAATAAGTCAAACTGCCTCATAGTCCAGTCTCCTTTAGGGAAGTGTGCTGCTGTCTCCAAAGACTGCTCCTGGGAGGATCTATTTCCTGTTCCAAACATTCACTACAGGCTTCTTTTTTCAGAGTCTTTAAGTCTTTAAGTTTCACTGTGGTAAATACACATATTATAAAATTTATTGTCTGTACTAGCTACTTTTCTCAAGGTGGTCATAAAATACTCGACAGAAGCAATTTAAAGGAGGAAGGCCTTGTTTTTGCTCCCAATTTGAAGGCACGGTCCCGTCTGTCTGTCATGGTAGGGAAGGCATTGTGTAACCGGAGTGCTGGGAGGTTGGTCCCAGCCACACCTGCGGTCAGAAAGCTCGGGGAGATTAATGCTGGTGCTCAGCTACCTCCTTTTTCTTCAGGCTGGGACTCCAGTTACTGGATGGAGTTGCTCACATTTAGAGAAGGTCTTCTCATCTCAATTAGCTTTTCACAGACAGAGACTTGCCTGCTAGACCACTATAGAGCCTGCCAAGTTCCTAATACTAACCACCATGTTAGCATTTTTTTTTTTAAAGCAGACCATTTAGAATTGTTGAGTGCAATGTTCATGTTGGGTAATCTGTTTTTAGACTCATCTTGCGGAACTCATCTCCACATTCATTAATAATACTTCCTCCTGTTTCTTCAGCCCCTGGTGGCCACCACTCTGCTATTTTATAATCGACTGTAATTACTTCATCAGGATTAGCAAATTGTTGCTGTCTTTTTTGTAAATAGACTATTTTACAGTATAAGGTCCACAAGGTTGATCTGTGTTGGAGTGCATGTATCAGAATCTCCTTTCGTTATTATTCTTGTATGTGTGTGTGTACCGTGTACGCATGTGTGAGCAGGTGTATGGGTTCCACAGCACATATTTGGAGATCAGAGGACAGCTTTGAGAGAGTCAGTTTTCTCCTTCTACCATGGGATCTAGGGATCCGGTCATCATGCTTAAAGAAGCAAGTACCTCTGTCTGCTGCGCCATCTTGCCAGCCTGGAGTTGACTGAATTACACTCCTAATTTTGTGCCTGCATCCATCTGTTGATGGACACTTAGATTATTTCCTTTATTGACTTACTGTGAATAATGATCCCATTAACTTGGTTGCATAGACATCTCGTTGACATCCAACTTTCAATTCCTGTGGGTTTATACTCAGAATTTTTGTATCATATGGTAATTATGATTTTAATGTCTTAAAGAACCAACACAGTTTTACTGAGGGTATACTGTGTTAATTTCTGTGAATAGCTGATGAAATTTTCAATTTCCATAACCATTTCACCACGTATTTCCATTTTTATTTTAAATAGTAACCACCCAAGCAAATTGAGTACTATTTCACTCTTCTTCTTCTTCTCCTTCTTCTGTCTTTCTTTTTGGTCTTTTTTTTAGACAAGATCTCACTCTGTAGCACTGGATGGCCCTGAATTTTCTGTAGACCAGGCTGATCTCAAACTCACAGAGATCTGCTTGCCTCTGCCTCCTGAGTGCCAGGATTTAACTGTGGTGATTGCATTTCTCTAACAGTAAAACCGAGCATCTTCCTGAACTCTTCAGAGAACTGTGTTTTAGTCCTTTGCCCATCTTCAAAGCAGGTTGGTTGTCTTTCCATGTTGAGTTCCGACACTATATATTCTAGATGTGAGCCTAATGAGCTGCTGAGACACTTTCCTTCCTCTCATCCCATGGGCTGCTTTTCCTTGTCTTCCCTGGTGTCCCTTGATGCACAGAAGGTTGTAATTTTAAATGAGTCCAAGTCACCAATTTCTTCTTTTGTTACCTGTACTTCCCATGCCAGTTCCTCTGTACAGGTCATAAAGTATGGGTCCACTGACATGGATGTGGGCATACATATTTTACTACACTATTTTTGAAAAGAGACACATAATTGTGTCTTTGTTTTTATCTGGCTACTTGAGAGTCTTAGTTCCTCTTTTGTGTTGGAACCACAGATGGCTGAAGAGAAAGCCTTGCCATTAGAAGCATGGATTCTGAGCTTTATTGGCTAGATTCAAATTCTACCTCTGTTTGGTACAAATAGTTACCCAAAATGTTACGTGGCTTCTTTGAGCCTCATGCTATCCATTTATAAAATGGGGATATTAGCAGTAACCTTTCTAATGCTCTCACACGGACCAGCCAATAGCAGGGAACATACTAAGTTTCTGACAGATGGTGTACTTTTGTGTTAGTTTGTAGGTGCGTGTGTGTTTGTGAGTTAGGTTGCATGCGTATGTTTGTGAAGGTCAGAGGACAATCTCAGCTCTTGGTCCTTAGGTGTTGTCTACCTCATTTTCTTGGGAGGAGATCTCTCTATGGCCTGGATCTCACCAAGTAGGCTAGGTTGGAAGGCCAATGAGCCCCAGAGAGCCCTCTGTTTCCACCTCCTCAGTATCAGAACTACCACACCAGGCTCTAAAAAATATTTATTTTTTGAGATTATAATATGATCACCTAATTTTCCGCCTTCCTCTCTCCAAATTCCCTTCCTGCTCTCTTTCAAGTTCATGGTCTCTTTAATTAACTGTTGTTACATACATATACATAATACATATGCAATATATTCCTAAATATACAAGTACAACCTGCTCAGTCTGTATAGTGCGACTGGAATGTGTGTTTTCAGGACTGACCATTTGGTATTGGATAACCCATTGGTATGCTCATCCCAAGAAAAGACCATTTCTTTTGTTCTCAGAATTCCTTAGTTGCCTATAGTTCTTTACGTAGAGTTGAGGCCTCAGGAGTAATTTCCCGTTCATGTAGCACGTCTGTAGTTATTGTCCTTGTTCAACTCAGGTTTAGTCAGTCGTGTTGGTAAGACCTCATGGGTATAGAAGACTTCTGACATTCCCAGGAGACACAATCTCACAGCAAGTCTTTTGGCCTTTACTCACCTTCTTTTCTACAATATTCCCTGAGTGTCAGAGTTGTTCTGAAGATGTATCCATTAAGAGAGTTTGTAACTTCAAGATCTGAACCCTCCCACAGACATACATGAAGGCAAAATACCAATGCACATAAAATAAAAATAAATTACTGATAAAAAGAAACGTTAAAATAAAAAGACCACTCTCCACAACTCTGCATTTTGATTGATTGTGGTTTCTGCAATGGTCATCATATATTTCAAAGAGAAGTTTCTTTGTTCTTCTGCTTTATTGATGGTATGGGTGAGGACACTTATCTGTGGGGATAAGGATAAATATTTAGAGTGTAGTTAGGGATTATGATGGTTTAGTAAAGTGGTGGTTGTAGATTCTCTTCCAAGATCCATGACTTCACTGGCCCTGGGTAGTTGGCTAGGTTCCCAGTGCCAAGCATGTTTTCTCTCATTGAGCAGGTCTTAAGTTCAATTAGAGCTGTTGGTTAACACCAAGGTATGCATGCTACTACCCCCTCAGGGTGGTCTTACCAGCCAGGTGCTGTTGTGAGTCATAGGTGTCAGAGCTGGGTAGGACTGTTCATAGTCTCCCTCCTTTGAAGGCTTGCCTGGCATCTTCTGGTCCCATGAAAGCTGGTCCTCAGGGAGGGCCCTTTCAGACTAGCCCCAACTCAGGAGCCTCTGAACCCTTTGTCCGAGTGCATGGTGTCATTGGCAATAGGGACTAATATCCCACCTCTGGGGGTGGGCAATCAAGGGCAACATCATAGCCTGTAATGTTTTGGGAGACTTGGGCAGTTCTGGCCAACATCTCTAAAAGGGGTTTCTTATGTTTAGTGTCGGGGTTTTTGTTAGATGGTCTTTACTCCAGGCTTTTAAATGTGGGTTCTGGGGGTTGTTCTTAGGTCCCTGTGTTTGTACGGCAACTAAACTGTTTCCCCAGTTCCATGCTATATACTGGATAACTTTAACTATTACAGATTTTTATGCTTCATATAAAATCATCACAAGTATATTATTTTAAATTATTAAACTCAGATAAAAATCTTCATGACCTTAGGTTAGGCAGTGGATTCTTAGATGTGACATCAAAAGCCTAAGTAACAAAAGAAAGAAAAAAAACTGGACTCAAAACCAAAATCTTTTGAATTTCAAAGGATACCATCAATAAAGCAGAAAGGCAGCTCTCAGCGTGAGGGGAAAGACACATCACACAGTCAATATGTCACTTGTATTGAGACCACATAAAGTCTCTTCATAATGAAACGTCAAACAATACAGTTTAAAAATGGACCGTGAGCATGAATAGACATTTATTCAAAGCAAATATGCGTATGTTCAAAGTTCGCCGACAGACGTGAAAGGCTACCGCCCATGCACAGCCCACAGTCTGCCTCCTTCGTTTTCCTGGAGTTTGAAAAAAATTAGGACACAGAAATGGGTAAAGGAGAATGATCTTATTTATAATTTGACCAAATTTGCATGGAGAGAAGGCGGTTTCTTCCCCACCATACTTGTGGCCATCTTACAGTTCATAGGGAACCATAAATCAGGCCAGAATCTGTTTGAGTTCGGCTATGAGACAGGACTTGTCCTTCCCCAGGGGAGCTGACCCAGGTTGACTCTGCCCCATTAAGAGACAGCTCCCTCTATATACATCATTTTTTTTTAAAAAAAAAATTATGTCTGGCTGAAGAAAATGGGTTTTTAAAGATTCTCTATTAGGAAGGAGACAAGAAATGGGTCCCCTGGGAGGTAGAATTCCCACCTATTCCAGGACCAGTGGAGTTTTTTGTCTGGCCATCCCTTCCTTCAGTAGAGCGGAGTCCAAGCCTTCTGCAGTTTTTCTTTGGAGGTCAACTTTAGTTTAATAATTTTTTTTAAAGATTCTTTTTTAAAAAATTTATGTGTATGTATGCTTGTCTGCCTGTATGTCTATATACCACATGCACTGGGTTCTGGGGGCTAGAAGTGGGCGTCGGATCCCTGGGAACTAGAGTTACAGGCAGCTGTAAACTGCTTGGTGTGGACAATGGGAATTGAACCCGGGTCCTCTGCAAGAGCATCAAGTGCTCTTAACTGTGCACCATCTCCTTAGCCCAGCTCTAATTCTTAAATGCTTATAAGACATGCCAATTTTGCAAGGAAAAACTAAAAGACCTGATGGCTAAGTGGAGGGGGCACAAGCGTCTCTCTTAAGAATATCTCCTCTCCCGTGAGGGCTTCAGTACAAGATTGTGATTACAAGTGCTCTCTGGTCATCATGGAAATGCAAATCAGAACTGCGGTCAGATATTTTACACACTAAGATGACTTTAGTTTAAAACAAAGACATAATAGCAGATGTGGACAAGGCTGTGGAGAATACGAAACAACGTAGGCACTTCAGAAAGCAGTCTGTTAGTGTTTAAGGTCAAACACAGTTCTATAACCCATCAATGCCAGTTCTAGGCACATGCTCCAAAGACAAGAAAATGTGTCTACACACAGACTTGTATAAATAAACTGACTGAGGCACTATTCCTAAAAGCCAAAAAGTTGAAAAAAATAGAAATGTCCTCTATCTAATGAATAAACAGACAAGTCCATCCTATCTATATAGGTTTCAATATACAGTGTTTTCATTTGTCATCTTCATAATAGTTTCTACACCAGTTAGGGGTCTTTTGCAACAAATAATGGAATGTTTTGAACCATCGGCCTGGAGATGTTCTTGTCTTCCATAAAAAAAGTCTAAGGGAGAGATTTCAGGACTGATCTATTCAGAAGTTCAGTAACTGTGGACTTGATCTTCCGGTGGTCAGGTTCTGCTGTCACTTGTATTTGGGGTCTTATCCCAGCCAAGCTCCTTTTCACAGTAGTGGGACTCGGCTTTGGTGGGACAGAAGCTCCCCACGATTTCCAGGACGGGAATGGGGCTTTTTAAACTTTACTCTTCCGGTGCTTCGTTAAAGTTCTTCTGCCAGGATGCCAAACTAAGACCCAAAGAGGTGGGAAGAGTGATCAGCGTCCCGACCCCAGCAGATGGCTACAAGGAGGACAGGGAAGCTTGAAGTGAGTGGGAAGGAAAGAAGGAAGGGAGGAAGGGAAGAAAGGAGGGAAATACTGAAAACTGGCAGTGACTCTTCTCTCCAGTTGTCTCATTTCTTCTTAAACAGTTAGAGGTTTTAGTTTGTTTCTATTTAAGTTTGAACTGTGGCTATATATTACTTAGGTTTCCGTCATTGTAACAAAATACCGGAAGCAATGAATTTATAAAGGGAAAGGCATATGTGGCCGAACTTACAAAGGTTCCAGCACAAGAACAGATGGCGCCAGCTCTTTGGCCCTCTGTCTGGGTGGCAGATGGCAGGGGTGTGTGGCACAGCAGGCCACCTACTGTGAGCCAGGGAGTGAACAGGAAAAGGAAGAGACTGGAGTCCTCTAACACCTTCCAGGGACAATTCCACAATGATCTAACAATCTCCCACGGTCCCCATCTTCTAAAGACCCACAGCGCTTTTCTACAGCACTGCCCTGAAGATCAAGTCTGAACAGACTTTTGAGGTACACTACCTGTATTTAAAACACAGCAGGATGGTAGCGTGGTTTGATTGCTTTTTTACATTTTTTGAGGTTTTTCTTAGATATTCCCAAATGCACTTGGTGGCTTTTTGGCTTTTTGATTGGCTTCTATGATCCCACTCATTTCTTTCTTGTTCTGTTCTTCCCTAGTTCTCCAAACCTGCTGAGACTTCTGGGTGTAACAACAGAAGCCATCAATCTCACATGGGTGTACTGTCCCTGTCCTCACCATGGTGAGCTCTCTTCTATGCTGGACTCTTGAGTACCCCTTCTAAGTCTGCTGAGGCTCACCATGAAGTCTCCAACATCCTAGGTGGGAGCTCTGAGAGGACAGGAAGCCTTCCAGCACCAGAGGCTTTGCAGATGCAGGTTTCCAACCATCCCCTGCCCCAGGATCACCTATCCCCTGCCCCAGGCTCACCCACCCCCTGTCCTCAGAATCACCCATCCCATTCCCCAGGATCACCCATCCCCTGCCCCAGGATCACCCATCCCCTGCCCCAGGATCACCCATAGCCTGCCCCAAGCTCACCCATCCCCTGCCCCAGGATCACCCACCCCCTGTACCCAGAATCATCCATCCCATTTCCCAGGATCACACATCTCCTGCCCCAGGATCACACATCCCCTGCCCCAGGATCACACATTTTCTGTCCCAGAATCACCCATCTCCTGTCCTCAGGATCACCCATCCCATTCCCCAGGATCACCCATCCCATTCCCCAGGATCACCCATCCCATTCCCCAGGATCACCCATCCACTGTCCCAGAATCACCCATCTCCTGTCCTCAGGATCACCCATCTCCTGCCCCAGGATCACCCATCTCATGCCCTCAGGTTCACCATCCCCTGTCCTCAGGCTCACCCATCCTCTGTCCCCAGGATCACCCATCCCCTGCCCCCAGGCTCACCCACCCCCCTGTCCCCAGAATCACCCATTCCATCCCCCAGGATCACACATTTCCTGCCCCAGGATCACCCATCTCCTGTCCCCAGGATCACCCATCTCCTGTCCCCAGGATCACCCATCTCCTGTCCCCAGGATCATCCATCTCTTGTCCCCAGGATCACCTATCTCCTGCACCAGGCTCACCCATCTCCTGCTCCCAGCACAGCCTGGCCACAGGGAAGCTAACACTTCATGTTGGTCATTTCACTGCCAGCAAGCTCTGGTCTTCTGACTCTGAGATTATGCACTACGGAGTTCCAAGGGGAGACACAGGCTCCTTTTCTAAAGCCATTTGTTAGTAACTCAGTTTTACCCAGTCCCAAGCATGCATGGATAATTACATAGCCCCAAGAAGGACTGCAGATAAACTTTGCAATTGCCCTGTTCAATGTTGTACCCTCAATCTTACCCTCAATCTTTGATCAACTTCAACTTTTCAGGAATTCTTAATTTACCAGAGAGGAGACATTGACAGAAATATAATTTTTCCTGTTTCATTTATAAAAGACAATTTTAGGGAAAATTGAAATTTATGGCATAGTTACGTTTTTAGCACTCCATAAATCTGAAGCCATCTTGATAGCTGTGGAACATAAAAATGTGTTATGGATAACCTGGTTTGCTCATAGAAAGATCAGGTCTGGCATATTAAATGTCAAGATATATTTATGAAGATAACAATTACATATTTAGTAATTGAATTGGCCTTCCAATGCATCCCTGTTTATACAGGAAGGATGAAAGTATGGCAGGATTTAAGGATTTAAGAGGACCTCAGAGTACCTACAAAACAGAACATTTCTGATTTCCTCCCTCCCTTCCTCCCCTTCCTCCCTCTTCTATTTTCTCTTTCTCCCTCTATTTCTCTCTCATTGTTGCCTCAGATTGTCATAGATGCTGATGAGTTCAAATGATCCTCCTGCCTCACTCTCCCAAGTATCTGAGACTCCAGATGTGAGCCACCACACACCCAGCTAAAATCATAATAAGAGTTATTCCTGTTCTGAGACATCCTCTCACTAGGTAGCCCTGCCTAGCTTGGAGCTCTCTACGCGGACCTACACAGCCTCAACCCCACAGAGTTCAGCCCACCTTTGCCACCTTGGGGTTAAAAGCATGCGCCACCATGGCTGGCTGAAAACCATAGTTCTGTCTCTGTGGATTTCGTGGTTACCAAACAAAGTAAAGCCAAGTCAAGAGTTTTAGGGGTTAAAGAGATGATCCAGGAGGAAGAACAGTTGCTGTGTCAGCATGAGGAATGGGGATCAAGCCCCCACCTGAGAACGTCAGGCACAGTCTCCTGAATGTCCATAGCTGTGATACTGGGAGGCAGAGACAGGAGGATGGCTGGGACTTGTCAGTCACCAGTAAAGGAACAACTGGGAGCAACATGCCATGCTTACTGAGAGATGTCTTCTCAAGGGAGTGACACAGACAATGATAGAGCAGGATACCTAATGTTCTCTGGTCTCTCTCTGTGTGCATGTGTGCACACCGTATGCACCCCTTTACATAGTCACATCCGCACATACCCCTCACCCCCACAACATAACACACACAAAAAAGTGCCAGCTTGTCAAACCTTGGCCTTCTTCCTCTGTGTACCTGAATGCTCTGTCTGTGGCCACAGGCTCCGGAGACAGACCACTCTGCTGTGAACCCATCTCTGCTGTGGGCAGTAGAGGCCCTCTGGCAGCCCATCTTCTCATAGTGCTTTGCTTTCCTCTTCTGTAAGGCAGATTATGAGAAGCGTCGGCACAGTAGTGAGATGTGAAATTAAGGCATGTGAACCATTTAGAGATTCTAATCCCGTACTAGAGACTTTATAAATAAGCTGTTGTTAGGCATCAAGATTTCACAGACATTATTTATGATCTACTTTGTACTGTGAATAAATGGAAGCCATGAAGGGCAGGAATACATTAATCACACAGAGGGACCACAGTTGTTTGACATTGGAAAAGCAAATTAAGTTCATAGATACATTTTGTTTGACTAAAAAGAATTTACAGTTTTTCAATCTGAAGGCCTTTAAATGGGATGTGTTAGCCAAAGTCCTACCCATCCCTATTACCTTATATTGGTGTAATTTACTGGTTTTTGTTTGAAGACTTGGCCCCAATAGAAAATTCATTTAAGCCAGCCAGAGGGCATCTATGATGAAAAGAATTCCAAAATCCCCATTCTTCCCCCTTAGCCCTGGAAATGCAATGGAAGAAATAATTGATAACAGTAACAATCCTGCAGGCATCCAGAGAGTGATGTTATTAGACAAGACTTAAAAATAGCTAGAGCTATTATGTTCTAGAAGTGACCAGGGGCTGAGGCTCTTGCTTGGTGGCAGAGTGCTTGCCTGGCATGCATGAAGCCCTAGGTCCAATCTCCAGGACTGACAAAGATGTGATAAAAGCCAGAAAATCAAGAAGATAACAAAAATTTGGTGGCCTTGGCAGATATTTGGGAGCTGTGAAAAGAAACAAAGTGGGGATTCTAGGAGGGAAAAATACAATAAGCAAAGCTAGTATCCCAGTTGGCTGGCTACAGAGAGGAGCCCACCAGAGAGCTGCAGAGACTGAAAGGAAAACATGAAGGAAGAGATAGCAGGGAGCAAAGGATGGACTTATGCAACTGAGGGCAAGAAACACAAAGGAAAAGCAAGAAAGAGTGTGGGTGATGGAAGACTTGTAGTTGTAAGAATTGCATTAAAACATGTGATTGAGAAAAAGAAGTTCAGAAACAGGAAAGCATCATAATAAGTGATGGAAACAGACAAGTAGTGAAAAATTGGAGTGGCCAGAGGGGACACTGAAGATGCAGTCACTAGACTCAAGAGAAACAATGGAAATCCCAAACAACGTCATGTAGATTTAAAACACCGAAGGAAATAACTGTCAATCTAGAATTCTATACCTAGTGAGAATATCCCCTTAAAAGTGCTCTAGGGACCCCCAAGCTGCAGAAGCACAGCTAACATCCCTGCCCTCTTCCATACACACGGATAAGCTAGAAATGGGTCAGGTATGTAAATGGACAAGAACCAAACTGAAAGTGTAGAAGAAAACATAGGTAGAGTCTTCAGAATGTGAGTGTAGAGATATCCAAATTCTGATTCAAAATCCATACACAATAAAATGCTGATGAGTTGCTTACAAACAATGATTTTAAACACCTGTGTGTGTATTTAGAAGTAGGATTTCACATCTCCTTGACTGACCTTGAACTTGCTATATAATTGAGGATGACCTCGAACTCTTGACCCTTTTGCCTCCATCTCTTAACAGGAACATGACCTCATGCCCAGTTTATGCAGTGCTGAGGGCTGGTCTCAGGGCTGTGTTCATGTTAGGCAAACACTCTACCAGCTGAGCTATATCCCCAGCCCATAAAGCATGTTTTAATAGCAAAATTTACTTTCAGTAAAATCTAAACACAAAGGAAAATATTTGCAACATGTGCCACAGATATAAGTTGTAGCTTTAATATTTAGGTTTAAGTTAGGCGTGCAATAGTCTAGAGAAACAAGCTCAGGAAAGCTGAAGATCTATGTCTCTTTGGGGTCCAGTTGCCTGAGGAGAGGATTAGCTGCGTCCCTATTGTATTAGTTACCTTTTCAGCTATGTTAGTTACTTTTCTGCTGCTGTGATGATGAAAGGGTTTGACGTGACTTCCAGTTAGTCAAGCTAGGAACCATTGCAACAAATGGCAGGCATGGATTAGGACGCTGAGCGGCCATACCTTCAACTTCAAACATGAAGCAGAGAGAGCCAACTGGAATTGGGGTGAAGTAATGAACTCTCAAAGCCTACTCCTAGTAACATACTACTTCCAGCAAAGCTACACCCCCCCCCAAAAAAAGAGAGCCACTGACAAGGGATCAAGCATTCAAATCCCTGAGCCTGTGGGGGAACTTTTCTCATTTAAATCACTCCAAGTGCAAAATGGAAAACAAAACAAAAACCAACCAATCAAACAAACAGAACAGGCAGGAGATCTGATAGGCAGTAAATGCATAGAAATGTATTTGACCCCAGTGCTAACTGGGGATATAAATCCAGGCCCAGAGTTACCAGTGTGTTCACAAGAATGGAAGACACTGAAAGCTGGTTAGCACCAAGTGCTGAGTGGATATGCACCATCTGAAGCTCTCCTTGGCAAATGCTGGCCAAAATGCTAAACCTGCTTCTCTGGAAAAGGAATAGTTCATGTCCTTTGTAAAATACATGTCCTAAAGTCCCCCAATTCCGTCCCTAGGTCTATACCTGTGTCAGCAACTTTTATCATCGCTGTGATAGAGTACTGACGTAGACAGCTTAAGGGAGAGAGACTTCCTTTCCCAAGGCTTCTCAGGGGTCAGTCCGTCATGGCACACAGGAAGCAGGGAATGCCAGCGCTTGACACAGCCACAGTTTTCTTTTCCTCTCCTTTCATTCTGTCCAGGCCAGCGTCCTCTGGGATGGTGACACTCACTCTCTTCCTCAGTTTACCCCATGTGGGAAGTCCCTGAAAGAGATCCTCAGAGAGGTGTCTTGACAACTCTTAGCTGATCCTAAATCCACAGTGAAAATAGAACATCTTAGTACTCGAGAAATTGATGCACGCATGTGCGAAGAGATTTGCATGAGGAACGTGTAGCTGCATTATTCATGATGGTCGTGGAGCAGGGGAACACATGCGCCTCAACAATAAAATTTAATGATCTGGAGTGATGTGCTGGTAAATGTTTGGGGAGAAGCCAGACTAAAAAGAGTAAATACTCTAAGATTCCATTTATATCAAGTGAAACAACTAGGCAAAACATTCATGTTTAGAGATGTATGCTTAAGTAGTAAAACTGGAAGGAAAAGTATAGAAGCAGTTGTCAAGGAGAAGGTTGCTCTCGAGGAGAGAACGTGACGTGGTATTTGAGGGTTGATTGCCACCTAGGCTAAGGGTCAGAGAATCAGAGTCTGTACATCTTTGTGTGTGCGTGTGCGCACACCCAGGAGTGAAGGTGTCCACGGATTCCAGAAGACAGCTGAGATGAAAGGCCTGAGTCACCACACCTGCCTTATGTCTGCTGCTACTTTCACAGTGGCAGATGGTATGACCTAAATGTTTGTGTTCGCCCCACATTCAACCTCTGAAACCTCACCACCAATGTGACAATATTAGAAGGTGGCGCTGTGGAACCCCTGTTAAAGAGGGCCCAGAGGGCTAGTTAGTCTTTCCTACCCAGTGAGAAGTGGGACTTTGTGGGAAGTCATTGGGTTATGCCCTCAAAGAACCCATAGGACTCTGTGTCTTCTCTTTCAAAAAATTATTTAGAAAGTTTATTCTTATTTATGTGTGTAGCACATGCGTGTATTGCCCAAGGAGGCCAGGAGACGGTGCAACATCCTCTGGAGCTGGAATTGCAGGCAGTTTTGGGTCACCTATGTGGGTGCAGGCAACTGAACACTGATCTGTGGGAGGGCAGGATGCAGTCCTAACTACTGAGTCATCTCTCTAGGTCCCTTGCTTTGTCTTCTGTGTTTCTCCACTTTGCTTCAGGCTCATGACATAGTGGCCCTGCTCTTGTACCCACTCCTGCTATGCTGTGTTGCCCTGACAGACTCTAAGCAATGAGGCAAATCAATTATGGGTTGTGTTGATTAGTTTTTTCATTAATTTTACACAAGATAGAGTCATCTGAGAAGAAGAAACCTCAACTGACAGTCTGCCTCCATCAGTCTGGCTTGTGGACATGGGTATGGGGCATTTTCTTGATTAATGGATTGATTGTGAGGGCGCAGGCCCCTGTGGGTGGTGCCACCCCTGGCAGGTGGTTCTGGGTATCAGAAAGTAGTCTGAGCAAGTCGTGAGAGCGGGCCAGTAAGCAGCCTCCCTTTTTGCTTCCTATCTGTGCTCCTGCCTGGTAAGTTCCTGGCCTGGCTTCTAGAGACACCTGGAAGGTGTAAGAAGCACTTCCCTCCACAGAGCTGCTCTTGGTCATAGTATTTTATCACAGGAACAGAAACCCACGGAGGACAGCAACCCACAAAACCATGAGCCCAAAGAAGCTTTAACAAATATGTTGTTCCAGGTCTGTTGTTACAATGACAAGGAGATGACTGACACATCCAGCAAGAAGATGCCAGCCATGATCAGGGGCTGGTGAGTCCTCCCAAGAAGCCAGGTTTGCTGCATATTTATCCTGTACTTCCTCACCCCTAGGCCCTTGAGCAATGTATTTCTGGTGTTTATTAGCCACTCAGCTCATGGTATTAAGTTACAGTTAGACAGTTACTAAGGAGGCCAAATCACATAAAGAGACTATTCCCTGTGCTGCCCTGATTTCTGGTCCTTGACTTAAATCTTACCTGGATGTTAATTTCTTAGGTGTTCTGCTGCGACTTATAATAGATGCCTAGATTTTCCTCTTTGCTGTATATTTTTCGTTTTGGGTATTTTCCTGTCTAGATGTTCTATTTCACAATGTACCAAAATCTGAATTCTATAATGCAATTCAAGCAGAGAATAGAGCTGTGAGCGCTACTTCCTCCTTAGAAGGCTTAACGTACAACTCCTATTCAATCTGTGAAGGTTTACATTTTTCAGTTCCTCAAAGAATGATCAAAATGTAAATGTTAGATTTCAGAAATGAAGAAATGAAGGCAGAGAAGTGTTTACTGTCTTGCTGAGGTCTCAGAGACTCAGAAGGGAAATAGGTGCCAACTGTAAGTCTATAGTCTATTTACCCAGAGGCTCCCTCCTGCCAGCTATTAGAAATGAAACAAATATATATATATATTTATATATATATATAAACCTGAGTCTGATCTGAAAGCATTGGAAGAGCCTAAAATGAATTGTAAAATTTAGCTAACATATTTTTCTTTTTCCTCCAGAACCCAGTAAAAAAATATATTTGATCTCCTTAATAAATTACTTCATCGAAAGTCTCTGTGCCATTTGGGGCTCTAGAAACTTCTAATTCTAGTAATTTACCAAGATGCACAGGGCCAGGTTCTAACCTAAGGTGGCCTCGAGGACCACAGGTGATTGACAGCTCTCATTCTAACCCAAGGTGGCCTCTAGGACCGCAGGCTATTGAGGGCTCTCATTCTAACCCAAGGTGGCCTCCAGGACCACAGGCGACTGAGAGCTCTCATCCTTACCCAAGGTGGCCTCCAGGACCTCAGGTGATTGACGGCTCTCATCCTTACCCAAGGTGGCCTCCAGGACCACAGGTGATTGACGGCTCTCATCCTTACCCAAGGTGGCCTCCAGGACCGCAGGCGATTGATAGTTCTCATTCTAACCTAAGGTGGCCTTCAGGACTCCAGGTGATTGACATCTCTCATCCCTACCCAAGGTAGCCTCCAGGACCGCAGGTGATTGACAGCTCCCATTCTCCCACCCCTCCAGATTTTCCTGTGAGCCACTGCAGTGGAAAGGCAGCACTGGCCCAGTTGCCTGTTCCTACCAGAACTTCATGGTGTATTCCTTGGATGGTACAGGGTCTCAAATGGAATCCTTGCTTTTTTTCTGGTGACTGTTAAGCCTCAGGATGCTGTCCCCAAACACTAACTCTGCCAAATACTTCACTAAGTGTGAGTTATGGCACATATGAACCTGCCTGTAACTATAATTGTTCATCCAGCTCACTGCCAGGAGCCCTCCCAGGGAAACTCAGCCTTGGGGACTGCTACTTACAGCTTCTGGCTGAGCCCCAGTTTTCCATGAAGGGTGCAGTGATTCCAAAGTGACCTTCAGTTGTTGAACTCATCATAGCACCTTCCAGCAACATAGCCTTTCCCATTATGATTGATGCTATTTGTTTAGCACATAGAGTTATACTCAAAGCTCATGCTGGTCCTTAAAGGCACCATAGAAGATCTACAAGTTAATGTGTTTATTTTGGCATCTCAGAGTCCTATGTTCAAATTCCAGTTCTGTTTTTTTACCAAGCGGGGAAATTAAAAACATGTTAAATAATTTCTCAAGGCTCCAGATTCTTCATATGTAAAATACATTTAAAATTCAATGGGAAATCCCAACAAAATTCTTCATAGAACTTGAGAGAATAATAACTAATTTTATATGGAAGAACAGAAAGTCCAGGATAGCCAAAACAATCCTATACAACAAAGGA
>JAQHUG010000133.1:409484-452326 GCA_028555095.1 Dicrostonyx torquatus
AAAAAAAATAAAATTCAATGGGATATCAAAGTATAGAACATGTTGTCAACCCCATAGGAAGTGATGGTAGCCATCATTGTAGTTGTTTAACTTCTGATTTCCTCCATTGATAGTGCTGATTAATAATACCTTAAAATTGTTTATAGACGGGGGGGGGACAGGGAGGTACTAGGAACAATGGAAAATACAGAGGAGACTTATGAAAATGAAAGGAAAACGTTCAGTCAGTAGATGGTATGAGGGTAGAAAATTTGCTACATTTTCTCTGGCCTGGGACGGAAGTTACTTGACTTACCATGACTCATGTCATCTCATAACCTAGGGCTGGGACTTGTTCTTTTATTGTCCTAACTCCCTGGCACTGTTCTGTGTTCTTTCCTTTCACTGATGCATGTACAGCAGTAGAATTTTTCCAAAATACTTTTAACTTGTGATCAATATAGTATGCCACTATGACCTTATGTCATGTATCTATTGCCTTTGACTTGAAACATTTCTTCCTGGAGGGAAGCTCATTAAAACACAGGAAATAAATGAAACTCACAAGGCTCAGGAAGTACCCAGAAGCCTCAATGTTGATGAGCCCCTTCCCCAAGGTTATATAAGCTGTGCTAACTGCTAGGGAGAGGAGAATAGGCTACTGCCTCTTTAGATGTGGCCAAGTGGGACTGTAATGGTTAATTTAATGTGTGAGCAGGGTTGGATCATGGTGCTCAGATATTTGATCAATATTCTAGATGCTCTTATTAGAGAGTATTTAGGAAGAGACCTAGCTTTATATTTGAGATTTTGAGTAAAAATGGCTGTTATACCCAGATCCATGGAGTCCTCCCAAAACCAACAACGAGGCAGAGTCCTGTATGTAAATGCAAAGAGCCTTTATTCTTTTTACACAAGTTCACAAACTCAGACTCTCCATGTGCCCAATGTATTGATGCTATCAGAGAGCTCTGAGCACGGTTAGGGGAGGGTTTTTATAACAGCAGAGGGATTTCTAAGGTCCAGGACTCCCGATTGTCTAGGGGGGTCTTGACTAAAAGGGGATGGGTGTGTGCTGGGCTAAGAGGCATCAAGGGATCCTATTTACAATAGTTGGAACTTTAGGAATTTCCTTTGGATAGTCTGTTCCTGGGTGGAACATGGGTGGTCTCAGTTTGTGGTCTTTCTGGGGACCAGGTATTGCCTTAGGGTAAACTAAAATCTTTAAAATCAAAACTGACCTCTACAGCAGAGAAATTCTACTGGAAGTTGCCTTTTGACCTTGAACCATGATGTCAGCTTTTCTTTGTGTTTCTGACCTTATACAGATACCAATGACTCTCTTTCTCAGGAGACCACTGACATTTGACCCCAAACAGGGACGGCTAAGACAATGTAGGTACCAGCCTTCATGGTTTGGATCTGAAATGTCTTCCATGTATTTGAAAACTTGTATCCTCGTTGTTGGTGTTATTTGGGGAAGAACTTTTGAGATCAAAGCTTAGATAGCAGAAGTGGGTCACTAAAAGAGGGTCTTGAAGGTGAGATTCACTTCTAGCTCCTGCCCGAGGTCTCTGTTTCCCAACCCCCAACACGTGATCAAGCCATGCTCAAGCTCCTGATGCCACCCCTGCTCTAGTCACCATGTCTTTTTAAATGTTGTGTTGTTTGCTCTGAAACCATGAGCCAGGGTAAATGGCATAGCAAGTGATAGGCCTACCTTTGCTAGCTTCTACAGTCTGGCCCCAAAGATCCCCTCTGCAAGACCTTCTCCCCCATTCAACAAATGTCCTCAGGCCGTCACATATCTACCCAGCTTGGATGGTTGTGTCCCAGTGGATATTTGTGGCATAAATATCGGAATAGAACCTACTCTCTTAAATGATAAAGTCCCTAAAATGTGATGGAGAAGAAGATGACTATGAAGGACCACACTTCTGTAATCTCTAACAGTTTTACATAGTATGCCTCTCCTAGTAGCTTTAACTACCAACTTGATATAGCTCAGAGTCACTTGAGAAGGGATTCTCAACAGAGGGTTTCCCCAGTCAGTTTGGCTAATGGGCATGTTTGTAGAAGATGGTCTTAATTGTTAACTGATGTAAGAAGGCCTAGCCCAGTGTGGGCAGCACCATTCCCTGGGGGAGTGGTTGGTCCTTGGATATGCATATATATATATATGAAAGCTAGCTAAGTGTGAACCTATAAATAAGCCATCAAGCAGCAGTTTTTCACTACTTCTGCTTCAAGTTCCTCCTTGAGTTCCTGCCCTGACTTCCCCCAGAGATGCACTGTCATCTGGAAGTGTAAGCCAATAAATCTTCTCCTAAGTTTCTTTTGGTCAAGTGTTTTTGGTCACAGCAACAGAAACAAGACTAGAATACAGCCAAAACTCAATAAAGGAATAAAGTCCATTTCTATCAGGAGAGCCTAGGAAGCACAGTTGGTGTCACCTTGGAGGTGATGGCTCAGTGTTGGCTATGACCTTGGATTACTGTGCCTTGAGGGTACACACTTGGAGTGTCAATTGGCCCTTGGTGAGCCTCAGTCTCCTTATCTATCAGCAGGGACCACAATCCTGCTTCTTAGACAATTACATGAGCTACAATGGGACTCACTTCATCCCTGTAGCTGGTCCACTCCATCTCCTGAGGTGTAGGCTCATTCAAGAACATGTTGGCACACTACTTGCCATTTAGATTTTAATTTCCCTCTTTTTGTTGCAAGCATAATAGAAGCAAAAGAGACAGATGGCAAGGCCCAATTCACTTTTACCAAATGTTTGTGTGGTGCTAATATAAAACTAAAAAGCGAGAGACACAAGCTGGTAGTGATGATCCAGGGAGCTGAAGGCAGGGTGCCCAGGGGAGCTCTGGCCTACAGGACAAAGCAAAATGCCCATGGCTTGAGCAGCACTGTGCAGCCTGGCCTCCACCACCTAGGCTACCATGGGGATATCACTGTTGATGAGGAGAGACAGCAAGTGGCAGATAGATTTCTTCCTTGACATAGTTCCTTCCCACAGGGACTCAAGAAGTCAGGACACTGGTCACTTCCTGGCTGATAGTTCTGAGTCAGACAGCAAGATGCCACTTACACAGCATCGTGAAAGCCATGTACTATAGTCCAGTCATGGACGTGAAGGGTCAGCCTGAGCCCTGGTCCTCAGAAGCTGTCAGATGAGATGTTCTCAACTGTGATGTCATTCTCATCCTGAGCTAGCTCGTTCTTTTTCGGAGGCACTGCCCTCTGTGTTTGGAGGTCTAGTGACATCCTTGACCTTTGCCTTCTATGGTGGTTTGAGTAAAAATGGGCTCCATAGGCCCATAGGGAGTGGTACTCTTTGGAGGTGTAGCCTTATTGGAGAAGGTGTGACTTTGTTGGAGGAGGTGTGTCACTAGGCTGTGGGCTTTGAGGTCTCAGAACCTCAAGTCTGGCCAGTGTGTCCCTGTCATTTCCTGCTGCCCATGGATCAGGATGTAGAACTCTCAGCTACCTCTCCAGCACCATGTCTATCTGCATGCCACCATGCTTTCTGCCACGACAATAGTGGACTAAAGCTATGAACTGTGAGCCAGCCCCAATTAAATATTTTCCTTTATAAGTGGCTGTTAGGAATATTTCCTAACGTGAGCTCTCTGCTGATGCAAAAATTCCAATCAAGCCACCACGAAGGGACTTTCTGGGGAGTAGTTTAAATAGACTGGGGGAGTGGTCCTGACCTCCTTGGGGGAGGGGTCAAGATTTGGTGGGCACAGGGGCGGGGCCTCCAAAGATGGAGGGCAGAGACCGGGATTTATAATGGTGTCTCTTCCCAGCAATAAAACGCTAACACTTACCATGTACCCCCCTGATCCAGCTGTGAAAATGGATACGTCTTCTGATATCACCACATGCTGTGGCACGGTGAGTGGGGTATACAGAAGTTTCGCCTTTGAAAGAGCCACTGAATTGATGGGCGGGGCCTAACTATTGGACCCGTGCTGAAAAACATGGAATGGACCGGGCGACCCTAGCAGAGCATCTTTTACTCGCTGTGCCTGCTTCCATCCTGCAACGGGTTCCTTAGCCACTGGCTTCTGGTTGACAGAAGACACACGGAGGAGACTCAAGGAAGCGTGTGTGTGTGTGTGTGTGTGTGTGTGTGTGTGTGTGTGTGTGTGTGTGTGTGTGTGAAGCCACGGCACTTCTTCCCTTCCTGTGAGTTAGCAAAAGGCCACTAGAGTGGTGGCAGTTCCATTTCCTCCCACTTATCAGACTAGGGTGCTGCATGTTTTGGTTCATCCTTGAAATTCTTCTTCTGACTGTTTGAATAGACCCTCCATATGCTATTGTATTTGACCCAAATATGCCATATGACCTTAATTAGATTCTCACAAATGGTACCCTTTTCTTGAGTTAATTCATTGGACTATTCATTTATTCAGCCTGTTATTTCTGTGTTGCTAAATTCTACTTCTCCACGTTGGAAGATGAAGTTCTGCGTGAGGTATAGATCATGACGCCAATGACCTCCTGAGTGGGCAGGATGCTGAATTTAATAAAATGTAGAATAATGGAAGAGATTGCTTCTGGGAAAGTGTTTGAGGAAGTTTCTAAATTAAGTTGATAGGGGTGAGCAGGTCCACCTTAATATGAGCATCACCAACCTTGTGTGTGTGTGTGTTTGGGGAGAGGGTTCTGGGCTGTATAAAAGGAGAAAGTGAGTTGGGCGCCAGCCTTCGTCTCTCTCTGCTTCCTGATGTGGGTAAAATACGACCCACTGCCTCAAGCTTCTGCTGCCATGGCTTCTCTCCCTCACTATACCCTCCAACTGCGAACCAGAATAAACTGTATTAGTCAGGGCTCTCTAGAGTCACAGAATTTATGGAATGAATCGTCTGTCTGTCTATCATCTATCTATCTATCTATCTATCTATCTATCTATCTATCTATCTATCTATCTGGAATTTATTTGAATGACTTACAGCCTGCAGTCCAAGTAATCCAACAATAGCCAGTGTGAAAGTCTAGGAATCTAGTAATTGCTCAGTCCCACGAGGCTGAGTGTCTCAGGTGTCCTCAGTGTGTGCTGGAATTCTGAAGAAGTAGGCTCCAACGCCAGTGAAGAAATGGACTTCTAGTAGGGCAAGGGCAAACAGCCAGAGAGCAAACCTTCCTTCTTCCATGTCCTTATGTCTACATAAGGAGAAGATAAGGAGACAGTGTGATCCAAGGAGCCTAGCTTCCCAGGAAAGAGGAAGTTCCATGTTTTCCAAAGGTTTCTTTAGAACCTAGGGAATCCTTTATGAATGGAGACGGAGGAGAAGTGGATGGGGACAGTGGTAGATAGGAAGGGGGATGCGAGGAAGGGGGGGGGAACTGCAGTTGGTATGTAAAATAAATGAAAAAAATGTTATTAAAAAAAATCCAGGGACACTCCGGGGTGACTGAGTGCTGTATATTTATCTCACAATCCCTGGGAACAGGTCCTGGAGCACTCATCCTGGTCCTCCCAACCCTGGACAGATCTTGGAGCACTCATCCTGGTCCTCCCCCATCAACTCTGGACAGGCCCTGGAGCACTCATCCTGGTCCTCCCCCATCCACTCTGGACAGATCCTGGAGCACTCATCCTAGTTCTCCCCCCGCCCCCACAGGTTCTGGAACACTCATCCTGATCCTCCCCTGTCAATCCTGGACAGACCCAGGAGTGCTCATCCTGGTCCTTCTCCATCCACCCTGGACAGCCCTGGAGTGCTCATCCTGATCCCCCTCCCCACCCTGGACAGGTCCTGGAGCACTCATCCTCTTCCTCCTCCACCCTGGACAGACCCTGGAACACTCATCCTGCCCCCCGACAGATCTTGGAGCACTCATCCTGGTCCTCCCCCATCCACTCTGGACAGGTCTTGGAGCACTCATCCTGGTCCTCCCCCACCCTGGACAGGCCCTGGAGCACTCATCCTGGCCTTATCCCCCCCCCCCACTTCCTTTGACTTTTGAAACTTGTGATTGATGCATTGAAGAAAAAGAACAATCCAGAGCAGAGAAGTCCTTCCCTGCTGTTGCTGTCAAACAGGCTCTCACAGAGGCGCCTGGCAACCACATTTCAAAGGTCATGGTTTCTCCTCAGCAGTTTTCTACAGAGTGGAAGTCTCTGGGACTCAGAAATAAATTAAAATATTGATTGATTCTTAATATTCTCTCAAATCTCTCCAAATCTCCAGGTCACACATAAATCAGTGTGTCGGTTCCAGGGACTTACTCAATAATCTGTAGATATCCTGATAATTACTTTTGGGTACACCCCGCGGAAGAGGCCGGCCACCTCTTCATCATTTTTAGGGCCTTGGGTACAATAACCGATTAAGGAACTCTCATTTCTTATTTCAATTGCTGAGTTTCTTCCACTGTGTCTTCTATTGCACGAGGAAGCCCATGAATTGGAGTGAATCTGCCAGACTCCTGTGGGCCGGGAGTCCTCAAGCTCTGCCTCATTTTTACTAAGGCCCATGCCTCATCCTCTGTCTCTTACTCTGGTATCCTTGGCTTCTTGACTATGACGGTTTAGAAGATACTAACACTCTCTTTCTCCAGAGTTTGTTTTATTATGGAAAAAGGTACTTTTGATGGTACCCAAGACAGTTGGTTGCCTGGTTTTCGGGAGGGAAGGAGGAGGGTGATGAGCTGTGTGCCTTTCGAAGCAGCACTGGTTCATACTGCAGCTAGGAAAGGAGGGCTTCCGTGTGTTGTGGGCTGATGGGATCTCTGGAGAAGTAGGCCTGCTTCAAGGAAGCTAGGTTAGGGTTTTCTCCAAGATCTTTCTCCATCTGACCTTGGCTGTTCACAGTCTCTCATTCTGTCCTGTCAGGGTGTCCTCCAACACTCTCCAAATGTCAGCCTAATAGGTGGTCATCCAGCCATGCGACCTGTGCACTCTGGTGCCACTCTTGCCTTTGAATATATCCTATTTTGATGCTTCCTCTGCCTCCACTTCTGGTCATCCTTCAGAGTCTAGTTCACAAGTGAGTTCCAGCGTGAGCTCATAGCTTCTACGACATCCTATGTTTTCTTCTGCATTTGGGTTCCAGAAAAGCCTCAAAGGTTCTATCAGTCATGGATGTTGTCCTGACTTCCCATCACCATGAACAGGAGCTTTCAGGGTGATCTACAAGAACCTCTGTTTCTTGCTCTTCACTGACTCTGTGGATTTTAGCCACAGTGGACACATGGCTGTCCTTCCAGTGCTGGCATGCTTCCTGGCCCTCCTCAGGGGCTTTACTATAGTCTCCTGTTCCTGGGACACTGTTCCCTGCTGCACCTACATGTCTTCATCTTTCATGCATACCAGCTGTCTGCCCAGACGCTGTCTCTCTAGAGCATCCTTTGCTGACCAGCATACTTCAAAGAACCCTTTTCATCTCTGACTTGACTTTTCTTCCTAGCACTTACTATGACCTGGTGATAAAATGCATCTGTTTAAGAGCAAGCAAGATGTGACTGCCTTGCCAAAAAAGGTACTGGCTAACATAGACAAGAATAATGGCCTAATATATGTCATAAGAGTTAATAAAAAGCCTGAGCTAATGGGCCAATCAGTTTATAACCAAAAAAAAACCCATCTGTTTATTTATCACTTATGTTTCAGACTAAATAGTAATTTGTATGAGGGAAGGGATACCAATCTATTGTTTTGCACTGTTGAATCCTTGGCTCTAAACAGTGTTTAAAGCATAGTAGGAGATCTCTCTCTCTCTCTCTCTCTCTCTCTCTCTCTTTCTCTCTCTCTCTCTTTCTCTCTCTCTCTCTCTCTCTCTCTCACACACACACACACACACAGGCATGCACACACAAGTGAATAAATGAGATTGACACTATCAGTGATCAAAAGAGCTGGTTGCTGTCTGGCCCATCTCTGCCTGCTGGAAAGGTATCCAAACTCTAGGAGGGCAGGACTGCAGGCAGCATCTCTAGGGACTGTTTCCAGAGCTGAAACAGACGTTACATAGTTTCGACCTCCTGGGTGAATGTGTGAGATAGTGTCAAGGAGTGGGGTTTTCTCCCTGCCTCTGCTCATGGGGTGAGCTTTGGACATGAGCTTGAGAGTGACTTGTGGGTCAGCCTCAAAACAGAAGACCTGAGGGGAAATGGGGGGGGGTCACCTGGAGCTCAGAGAGATATGTTCATAATACATATGCTAGAGATAACACATGGTATCCCCCCAACTATCCAAAAGGGCTTTAGAGTAGGCTGTATTCTTACAGGAGCAAAAAAATAATAAGACATAAGGGTCCCATGTATTACTCTTACAGAGACCCTACTCCCACCTGCAGGCTAGAAGAGAGGTTTGCTGTGTTAATGGGGTAACTTGGGGTTACAAGAAGATTTGACCCTTATACACATGTCTGCAGTGGCCCCAGTTATTCATGCAAACAATAGGAACAGAGTCTATAACGAGTCTTCTTGGAATACTGGGAATTGGGGCTTATGCTCAAACTTATTGTCACACTTCTGAGTGGGAAGGAGAGAAACTTTAAGTGGATTTCTATATAGGCCAAGCAGCCTTTACTACAGGTAGCCAGGTAGTATGATTCACAGAAGAGCTATGTGCCTATAGTGACACAAGTCACTGTTCTGTTGTTGTAAAGGGACATCATGACCATGACAACTCTTATAAAAGAAAGCATTTAACTGGGGCTTACTTACAGTTTCAGAGGTTAAGTCCATCATGACAGGCAGACATGGTGCTCGAGAAACAGCTGAGGAGAGGTCTACATTCAGATCCACAGGCAGTGGAAAGAGTGGAGTCACTGGGCTTGTCTTGGACTCCTGAAATCTCTAAGCCCATCTCTAGTGACACACTTCCTCCAACAAAGCCCAAGTAGTGTCACTCCCTATGACTTAGCATTCAAGTATATGAGCCTATGGGGGCATTCTTATTCAAACCACCCCAGGGGCTGAGAAACGTCTTTCTGTCCCCGGACACATGGGAAATAAGGAAGTTCCCATAGAGGATGCGTGTTTGTTTAACATCCCCACCTTTACCGAATCACCTGTTCTCTGTGCAATGCAGCCTAGTTGTTGCTGTTTTTCTGCATATCTGTCCCTACCCCAACAGAAACACTGAGGCCACAACTGGAAGTTCCTCACCTTCTTGATGATGTCATCAGTCTGTGGGGGGCACACCAGAGAGTCTTTTGTTTCTTTTTGGATGGTTGTCTCTCAGGAGAATGACTGGCATTTGCTGGCAGTCTCTCTTCCTACTGCTGGAAGAGGTAGCTTGTCAAAGGAAGTCTTCACTTTTGTAGAAAGATACCAGGAGGAAAAAAAGGAGTGGGGTGGGGAGTGGCAGAGCTTGCTGGTTCCATGGGAACCTGGTTCTAATCACTCCCTAGCAAAATTCATCCTGGGCCTCTAGGCAAATATAAAACAAGTCCCATTTCACTTTGGCTAACTTCAGCTGGACCTTGTCCCTTACACCCCAAACACCCTGACAAATACAAGTTCTCTCTCCTCTACAATCAATAAGAGCACAGTGGGAGTAGCTGAGAAACAGGGAGTACTGGTGTGATCATCTCTTCTCCTGCTACCTGCTTCCCCTACTCTCTACATGTATCACATGTGCATGCACATACGTATGTGCACACACATGCACTCATGCTCACACCACATCTTTATGCACTGACAGCAGGAGCAGCAATGAGGCTGGGACTTAAATCACTGTAGTAAAATAAGAATCTGAAATGTCTTTCTCAGCCTCATGCGCCCCAGCGGTGGAGGAAATTTAGGAGGTGCAGGAATTGGCTCCCTGGGGGTGGGTCTTTGGGAGATACTTTGGAGCTTGCTTTCTGTTTACCATGATGTGAACCGCTGACCTCTGCCACATATTCCTACAGCATGGCATTCTGCCACATGGTAGGTCCTGAAACACAGAGCCACATGACTGTGGATTGAACTCTCTGAAATTGAGTCAAAGTAAAGCCTTCCCCCACTAGGCTGTGTTTTTCATCATCCCAACAATGAGGAGCTAACAGTTTCCCTTTCCAGCTGGGAATCATCCTGGGCCCCCGCCCCTTATTTTGATAATTGAAACAGACTCTGTGGTTATTCATTTTTGTTCCACAGCTCTGAATTCCCAAGAGACAGGCAGAGTTATTGATATAACATCATTCATTTTCTCCAGGTAGGAAGGTAAGGTTTGTCTTAGTTTTGTTTGTTGCGGTGACAAGAAGAAACCCAGAAAGAAAGAGAAAGGGTCTGCAACAAGTCACGTGACACCCACAGTCACTAGGAGAGAGGAATGGATGCATGCATGATCATTTGCTTGCTTGCTAGCCTGCCTCAGTTTGCTCTCTCCAATCCCACAGAGTCCAGGACAGTATTCCTTACAGTGCCGTGGCACCCCCAAATCAACCAATTCCACCAAGGTACCCCTTCAAACATGCCAACTAGATCAAGGCAATCCACTGAAACCCCTTTCTCAGGCAAGTCTAGGCTGTGTCAATCAATAGCCAGAACTAAGCATCACAAGACTCAAGACAAAATGCCTAACATTTTTGTTTTTTACTTGAGAGTCTCTGGGAGCAGGCTGGCACGGGAGCCTCATGCACATCTAGAGATAGAGCAGGTCCATAGGGGGTGCTAAAGAAAAACAGAGCTCACAGCCAGGCAGAGAACAGAGGTCCAAGAGGGAGGCTTCATGTTCAAACAGAAAAGGCAGAGGAAATGTCAAGGCTGGACAGCAGATGCAGGAATCTGAGAGCAAGAAGCCCAGGAGTAGGCTAAAGAAGCTTTAATGGCAGTGGTTCTCAACCTATGGGTTGTGACCCCTGGGGGTGTCAGATGACCCTAAAACCATCAGAAAAGCAGTCATTTACATTCTGATTCCTAACAGTTGCAAAATTACAGTTATGAAGTCGCAATGAAAATAATTTGATGGTTCAGGGGTCACCACAACATGAGGAACTGTATTAAAGGGGCACAGCATTAAGAAGGTTAGAACCACTTTATAGAGCGATCACCTGGAATGGCTAAGGCATTTGCCATGTTTGGGCCTGTGAGGGTGTGACAACGGGGCTGGAGCGATGACTTAGTGGTTAAGAGCACTTGCTGCTCTTGCAGAGGACCAGGGTTCTGCTGCCAGTACCCATAAAAGGGATCACAACTCTCCCTTAACTCCAGTTCCAGGGGATCGATGCACCCTTCTGGCCCCTTAGACACCAGGCACACACAAGGCATATATAGGCAGGAAGCCCATACACTTAGAACTGAGCTCAGCTGCTGGGAGATGGCCGAGTGATGGGCTTAGGAGGGCGCTGATATCTTCTTCCTGTCAGGATGGTCTCTGTTCCTTTCGCATTTTCTAAGTCAATGAAGGGAAAGAATTACTAGGTTATTTTTCCTAGAGAGGATTCCTGCCTGGACTTTACCCATTTTGCTTATTTTCCCCTCCCATGGCACAGACCTCTTTATTCTATGCTTTCTTTGAGGACATACTCTTGAGACTTCTATGACTCATGGCCCTGAAGCAGAGATTTAGGAAAGTAAAGTTCCAGATCCAGCCCAAGCGTGGAACCTCAAGTACGCCACTGACCCTGTCCAGTCAAGCATGTCCAGAGAGGTCTGGACAGTTCAGCTGAGTCCTTTCTACTTCTTGTCTCCTTTCATTGACCAATCTCCACCCCACCAGGAAACCCTCCCCCAATCCAGAATGTCACTCCAAATGCTTGCTGGCATGCAGGTGTCCGCCTGCAGATTATACTCCTGAGATGCTACAGGCAATTTGGGAGCTATATTTTTATAACCATCACAGATGGGAGGCCAAATTGAAATGAGATTTGCTTGAAACTGCTGCTCTGAGCATTTTCGGCCTGTCCCTTCATCCGTCACTGCATTCAGCTTTTCCGATGGCCGCTTCAAATAGCCCATGGTCTTTCTGAGCTCTCTACAATGATCTTGGAAAGAAGCTCAGGATCGATGCTGACTGACACCTCTCCTCCCTGCACCCACAGTCCTCACTCTAGACCATGTAGAGCCATAGCAACTCCGTAAGATCTATGTTCTGATCTCTGTGTACGGTCATGGGTAGACTGACTTTCCCATCATGCCCTGCTGGGCTGCACAGCTTCTGTTATCGTCCCACTGGAGCTGGCAGTATCCTTGGTCTAAGCTGTTGGTTCTGCCATGTTCATTTGTGTGCACCATCTTTTAATCTGCACCACAATGCTCTTCCTGCCTCTGTATTGCTGCTTCCCTTCACTAGAAGCCATCTGTCTTCAGACACCGTTCCTAGGATAGGCACCATTTTCAGCCTGAGTGAGTCTGTCCTGATTTGTTGAGCAACATATCCTGCAGATGGGGCTGGCTTTGCCCCAGGGACAGTGTATCAGTTGGGAAGAGACTCAGGTACACTGGGTACTGGATTGTGAGGCAGGCCAGGGTGCAGGCTTAGGTAAGGGCTGTGGTGGTAGGGAGGGTTGAGGTACAGGTGTGAGCATCTGAGCAGGCAGGGAAGGTGGAGTCAAGCAGAAAATCCATGCTAGGAACTGGGGTCCAGGAGTTCCAAGGAGAAAATAAGATGTGGTGACTCTGGTGTCCGGGTTGAACCCAGAAGGACTGAGGCCGGCTAAGTCCCCAACTGCCCCCAGAACCCCGGCATTGAGACAGATGGACAGGACATGGATCTAATCTCCATGGGAAGTAGAAAAAGACAAGATCTCCTAAGTAAATTGGGAGCATGGGGATCATGGGAGAGGGCAGAAGGAGAGGAGAGGAAGGGAAAGAGAAGGAGAGCAGAGAAAAATGTATAGCTCAATAAAATCAATTTTAAAAAAAGTGGGCCTTGGCCCCTGTGGCATCAGATTCAGCTCTGTCATTGAAAAAGTACTCATTAGGTCATTTTGAGTCTGGAGTATTTGGCCCCAAGGGTGTGCTGTAGACTCTGTAAGGCTTCCGAGGCAGCATCTCAAGAGTTCTTCACCTAGGGGAAGTTTGGCTCAGTGTGGTAGTCTACTTATAACTGACTCAATGTGCTTGCAGATAATGGAACAGCTGTCTACAAAGTTCTGTATATAAAAATTTACAGAAACAAACACAGCCTTTCTCTACAATAACCAGAAGTGTGAGCCTCAGTGTCTGTCAGTCTTGGAAGCATATCTCCATTCTCCCATTCGCTTCTTATGTGATATTCGGCAAGTTGTAACCTTTTTGGGTCTACACAATGGGGGTGCGGACATCTACCTCTCAGGATGAACACTGGGTCAAGATAGAGTATGTGGGTTCTTAACTCTTTCTCCCTCTCCCTAAGCCCATGTATTGGGTGCAGACTCATCTGGTGGCCCCAACTGGGCAGAATCCACTTCCAAGACCACCTAGTTGTTGGGAGTTCAGTGCCTCATCACTGGGAGGCTGAGGCTACCTGCCTGTAGGTGGTACCCTCAATTCCCTACCATTTGCATCTTTCCATGGGATAGCTCCCTGCATGGCACCAGACTTTTCTTTTCAGTGTCAGTGAGATGAAAGCAAGAGCTTTTGTGATATATTACAGTTATAATATGATGTTACTCAAAACTGTTCATTTGAGCCCAGACTCAGAGGGAGAGGATTAGACAAGGGAAGAACACCAGGAAGTATGGATCCCAAAGGATGCTACCATACCCTGAACCCCTGCCCAAGGCAGGCCTCATGTGGGCTTCCTCCTCATCAAAGCACCAGGAAGCCAACATCACAGCTTTTACTCGTCTCTTCCTCAAAGTCATTCAATCTTTGAGTGAGAGATTTATCTCAATAGATGTCCCTAGTATATGGGAATTGATATTTTATTTTAAAAATTTTTGCATGTGCATGTGTGTGTGCATGTGCACATGAGTGCAGGTGTCTTCAGAAGCCAGAAGAGGGAGCTAGAGCCCTCAGATGTAAAGTTACAGGCATCTATGAGCTGCCCAATGTAAGTGCTAGGAAGTTAACCACTGAGCCGTCTCCAGCCTGGAACTGGTATTTTTCACAGGGAGTTTTCTTTCTCTCCTGTAGTGCTACACTATACACTTCTTTAACTAGAGAAAGGACAGCTTACCCCAACCAACCTCTAAGAAAAGCTATAGCTTCATTCTGTTGAGAGTAGAATTTACAATAGTGTACTTGACTTTTGCACCCAAAGGACTCCCAATTCTAGTCTTGCTAAAGTGTCTGGGATACCTGTCCCATTCAGGAGGCATGCTGGGTGTCTTTTATAGGCTAGATTAGTCCTGCCATTCACTGTCAAGGCTAGGCACACCTGTCTAGTGGAGGTAGACTTCCTCTGTCAGGCTACAGAAGCTGCCAAGCTGCAAGAGCTAGATCAAGGAGTTACTAGTAGGGAGGGAGAGCTGGCAAGAAAAATTGACTATCTCCAAAGGGAAGTGGAGAACTATGGGATGGAGCTGGACAGACAAGACCTCAAAGTCCTCTAGATCCACCCCATGCCTGTGTATCTAGATCCATCCCGGGGCTGTGCATCTAGACCCATCCTGGGTCTGTGCATCTAGATTCATCCCAGGCCTGTATATCTAGACCCATCCCAGGCCTGTGCATTAAGATCCATTCTAGAGCTGTGCATCTAGACCCATCCTGGCGCTGTGCATCTAGTTCTACCCTGGGGCTGTGCATCTAGATCCATCCGGGACTGTGTATCTATATCCATCCCAGGCCTGTGCCTCTATATCCATCCCAGGCCTGTGCATCTAGAACCATCTGGGGCTGTGCATCTATATCTACTCAGGCATGTGCATCTAGATCCATCCCGGGCCTGTGCATCTGGTGTCAAGTCATTGCAAGGAATACAAAGGCCCTGGTCCTTGAACCACTTTGGGACTACATAATCCCTGTAGAATCATCTGGGTCTTGGTTGGCTATGCATTGCACTTAAATTCCTCTTCCTGTGCAATACTACACCATTCATCTCTCCACAGATGTGGATTCTGACAAACACCACACATACCCCTTATCATTTCAGAAGTGCTTCTGGAAGAATCTGGCCAACATTAGTGCCCATGTGCCATTTCCAGTCACTGATTTGGGTTTCATCCCTCAGAGAAGCCCTGTTCTGGGACCTCTGCCCTAACCTCCAGAACTCTGAAAAACATGTGAATGTGGTAATTTTCCAACTCCCTTCTCCAGGATAGATAGGTCTGATATCCCACCCTAGCTATGAGAGTCAGGAAGAGACTAGGTGTGAAAAGAGACTTGACTGAGGGGATATAATAAGGTCACGGTACAGACATTGGATGGCTAGAAATTGAAACATGTTGCCTATTTTAGTTTTAGCTCCGAAGGAGACTGGGAAACTTGCCAGTCCTGTACGAGATGGGATGTTATGTCCAGGTCCCACTGCTGGGACCTACTTTTGGGACACCATCCCAAATTTATAAGAGTGGTCACATCACAAGGCTGACCTCAGCCTGGGTGTGAGCTGGCAACACTGGACTTTCCCACATCACCTCAGGCACTGTCACAGCACAGGTATTTACTCCCCTTGCTCCGAGACAGTGTTGGCAGGTATATACATCAAATGAAGGTTGAAAAAATGCTCTCCATAGAGACAGAGACACCCAGAGAGCCCAGCTCTGTCTCCTTTTAGGCTGGTGTGCTGAGGTTCCTGTCAAACCCACTGTAGACATTTTATTGCTCTCTCCAGAGCCTGGGCCCCAGATGGTATCTTCACAGGAGAGCACGACACCGTAAGGCCTTCAGACATCACTGGAGGAGGGCTCATGCTACAGAGCTAGCTGTCATTTTCTTTAAAATTATGTTTAGTTTTTCTTCTTTGCAGGTGTATATGTTTGTTTTGTGCATAGGTGTACATGAGTGTTCGTATCTGTGTGGGAGCGTTTATGTGTGCAGGTGCACATACTCGCATGTGGGAGGAGTATGTGTGGATGCTCAGGGTTGATGTTGAGTTTTTCTCCATTGCTTTTGCACCTTTTTCACCAAGGCAAAGGCTCTCCATCAGACCCAGAGCTCACAGAAAGGGCTAGTTTCCTTAGCCAGCTTGCTTTGGGGAGCCTTTGTTTCGACTTTCTGAGGCTTGAATTAACAGGGGACTGAGTTCACCCACAGCATTTATGTGGGTCCTGCAGATCAGAACTGTTCTTTTGCTTATATGGCGAGTGCTTTAACCACTGAGCCATGTCCCCACCCTCTCTGTCTTTCATGATTGAGAACAGAAAAATTGGCCACGACCTTATCCCAAAGAACCACCCATAGGTACTGAATAGTATGTTTTTCTGATAAAATGGGCTATGACAGATCAGCTTTGCCCTCTAAACTAACACAACAACATACATAAACTTACGTATAATTAAATGTTTATTGTTTAGATATATGACATTCAATCACTTAATATTTATTAAGGGGATCATAAGATGTGTGTATATAGTCCTTTCAAACAATATTTAAATTAAAGCACTTCAATTTTTTTTGAAGTTAAAAACAAAGTTTGCATTATTTTTTTAATTTGTAAATATACTGGTTAAGGCTACCCAGGAAAACAGAAGCAATAAAAGATGGATAGATAGAAAGGCAGATAAATAAATAAATTTATCACACAAAGGTGATAGATATATAGATAAAAAGTTTGACAGAAAGATAGACAGACAAATATACAAAAGAAAGATGATAAATAGAGATATTTTTATGATTGATTCACAGTATTACATTGTCCAAGAAGTGTTATGTCTGCCATCTGCAAAGCCAAGAGTCTGTGACATGATTTCAGTCCAAGCCTGAAGGCCCCCAAACAAGGGGCGCTGATGGCAACAGTTGTGGACAGGTTGTGATGGAGAAGTAACAGCAGTGCTGTCTGTTGCCGGGAGGAGATGGTGTCTCAGGTCAGGAGAGAGAAATTGCCTTTATCTGTTTGTTGTTTCTGGCATCTTTCTTTTTTTTTTTGAAATTTTATTTATTTATTTTTAATCTATTTTTTTGTTTTCAATACATCCTGACTGCAGCTTCCCCTTCCTAGACTCCTCCCAGTCCCTTCCCCACCTCTCTTTCACCAAGACCCACTTCTTCTGTTTCCCTTTAGGAAAGAATAGACCTCCCATCCATACCAACTAACATAAGGTAACAAGAGACACCAAGACTGGGCACAAACCTGTGTATCAAGGTTGGGAAGAGGCAATCCAGCAGGAGGAAGAGGGCCCCAAGAGCAGTTGTAAAAGTCAGAGATACCCCTACTTCCACTGTTAGGAGTCCCACAAGAACACCAAGCTAACAACCATAACACATAAGCATAGGACCTAACACAGACCCATGCAGGCTCCATGATTGCCACGTCAATCTCTGTGAGCACAGAACTTTAGCTTGTTCTGTGGGCTGTGTTCTCCTGGTGTCTCTGGCTCCTCTTCCACAGGGTTTCAGAGCTCCAGGGGAAGGGACCCAGTGGAGATTTTCAATTTGGGCTCTCTTCACCTAATGTTTGGCTGTGGGCCTCTGTAGCTGCTCCCATCAACTGCTTGCGGAACCCTGGCCTCTCAAATTACAGCACTTTGTGAAAGTCTTAGTGTTAGTGGTGAAGACTGGGAAGCTGAGCAAGGACTCAAGCTAAGAAAGCCAATGTAATTGTTTTAAGAGACAAATCATTGCAAGTAAATTTTTACAATGAGCAAAGCAACAGTAATAAATCTTTTTGCTGGATGTGGGGGAGGAAAAGGAAGTGGGGGAGGGCTCTGATGCCTTTCATCTGTAGAATGCTTGCTTAGCACAAACAAAGCCCTGCTTGGTCTCTACTACTGCATTAACTGGGTATGAGGGTGCACACCTATAATCCCAGCATTAGGGAGCTGGAAGCAGGAGTATCAGAAGTTTGGGGTCATCCCCTGCTACAAAAGGAGTTTTAGCCCAACCTGAAAAACATAAGATCATCTTAAAAACAGACAGAAAACCCTTAGCTGGGCTGGGGAGATGTGGACACTTGCTACATAAGCATGAAGGCTTGAGTTCAGATTGTCTGAATCCTCAATAGAAGCCTGGCGTGGCCACATGCACACCCGTCGCTCCAGATCTGTAGACAAGAGGCTCTCCAGGGCTTGCTGGCCTCCAGCCAAGCTGTGGCTTTAGTGAGAGACTCTGTATTAAGAAAATAAAAGAAAAGAGTGAAGAGTAGGAGCCCTGATAGCTTTCTCTGGTACTGTGACAGAGACAGACAGACAGACACACACACACACAGTATTTTTGACAATTTCCACAGAAAATCAACAGCTAATGTTTATAGAGTCTTGTGTTGGAAACTCAGCTGTTTGAAGAAACCATAAATATCAAAATGCAACGGTAGTAATAAAAACAATAAAAAAGAACAACAAAATGCCAAGGCAAATGGCTAAGCCTTGTAAAGTATTCTTCAAACTGGGCTTATTGCATGCATCTTCCCCTTCCCGTTTTCTTGATCAGACCACCTACATCCTGCTAATTTCCCTCTCCCCAACCACCCTACCCCAGCAATGCCACTTTTCACTCTCCTCCTTTCTGCAATTCCTCCAGGATATGTATGTACGTTTGGAGATTTGGAGCTAAGAGCCTCCAATGAGAGAGAACAGGTGACATTTATTGGTTTTTCTGTGTCTGGGCTCACTCAATCTGATCTTTCCAAGTTCCATCCATTTACCTGAAAAGTTGGTGATTTCGTTTTTATTTCCAGCTGAATAGTACTCGATAGCATGTTTGCACGGTGTTTCCTTCAGCCTTTCATCAGCTGTGGGTCATGTAGGTTATTTCTGTTTCCTGATGGCCATGAACATGACTAAGCAAGCATCTGTGGAGCTCTGGGTTTTAAGTGCCCAGGGCCCAGCATTCAGAAACTAATGATCCGGCTCTGAGTTCAGGCTGTTGGGACCCTTAGTTCTTAGTATCATTGCTCCTTGGCAGTCAGAGCTAGTAACTCCAATGGCTTTCTGGGACTTTCCCAGCAGCTTGGTCCCATAGCTCTTCACAATTGTCTGTTTTTCACAGTGTCAGCTCTCTGCCCTCTCTCCCCTTCTCAACCCTTCTGCAGTCCCTCATGGTCTCAGCATTCCCTGCTTGCAGGCCATTTATGAAAGGCTCCTAGCCAGCAGGGTGTGTTGGGGCTGGCAGCCCAGGGAGTTGTCTGTTCCTTGTGTTCCCTGCTCAACCCATTCTACCTGTGATAAAATGTATAGGCCGTAAAGTGCTTGGATGAGATTTTATTGGGGTCTAGGCCACAACACCAAGGGTGGGTGCTTAGGAGGGAGACCTTCTGGAATGTTCTGACAGGACTTGCCAGTCACGCATCCACACAGCCTCCAGCCTGTTAAGTATAGTGTTTTTATTTTACTTAGCCACACAGTCCGCACAGGCCAGGATCCCAGCAGCAACAAAGAAGTACTTGTAAATAACTCAGTTCAAGGCCTATAGAACAAGATACAAAACTTTCCACTGAGGACCCCACGAAAGTTAACCAAGTGCAGATGCGTTGATCTCTTAGATGGGAGAATTCGGAAGGCTGAAAGTGTTAGTTTTCCGGTTAATTGGTAACATGTAGGTTTGGGGGTAGACCATAACAAATGCTTTAAGAGTAATCTGGAGAAACAAGCAGGGAAGAACAGATGAAAGAAAGCGTTTCAGGGGCTGGGGAAATGGCTCAGGCCAATCCACTGCCTGTCCCACAAGCTCCAGTCCTGGCAGGAATAAGCTTGCCTCAGTGTCCTCTGAAGAAACTTCCCATGTCGCTCATTTCATCCCACTGTGGCTTTTTGTTTGTTTCTTTGTTTCTTGACTGCTTGGTGTGTCAGATAAGACCCAAGGATACAGCCTATTTTCTTCTGAAGCCCTCATCACATCACCAAGAGGCCCACAGCTGGTGTGGTGCTGTGGAATATTCTTTTTCCTTGAGCCTTTAAAACAATGACCTAAACAACCTTTGGAACTAAGAAACTTAATGAAGAAGTCTTTGCAAAGTTAGAGGGGCAGTGGATTGGGTAAGCCATGTCCCCATGAGACCTCCTGACACTGGGCCACGTCCCCGTGTGGCCCCCTGACGCTGGGCCACGTCCCCATGCGGCTTCCTGACGCTGGACCTTGTCCCCCACGTCTCCGTGCAGCTTCCCGATGCTGGGCCACGTTCCCATGCGGCTTCCCAATGCTGGGCCTCGCCCCCCACGTCCCTGTGTGGCCTCCCGATGCTGGGCCACATCCCCGTGTGGCCTCCCGACGCTGGGCCAAGTTCCCATGCGGCTTCCCAACGCTGGGCCTCGTCCCTCACATCCCCATGAGGCCTCCCTACGCTGGGCCACGTCCCCATGCAGCTTCCCGATGCTGGACCTTGTCCCCCACGTCTCCGTGCAGCCTCCCGACGCTGGGCCACGTCCCTGTGTGTCCTCCCAGTGCTGCCATGGTGCTTCTTCTCCATGTCGTGGTGCTCTTCCCTTTCCAATGTGGGGCTGTGGAGGATCTGAAATGGCTACAAATAGTTGTCATAGAGCTTGGTTCATGGAACAATTACAAGGAAAATAAGTGTGCTTGAGCAATATTTTTCTCTAAATCTCACCAGAACAGGGGGTTTCTTGACACTCTTCTAGGGGTGAGTCACTGACAAAATAACCACTGTTGCCACATCCACCACCACCTCTGCCTGAATCAACACCTTCACTATCACCACCACCACCACCATGACCACCACCACCTCTGCCTGAATCAACACCTTCACTACCACCACTGCCATATCCACCACCACCACACTAACATGACCATCACCACCACCACCACCTCCTCCACTACCACTGCCATATCCACCACCACCACCACCACCACCGCCACCACCACCTCCTCCTCCACCACCACTGCCATCGCCACCACCACCACCACCATCTCCACCAGTACCAGCGCTGCTACCTCCTCCTCCTCCACCACCACGTCTACTCTCACACTACCTACTTTGCTGTTTCTAACTCAGTGTTATCACACCTCACCAGTCTAGCCTTCTGCCTCCATTTCCTTGTGCTGAACTCTGGCCTATCATCTTGAACTCCCTGTCCAGCGCTGGGAGTAAAGCTGCACTCACTTTACTTCTTGACCCTGGCTGGGCTCCGATGTGACGGGACCACGCTTCAGAATCATGGCTTACTAAAGAGTCTTACGCTCTCTGGACCCACCCCCAGGTGCTGTGCTGGCCAGGTCTGCACTCGTCATCATCTCTGACCTTGTGACCTTCACCTCCCAGCTTCCTGGAAAGATTCTCACAGCTATAACTGTTTCAGCAGGTAGGGGTTCCTCTTGCTTCCAGTTAGCAAGTATAAGGGAGAACCCCATGGTCTTGCTCTCTTGCTTCTCCCTTCCTGCCCGAGAGGAAGTGCCTGTGAATCCCTGGGCTATGAATTAATGGATTGATTTTGTTCAGCAGCATGAATTTTGTACAACAAAGTATTAATGGGGTCTCTGCTGCCCCCGGTGCCTTACTTGTCAAGGAAAAATTGAAGAAGACTAGATCCTGCTGCGAAGCCAGCTGGTGATTTAATTTCACCTAATTTTTCTACCTCTGGGGAAATTGCCAAATTAACGAGAAGTCAGACCTCTCAGCCATTCTCCGACGTAAAGTGAGAGCAGTTGCCCTGGGAATGTCCTCTGATACAGGGTCCCCTGGGGGTCCTGACGTAGCCATAACCATCCTGCCTGCTGCTGGGACACAGGATCCAGGACACATGGTGAGAAGTCAGCTCCATGCCATGGTGAGACCAAGTTCGTCCTCGGGTCTCCCCTCTGGAAACTTCTGCAGTGTCCCATGGCTGTTTCTATGAAGGAACTGATTTTTCTTGACTCCTGGTGACATGAGGCACTGGGGACATGGACAAACAACCTACTGATCTCCGCAAGGCTAAGCGTAGAGAGGCCAGGGGCAGCTGGCTCAGTGGCAGGGCTAGTTTCAGCTCTGGTACTGGAGACTGGGCAGGCTCGGATGGTTCATCTCAGCCCTGGGACGTCGTCAATGTGGATGATGCAGCTTTCCAGTTCTATTAATCTTTATTTTATTTGTTTTTCAGAGCACCCTGTAGCCTTGAGCGTTAAACAGTCCTACAACTTTTATGGATTCTGCCACTACAGACATTCTGGCAATGAAAGTACTTTAGAAAAATAAAACCCTGCTACATCTTCTCTTTCTGTTTTGAGGGATGGTAGCAAAGGGATTCCGTCTCACATGAAATTGTTAAGTTAGTACGGAAGGTACTGTTTGCTCCATCACGGCATCTTTATACATTGTCATTATACCGTGTTCTCATTCAATTCCCCCTCCTGTGTCCTTCCCTGGAGCCCTTCACAGCCTGCTGGCTTTCTTCTCCCAGTAGCTCCCCTTCTGCTTTCTTCCCTTTGTGTAGGTACGTTTGTGTTAGTCAGGGGCATGAGTGTGTAAGCGCATACTCACACAGAGGCCAGAACAGGGAGTCTGGCAGACTGTCTTCCTCATTTGCCTTGAAACAGCAGCTCTCTCTGAACTGGAAGATCATTGTTTTGGGTTGGCCAGCCAATGAGTGTTCGGAATTTGTCTTCACCCCACCCACTTTAATGGAGATACAGCCAAGCTTGGGTTTTGTGGGTGTTGGGATTCAAATGCGGGCCCTCACATTTGTAGATCCAGTGTACCCACCCCCACTGTCTGCTTTCTTATTGGTTGTGTTCCATTGCTTTCTCAGCTTCCTACTTCTCCCAGGGTTACCCCTCCCCCTTTCTGACAAAAGGATTGTGAAGCTCATCCTTTTGAGAAACATAGACTCGGTCAACATCCTGCATCCTGGATTTGTGAAGAGTTATTTTCTTTCTGTCTCTCTTCCTGGCTCCCAGCACAGGCATCCCTCGGAGAATTAGTTCCAGAATTGCCTGAAGAGATTAAAGGTCAAGAAGTTCCCAGATACTGGGGATAGAATGTTTACACATGGCCCATAATATCTTCCTGAACTTCTTGTTTACCTGATATTTTTGAGACAGAGTCTTACTATGTAGCTTAGATTGGTCTTGAACTCTTGTTACAGCTGCCCCAGCCTTCCAAGGACTGGAATTGTTGGCATGCACCATGGTACTGAGCTGTCTTCCTGTGTGCTTAAACCATCTCTAGATTACTTACAATACCGAACACAATGCAAATGATATGTTAGCAGTTATCATAATTACTTTTTGGAGAAGTCTGCACATGCTCAGTATGATGTTCTTTAAAATAGAACTCTCAATGCATCATTGGTAACATCTGTGGATGCAGAATAAGCGGAAATGAAGGGCTTATTCTATTCTGTGTATTCTGAACTAGGCACCAATGCCAAATGCATGAAGGGTTGGTGGCTAATGTTCACCCAAAACTTGGCCATTATAGACCATCTACAGTCCCTTGGAATATTGTTTTTTTTTTTTCTGGAATCCTCAAAATTCTGGGCTCCTTACCTGGAGTGGAGTGGGCCCAGGCAGGCTGCCCCTTCTATCAGCATCTCCTCCTACCATGTAATGTTTCTGATTTCTCCAAGCAAGGACACTGCTCTGCCCCAGGGACCTCTTGACTCATTAATAAATTCTTTCAGGGCTCCCCCAGCTGAGGTTAGAACAAAGATTCTGCTCAAAAGGAAGTGAACAGAGATGCCACAATATAAAATTTCCTACTACTCACATGGGGTTTCAATTTGTGTGTGTGTGTTAATTAAGAATCAAAGTTAGTCAGATTTCTTTACTTGACAGTCTTAGAACTTTTCAAATACTGGCATGTCCTGAGAAGCTCCTGAGATAAAGGTCTAGCCTGCAGCCTTTCCCAACTTCATTTGCTTGGAACAGTTCGGTTTCTAAGACAGGATTAACATCTCCCCCAAACAGTGTTCAGTGGAACACATTTAGGAAAATGTTGTTCTATTATAAGATTTATCACACTGCATTGGAATGATTCATTCACATGTCTGCCTCCCTCACTGGGCTGTAATTTCCTGAAGGGCAAGAAATGCATCTTGTTCTTGTTATTGTCTCCAGCACTTAGCACAGTGCTTCCTAGTGCTGGTCCCTCCACAGATCTTGTTCAGGTCACCGACAGCTTCCACCTCTTTTCTCCTCTTATGAGACTGCTGGCATCATTATTCCCAGTGTCGGCCTCTTTCCTCCTCCAAACACCCTTGTTTGGTCTGGTCCCTGTGACATCGTACCCTCTTTGGCAATATTACTATTGAGTCATTTGCTCTGACCTGTTAGCTAAACACTGAAATGCGCAGAGCTCCACGGGTGGACAGTTCCTATACTGCAGTTACTCTCTATTTCAGGAAATGTCAAGTAGACCCACCGCATCCAACCTTGCAAAAACTAATGGCAGCAATGCCTCTGCTTCTTTCTACATGCACCTCTTCTCTTGAGTGGAGACTCATAACAAATTGCCTGTTCCAGAGCCCCCTTTAGGTGCTGTGTTTATCAATCCCAGAAGGAAACTTGGGTTTTACTCTGCAAACCTGATCATTGTCCAGTTAGCACACCATACCTGTTAGCAGTTCACATTCAATTTCTAGAATGCCTCTTTCCTTTCCCTTTCTATCCATTGGCATGTCATCCTGGGGCCAGGTCTGGGATCGTTAGGATTCACACTCTGTCTGCAGAGCAGATGCGCAACACCTTGTTGGTAGTTAACTTGCTCTGGCCACTGGGCTGTCAGCAAGTGTGTCCAGAGCTCGCTGCATGTGTTTGGAAAATGTGGTTTGTCTCTTGTTGACTGTGCCAGTCACTGGGTTAGTTAATTTTCTGTTGCTGCGATAAAACACCATGACCGGAAGCAACTTGAGGCTTACGGTTCCAGAGGGATAGAGTCCTTAATGGCAGGGAAGCACAGAGACAGGGGCTGTCAACCTTCAAAGCCCGCCCATAGTGATGTACTTCCTTCAGCAAGGCTGTCCCTCCTAAGGGCTTCATAATTTCTCTAAAAAACACCACCAACTGGGGACCAAATACAATATTCAAATACATGAACCTATGGAGAACGCTTCTCACTCAAACCACCACAGGCACCAATATATCTAAGATTATTATCAAAACTCATCCTCCCTTCATCTGTAGAACTAAGCATGAGCCTGTTAGACAACCTTCCCTTTTGTGATAGGCATGATGCTGCATCGGTAGAGGGTTGCTGGGTGTGCTTGCCTCCTCGGCACGTATTCCAGCAGACTGCCTTGATGTCTGACAGGCGCTTCTAGAGAGGATGACTTAGGACCTAGAGAAATGCCTCCATGAACATTTCCTCATGAACCACTCTAATGCTTCATTCTACAACTGCAACCTATCCTGATTCTCGTGACTACGATGTCAGTTATGCCTTGAGTGCAGTTTCAGACAGACTTACCCATTCTAGCGTACTGATCCATCAGCTTAATTTTGAGTCTTTAAATACAAAATCTTAATTGTGATATCTTTATCCTCTGTGACGGGGGCAGCTCACATTCTCATTCTTTGTCATTGTCTCCCTCCCTCTGCTCCTCACTCTCTCCTCTCCACATGTGTGTGGTGTATACACATGTGTGTATGCGGAAGACAGGGGTCAAAGTCATGTGTCTTTCTCTACCACTTTCTCCTTTTTTTTTTTTGAGGCAGAAGCTCTCACTGAAAGTGGAGCTTTCTGTTTGCCAGATTGACAGGCTAGCAAGTCCGAAGGATCCTTCTGCTCCTGCCCCCAGCACTGGCATCCCCTGGTGCTGGGAACCAAACTGAGATCCCCATGCTCATGTGATGGACACTTTGCTGGACTGAGCCACCTCCCCAGCCCCTGACATGTTCTTATCATCTGTTCTTCACTATTCATTTCTTCAAATGGCTTTTTAAAATTGAAACATTCTACCCCCAGACTTCACTATTATAACTTCACTTAGAAAAATTAGCATCTTTCTTCTGTTGAGTTCTTCTAAGAGATTGACACAGCTATATTTAGCTATCTTCTGTTGTGTCCCCAGTAGACAGTTTTGTGTTTTCTTCTAAGGCCATGAGCTGAGGTTATCTATAGGCCTTCTTTTCTTTTACGCTGTGTACAGGACTCTTTCCTTTCACTGGTCCTTCAAATGATTGCTGTTATTTAGAAAAGCTATTGATTTTTACATGTTTATTTTGTGACAGATCATTTTATTGAATTCTTATTCATTCTAGGTGCTCTCGGTGAGCTTTTGGAACTTCTAGGTATGAACGCACATTGACGCACATACGGTGGCCATTCTCCTCCTTTCTAGTAATTACACCTCTCTCATGTACTTTGAATCTCATTATGCCAAGCAGGGCGATGCTAAATATAATAGTATATTCTAAGATTTTTACATTCCTGTGCAAAAAATGAATATCAACCCTCTTCTCACACTATAAAGAAAATTTAGCCCAGAAGGAATCAAAGATTCAAATATAAGAGCTGAAAACTACCAAACCAGAAGTGAGAGTATAACAGAAAAAAATCTGCATTCTAGATTTAGGCAATGATTTCCTAGATTGGACTAAGAAATACGAATCATACCAAGAAAAACATGACAAATTGGATTTTTTTAAAATGAAGCTTTTACATTTTGAGAGATAGTCCTCAGCAAACGGAGAGGTGTGTCATGGAGCAGGAGGAAGCGTCTCTGCGACTGGACTCTTACTTGTCCTGAGAATACAAGAAGAATCTGTGCAGCTCAATAAAGACATCAGCACAGTAAGAAGGCGGACAGTTTGAACAGACACCTTACTCAGGAAGAATTGCAATATAATCCAAACATCACCACACATACGCTCGGCAGGTAAAATTAAAATCCAGGTATTGCCAAGTACTGGAAGGAGGTGGAAAGGCCACGCCTCCCACACTGTGGAGAAAACCACCAGCATAAGTACTTTGGGGGCAAACTAGTCAGCTGCTTTTAAAGTTAAATATTTACTTAATGTGACTCAGCACTCCTACCTTTAAATATTTACCCAAGAAAACAAAACAAAACAAAAACCAAAACAAAAAAACTGTTTCCATAAACCTATCTACAAATGTTTATAGAAACTTTATTTATAATAGTCCCAAGCTGAAAATAATCGAAATATCTAAAAGAACGAAGCGAACAGATGTGGGCTGTACCATACACTTGACTGCAACGTGTACAAGAGCGTGGAGAGATCTCATTTAAGATGCAGTGTGCAAGTGGTTTAATGCTTCTACCGCTTGATTTTTGTCTGTGCACATCCTGGGGGAGGCAAAATTATAGGAACAGATCAATGTTTCTAGAACTGAGATGGGGGTTAATCTAAAGAAATCTGGTGGGACTTTGGGGGTGATAGAAATAGTTTACAATTGAATGTTGAGGTTTCTTATGTAACTGTATATCAAATTATATAACTGCCTCATCCAATCATAGTCTAAAGGGTGCATGTCTCACTGTGGGGCAATAGGACCTGATTAAGCCTATATGGCTTTTTTTTTTAAGCCTATATGGCTTTAAGAAGAGAGAGGGATGCGTGTATGACTGCACCAGTCACGTTATTAGGATCAAGCAGGACTGGCCACTCCTGTCTTAGTAGGAATGACACTAAGATTTGGCCACAGATTTGAAAAATATGACATATTCTCCATCATGTTAAGGAAACTGACTTTGACAGCTAAGATTTCTTAGATGTCAGCAATAGAAACAGAGTCTGACTGATTTAAGCAGAAAAAAAAAAATTTCATGGGCAAGAGTCTGGATGTCCCAGAGCCAGGGACAAAGGAAGCATGAACAGCTGGCTTCAGATCATGATGCTGTATGGCGACATGGCTGCCACTCTCTTTGGATAGCTGCTGCCATCTTTGAATGAGCATAGTCCGAAAGACCAAGGATGCTGGACCCTGCAATTAGGATGTGGTCCTCCTGCTTCTTCACTGGGATCAAGGAAGCTGCTGTCGCTATCATTACTGGGACCTCACCCCAACACATATGCACAGGCTCTGTTACCTGGCTTCTTCGTTCCACCATCTGAACACTAGCACTCTAGCAGATAACCCCACTCTTGCTATTAGGGAGGGGCCAGTGAACAGAACAGTAAGAATGTGGCATTTTCTTTATTTCTATGGTAGAAGGCAGTTCTGTCACCACCCAAATTCAGAATGTTTGCTGGGGAGACTAGCTCAGTCAATGATATACTTTCCTTCCAGGAGTAAGACCTGAAGTTGATTCCCTGACGCACATATAAAGATGCTGGGTGTGGTGACACTCACTTGTAATCCTAGATCTGAGGAGGTGGGGACAGGTGGCTCCCTGGAGCTCACTGGCCAGCCAGTCCAAACTAAGTGGTGGTCTTTAGGACAGTGGGAAACACTGTGTCCAAGGTGGCTGGCCTTTCTGAACATGACACCCAAGGTTACCTCTGACCTCTGCCTACTACTTACCTTTTCCTGTTCACACACGCACACACACACACACACACACACACACACACCCCTACCTCATAAAGTATGGATTTCCCAAATATGAGAAAGGCATTTGGTTATGGGACATCCTCCCTGTAAACGAATCAAAACAAAACCCCCACAGCTGGCAGCATGCACTACCCTAGTATCTTAGACAATGCCCCATTAGGAGTCCGTGGTGAACCTTCACAGTGGGTTTTCCTGCTCCTGTTGAAATAATCATGTGATGGCTCTTATTTGATCCACTTGTGTGTTCCGTAAAAAGATTTACTAATATTAAAACAGCATTGCCTTCTTTGGGAAACCTACTTGGCTGTGGTAAATTATTCTTTTAATATACTGTTGAATCCAATTTGCTAGCGTTTTGTCTGGGATTTTCACATTTAGATTCATGAGTGAAATCGTTCTGGTTTGATTTTATGCGCTCCCTTTGTCAGCCTCAATGACATTCTGGGCTCCTTCCTCCCAGGGATTTCATGCCCCCTGGTCAAGATGTGATCTCTGAGATATTTTTTCATAAACCACAAAGTTTACCACAGCCCACATGGCTCATTGAGTGTTAGGGAATTACGGGATGGATGTAGATATGATGAGAAATTCTAGATGCCTGAGGCAGCCCTTTAATTAACTCTGGGACATTTACTGAGGGCCTGCCATGTGCCAGCTGCTAAATGATGTAACTTGAAGCTTGAGTCAGCTGCTTCTCTGTGGGGAAAAATTCAGATGAGCCATTGAAAATCGTCTGGAGGTAGAGAAGGAGAAGAGATGTAGAAGGCCATCTAATTTGCCTGTGTTTTATTGTAGAGAGACCAAAGCTCAACAGAAAGCACGAGTCTTGTACACAGTTCATTCCTGGGTTCTCTGACTCCCTGCCTCCTGCCTTCTCAAAGGCTCTACGTCTCTGTAGACAGGGAAGCCAAAAGTTAGTTTTAGAACCAAGGGGCAAACACTTTTTCCCCCAGATCCCTTGGCAAAGGCAGATAAGGTGCAAGTGTTTATACAGCCTGTGCTAATATGCTATGGAGTTAGGCCCTTGACCTTGAACCTCAGGAAATTATAGACCTCTGCAGCCTCCCTACTCTGAGTTAGTTTTGTTCACAGGCAAGTCAAAAGAGCATTAGCTGCAGCCCAAAGGCGGAGTCATGCTACCTGGACCTGGTTTCTAAAGATGGTCATGTATTAGCCTCAGGGCCTTGAAGTTCAATGCCCCAGTTTGTCATCTGAGAAATGGGCTAATGAGAGCACTTTAAGGCAATGCCCATCTGTCTCTGCAAGAAGCTTACTTTGTGTCATACCAGGCTTGGTAGCCACAGAGGTGGCCTAAACCGAACAATACACATTTCAAATATCTCCAAAATATACGGCTTTGCACTCATGGGAATGGCGTACACAAAAATCATGTCTTAAAAGCAGTGTTCTTCTGGTGCCGTGTTTAGGAAAAGGCAAAGGTCTTTGAATGTTGGTCTTGGAATTGCCTTCCCAATTGCTCTCGGCTCTTAGATTTTCAGGATGATGCTTCTGGGGACTCAACTCTCCACTGTGCTTATAGACCTCAGGATCTGCCTCAAGGAGAGCTCCCTACAGATGGCTTCCATCCAACAAAGTCTCTCTTCTTGCTTTGGAAAAGCAAATCCGTGACTGCAGGGCTCATTCTGGGCATGCTTGGGAGCTGAGTGGGCCTCTGGGTGGGGACTGCTTGTTTCCCTTCCATGCTGTGGCCACAACTGCATCCACCATCCAGCAGCTATGGCTCCCTGATGCTGTTTTCTTGGCGCATATCACAAGAACTGAGACAGCAGAACTCGACGGAGCACTCTGACTTTGTACCAGCTTTTGCTCAGGGTTTGGATGTCACGGGAGAAAGGGAGCCCACTGAGGGCACCGCCAAGACCCTTAGGACACAGGCCAAGCTTTTCACTTCGGCTGTCATTTACCAAGTGCCCTTGAGTGAGTCCATGTCCCTCAGCCCCCACTGGATCTCAGTTTCCTCATTTTGTATAGTGAAAACCCTTTCCAGAGCATTCCTTTCTCTGATCTAGTGCATTCAAATAAGAGTGCTGCTATCACTTGGAATTTATGTGGCCCCAAGGCCCACGTGTTAAAAGCTTGGTCCTCAATATGGTGCCACCGTGAGATGGAGGAACCTTTGGAGTATCCAATGGGAGGTCTTTAGGCCATTGGGAGTGTGCTCTGGAATAGGATACTGAGATGCCAGCTCCTTCCTCTTGGTTTTCTGTTTGTTTGTTTGTTTTGCTTCCCAGCTGTGGGGCGAGCGGTTTCCTCTGCCCTGAACTCCCACCACGATGTACTCCTTCACCCCAGGCCCAAGGTGGCAGAGATAGTCAATCATGGGCTAAAGCTTGCAGAGCTATTAACCCAGATAAGCCCTTTGTCTCTGTAAGTGGATTGCCCTAGACATTTCCTTATTGTGATGAAATTCTGACTATTGCAGATGGGTGAAGAAAGAAGTCTTTGAAGCTGTCATGTGTGGAGCCCTCTTACTGGCGAAGGTTTTACTCAGTTGGCATCTGGTATGAGAAGATGACTCAGCAGCCATTTGACTACAGGAATAGAAAGAGCCCGAACTTCACCTAAGGGAAGGATGATGGGGGATTTTCAAGTTCCTAATTGCAGAGATTACAACCAAGATGACTTCTCAGAGGGAGCCAGTGGGTAACTCTTCTCCATCTTGGCCTCTCTCTGCTCCATCCCCACAGCCCAGCTCCTTCCCCAAGTCCATGGCAACTCTACTCCCACAATCATCTATTGTGTGGCCCTGCCTGGTGCTGGCTACAGCTGGGCCCCCACTTCTTACTTGTCATACAGCTTCCTGCCTCTGTGGCCTCAGGCCTACCATGTGAGAGGTGTCCTCTATGGCTCTCTGTAGGATGTGTCACCCGAGAATGCCATCCTATGTGGCCTAGACCTGAATCAACAAGATACACAGATAGGCTGGACATGGCTTCTCAGGATTTAGTCATACATCTCAAAGTTTCATTTTGCAAATGAGTCAAGTATAGATTTTGGACCAAGTTATAATGCAAGGTGGCACAGAGACTCAGTGACAATACAGGGCCTGAATTTAGTCCTCTAAATTCATAGCACAAGATCTTTCCAGAGCATCACTGTGGTCTTTTTCTGGCCCAAACACAAGGGAGAATTGGCCTTTGGACATGCTGTGCCACTGAATTGCAGACGAGAAAATGTCATATCACAGCCATGCAGAATGTATCACAATAAGCCTGGGGAGGTGGAAGGGAACCATTCATACGTTGCTCATCAGCCGCTAGATCTTCCTAGGACACATTTTGGGTGCCTCCTCTTGCTTTCTGTTTTCATCTCCAAATACAGTGACAGAATGCATGTGCTCTATCCTGTATCCACACCCTCCCAACTGTCCCAGAATAAAAGAACACTTATTCTGAGAAACTAGGCTGGGCCCTGGGGCTGTGGTGAGTAAAAAGGCAGATTTCTGCTGTGATGAATCTGAGGATAGACAGATCGTGTTTTGATTTGCTGTGACAGGAAGGGACAGGAAGCTGTGGGAGCCCTTAGAAGGCCTGGTTTGGCTCCCAGGAAGCCCCTGGGAGAAGATGTCGGGCTGAGGCCTGAGGATTAGTTGTGCCATTGCTGGCGTTTCTGAGAGTGCCCAGCGTGGCTTGTCTCCCAGACTCCCATAGTTTCAGGTAATCTGATCCCATCCATACCACAGATCAGGAACTGAGTATAGGACTTTGTGTGCATTAACTCATGCTACATGGTTTAAGAGAAAGTGCCCCGGCGTGTCTGTCACAGAACATCACTGGAGACGTGTGCCAGTGGCCACAGAACCATGTGACAGCTGGTAAGTTGGTCATAGTGTGCAACAGCAGCTGGAGGCTGTTGGGGTCCAGCAAGAAAGGAGTAGCCAGGTTTGAGAGCAGTCTGGGTCCTCAGAGAGCCTTTTAAAGACTCACAGGCCAGGTTAACGATTTGCTCCATACTGCTGAAGAGATGGCTCAGTCTGTAAAGCCACTGACACACAAGTGAGGACTAGAGTTTGGATCCCCAGCATCCATGTAAGAACCAGAGAGGGAGAGGGGAATGAAGACAGGCAGATCCCTAGAATACATCGGTGCCAGTTTACTAGCTGAATTAATAAACTCCAGGTTCAGTAAAAGGCCCCGCCTCAAAACCTAGAAGGGAGCTGGGAGATGGCTCAGTGCTCAAGTACTTGCTGTGTAAACATGAGGACCAGACTTCAGATCTCCAGGACTCACAAAAATTCCAGGTGGGTGTGGTGACCAGCCTTGGCGTGGATGCAGGGGATCCTCAGTGCAAGCTAGCTTGGGAAACAAGTCCTGTTGGAGAACTTTGAGTGTAATTGAGAGACCCATCCTCAGTGGCTAAGGTAGAAAAAACACTTGGAACGATTCCCAACATCAATCTTGAGCATCTGTATCCATGCATACACACATACACAACATACACACACATACATGTACACACATGTACACATACATTCACATGCACACTTGCATGTACACACACGGGCACACATACATGCAAACCCACCTACACACATGTAAAACATGCATATACACAGTCACACAGACACACAAACAAGCACTGGTCTTTATTCTAAATGTGATAGGTAGGAAGACACTAAAGGAATTTAAGGACAGGAAACACATGATCAGAACTGTGTATTTTTAAAAGACCATTCTGTTTGTGGGATGACACACAGATTGGAAGGGAGCAGGAAGAGATGTGAGAAGACGGATTTAGAGGCCACTGTCTGGGCCCTGAGGAGGAGGAATGATGACTGTGTGTGTGGAGGGGTGCCCACGAAGACAGAGATGCAGAGGGAGAAGAGAAGTAAGATAGGGCAGTGTTTTGGAACAGGAGTCTTCTGGGAAAGGACAAAGTCATCCTATTACTGTCCCATATGGAAGTCTTGTGATCTCACCTGAACACCCCACCTGGCCTTTTTGGTGTACTTGCCCCGATAAGGACATGCTACGCAGGCATACTCCATGTTATGGTGCCTATACTGGCTCCCCCATGGAAATCAGCCTCCCAGCTGCCAGGAGTGGTGGCTGCAGAGGGCTCATGGCTCTAGAAACAAGTGTTGTAACTTGCTTTTGACCAAGCTCAAGTGCTCTTCCTGAGGCAGCCTTGGCTACTTCGAAGGCCTTACTGGCTCTGAAGCATGCACAGTACCAATTCCTGCTGTCCAAGGACACACCCCCAGGCCTCCGACTGCATAGCTCCCTCAGAATCAGTTTCCTGGGAATCTCACCCAAGATACTTTGGTGGCTTTGTAATGTGTCAATGTGTTTTGTCAATATACAACAGTTCCGTTTCCCCCTGTTTCCAGCTGGTCCCTGAGAGACTTCCTCTAGAGCTTGTGGAGGTAAAAGGGAGGTATGGCAGGCTTCCAGCATCCTGACACACTTGCTGAGCCATTAACTCATTTTCTTGCTGTACACGTCTTTAGCTCAGTGCCTGGGTACCTGCCTTCCTGAGGCTCTACCCTTCACCATGGACAGACCCAGAAGGCACAGATGGGGTCCAAGACCATCCATGCTTCCCTGTGGGCTTCAGGTTCAGGCATCAGACACAGAGGCTGTTGTACTGGACCACGTAACCAACCCCAAGACACAAAGATACATTTCCGGGAAAAAGAAAACACAAAAATTCTAAGATATCTTTTGGCTCTCTCTCTGACCTTCTTCCCTCCCTCCCTCCCTTCCTCCTTCCCTTTCTTTTCTCTTGTTCTTTTCTGGCTCGACATTGAAAGGGAAAACCAAAGCCTCTGCAGACTAAGGCAGCAGCCACGTCAGGATTAACTGGAGAATGGAAGCCCCAGTGACAATGTCTGCTGTCCGAAGGCATGTAAGTCATTAGTGTGTCTGCCCTGCTGTGTGTGTGAAACCAGGCTATCCTTACCATGAATGAATGTGGAGTTGATGGAAAGGCCTAGAGCAGTGGTTCTCAACCTCCCTCATGCTGGGAACCTTTAATACACTTCCTCAGGCTGTGGTGACCCCAACCATAAAATTATTTTTGTTGTGACATCGTAACTATATATTTGTTATTGTTATGAATTATAATGCAAATATCCGTGTTTTCTGATCTGATGATCTTAGGCAACCCTGTGAAAGGGCTGTTTGACCCCCCAGTTGGGTTGTGACCCACAGGTTGAAAACCGCTGGCCCAGAGCAATTGATGGGATCCATGTTAAAGGAAGTCTTGCCCCAGCTCCTCCCGAGTTAGGGCCTCACTGGTGGCTGTCCCTCTGAGGACCTGCCCAGGCACAGTGTGGAGCAGAAGACGGTCTGAACCTCGCGGAGGGTGGCCAGGACTGCTGCTGACAAGAAACTCTTCTCTTTCTGCTGGCTCCTCTATCTACCTGCACACCTGCAGGCCCTGCTAGGTCCACGAGATAGCCCGACCCTGACCCCTACCTGACCCCTACCCCGACCCGTACCCGACCTCTGGGACTTTTGAATGCTCCTTCCATCCTTAAAAATGTCTTGGCAGACATTCAGTTAAGGACTGTATTAGACAGGGTTCCGTAGAGGGACAGAGCTGATAGGATGCCTTCATGCTGGGATTGACTAGACTGCTTTCTGGCTTCTAGACAGACAGAGGGAACTGTTTCTCTTGGTCTGAAGACACCAGTTCTGTGAACCTGCTGCATGGGCCTTCATGTGCCTAGGACAACCAATACCTCCTGCCAACAACAAGGATGGCTCTTTGAGAGACCGGCATGGGGAGAGTAGTCACCCCTGGACAGAGTGTGTAGGACTTCTTACAGGTGACTGGAAGGAAGGACAGGAGTTCAGATACAAAGAAGGCAATAGTCTAGGGGCTGGAGCCAAGCACACCTGTGTGTGTAGCCCGGCTCTACTTCTCTCTTGCTCTTTGATTTGTGAAACCTTTTGAGTGTCCTCTTCTAAAAGTTAGAGAAAGTACTATATACCTTATATATACACCGGCAAGGGAATTTAATGAGCAAGGTCAGGTTAAAAATAGCATGTAGTGTTCTATCACAGTTAAATGTCAAGCAGGGGATACCATGAGAGGAGCTGGCAACTCTGGCTTTCAGAAGACCGGACCCCTGAGATCTGATGCTAAATCACACCTCCATTTGCCGGCTTGCCAGGGCTGCAGCCAAGATTATGTCTGCGGGTGTCAGAAATGGTCTCGGGAAACAGTGAGTAGACATGCTTGGAGGAGGGTGGCAGGAAACAGGCAGATTCTGGTACCAGTCCCACAGGGTCTCAAGACACCAGACAGCAGTACCACCCACTTGATTAGCAGCACTCGGTGCAAAATGAAGGTGCGGGCTGTCTTATTCAGAAAGTATTAAACATCTCTAGGCAAGAAGAGCAGAGGAGGAAGTCAGGCAGGGAGCCTCCGGAGCACAGCTCTCCTAAACCCAGGGTTCTGGGAGACAGCACGGATGGCGGGGCCGTGTTCCAGCCTGCAGGAGACAGCAGAGACGGCAGGTCTGTGGGCCAGCTCTGCCACGTTGGAGACAGTGGGTATTAAGGATGAAGTTCAGTCAGGGCAGGCCCAGCATGGCAGAGTTTAGCCACATCTTAAGGCAGAGCTGCTCAACTCTGGCAGGTTTGGGAGTACCCAGGCTGTCTAACCCATGCCGGGCACAGTAGCTCCTCTGAGGACCCAGCATTATCTGTGCAGCTTGTCTATACCGGACACAAACTGTACACTAGGAAAAAAGTAAATACTTTTCAAATGCTAGTTTTCTTGGTTTATTCTGTTTCTTGGCCTAGGTTTAAAATAATTAATAATAATATTAAAACACATGTGTTGTGGTCAGCAACTGAGTTATATATTGATCCATTTAAAGATGCATCAAACTTCTGAAATTCATTTGCTGTATTGTCCTGCATAGGACACCTGCCCTTCATGTAGTAGGTACTTATAGATGGATGCTGCTTGTTCGTTTCCCAGCTGCCCCACCCCAAATAATCACACAGAAACTATATTAATTACAACACTACTTAGTTCAGGCTTCTTATTAACTAACTCTCTCTCTCTCTTTTTTTTTTTTTTTTTTTTGGTTTTTTTCGAGACAGGGTTTCTCTCTAGCTTTGGAGCCTGTCCTAGAACTAGCTCTTGTAGACCAGGCTGGTCTCGAATTTACAGAGATCTGCCTGCCTCTGCCTCCCGAGTGCTGGGATTAAAGGCACGCGCCACCACTGCCCGGCTTTTCTTTTTTTGGTTTTTAACTAACTCTTGCATCTTAAATTAACCCATTTCTATTAATCTGTGTATTGTCACTAGGCTGTGGCTTACTGGTGCCGGCATGTAGCGTCTCCCTGACTCTGCCTACTTTCTCTCTATATCTCTGTTCGGATTTCCTGCCTGGCTTTACTCTTCTACACCTTTGGTTGAAACAGCTTCTTTAATAAAAAAAATGGTAATAAAACATATTCATAGCATACAGAAGGGAATCCCACATCAGATACTAACTCTTATACCCATTTTGCAGATACAGAAACTGAGAAAGGCTGTTCCATATGTGCCTGTCTCCAAACTCTCTTATCTTTCTTACAATTGGTCCTTGTTGTGAATAAGGTAGAATGGTCGTGTTGAGTGTTAGCCACCACAAATAATCTGTGACATACTTTCACGAGTTATCATTTCTCCTGTCACCTTGGCATGGCTGGTATTCCATTTATGGGTGAGGAGATTGAAGTCTGACGTTTAGTGACCAAGCCCAGGAGCCAAGGGCTCTGTGAGTATTCACTCTCTCTTGCCCATTGCAGGGACAATGGAATGAGGGGTCTCTAAGGAAGTAGATACTCACCTTCAAGTGTCTCCTCCCTTCAGGGGTGGGAGAAGTTTGGGAACCCTGTTGGGGATGGAAGCCTTCCCAGCAGTGACTGTTGGCATTCTATTGCCATGGAGCAGGGCAGAGGAAACTTCTTGGGGAGCCACACCTGCTCCTGGATGAGCTCTCCATCGCTGGTCAGTTGGATCACAGAGCCGCAGGGTTAAGGGATAAAAGTCTGTGCTGTCCCCACTCCAGCCACTCTCCCACAGTTCCCTTCAGATGGAATTGGTAGTGTTTCAATGGCTTGTTATGAGGGGTAAATGGACTCACCCACTTCTCCACGGGAAAGGAGTGCCTGTCTCCGAGGCAGCTCACCCTGCCCAGAACTCCCGTCTTGTCTTGGGAGTTTGCTGGGACTAGTCAGCCACTGGTTCTCTGTCTGAGAGCCTGTCAGCCTTCCCTTGCTCCTTGGGCCCGGCCTTGGAGTCCCTTCTTCTGACTTTAGTTCTGCTAACATTTGGAGATCAGCTCGCTGTTAAGATTATTTCCAGGCTGTAGGAATGTATATAACTTTCAAAGAAAAAATGGCACTAATTTTTTACTGCCAGGCACAATAGAATATGAACAGCCTCTATGAGGGTCAGGGGGACTTGGTTCTGGTGTCGATTGTATGAATTTTTAGACTATCACCAACATTCTCTGGTGCATTGGAAGAATATCAGAGATGGAAGCTAATTTTTTAAAATACCCTAAATCTCTAAGCCAGGTAATGCATGGCGGGTAGGGGCATATTAGGGATATACACACTGAGATGCCAAGCCCTTCATGCCTGATGCTATAAATCTAGATAAGAACCCACAGCTGGCGAGCTAAGAGGCCCTAGAGTTGAGCCTACTGCTATTACTTTGCTAAATGGACACAGCATCAACTGTCTTCTGGATTCATGTCTCCTTACCCATTAGTTCGTGTGGCTTTCAATCCTTATCGGAGAACTATCTTTGTGCAGTGGATGGAGCTAATACAGACTCACCTCTGGTAAAGAGCAGAGTGTCTGTGGAGGTTTTGTCCATCACTGGAACATCTACATCACACCCACCACCCCCTTAGGCCCAGTGAATATTGAAAAAGAGGGGGTAAAAAGATTTTAAGAGCCAGAGGTCAGGAAGGACTGGGACAAAACTTTCTTCTGAACATTACAGGACTACTGTCCTCACGAGCCCATAGCAACTGTGGTTGCCTACAGGAGACCTGCACACGATCAAGGCACTCAGCCTTCCAGCATTGCTGCTTTTGAAAGCCTTGGGTCCCAGAACCTGGGCTAGGGTGAAAGGACAGACATACAGACACACATACAATGAAGCTGGGGTTCTCTAATGGATACAGCTGCAAAATGAAACCTCAGCTTATTAGGTATAGCTGCGGGGGAGGGGCAGCTGGGCTCGGTAGGAGGTCTCTGTAGGAGAGCAGCCTCAGGCTCTGAGCATCCCAGAGGAGGAAGATGCACTGGCTAGTCTTGCACACACTCACTAATCATTGCATTGATCAAGTATTCACAAACACTCTACTTAGACTATGTGTTGCCTTCCATCTTGAACCCGGTCTATATGGATAACAGCTTTGACAATTTTCATGGGCCAATTGGTCTTGGAGTCCTTGACTAGCTGTGCCTATGTCAAAATTCACGTTGACTCATTCAGGACTTCCTCCATTCCCTGAATAGTATGGATGGGGGAAGGACATGAACCCCTCCAGCCCCAGCCCCTAGCTGAGCTGCTATTGACAGCTGTTGGCTGATAGATTGCCCCATACCCATGTGTATATGGGCAGCACTAACTGGACTTGGTGGTAGCAAAAACCAAAGCAAGAAGGCCTTGAATTTAGGGGCCGTTGGGAGGGGTCGGTCGGGAGAAGTCGGGACTGTGAGTGGATGAAACATGATTAACACATAATGTGTGTGCATATGAAGTTCTCAAAGGATAGAGTGCTTACCTCCAATGTATCCCATCACCCTGACACCCACAAACACTATTGTTCTGAGCAGGGAACCAATGGGTCATCACTAGTCCTTGCCATTTCTTTCACCACTCTAGAAGGAGAACCCCATCAGCCAGTGATCCAAGTTCTGAAACACTGACAGTCTAGCATGTGACCCCCAAAGCTTCTCTTCCTGACGGAAGCTCAAGTTTATAGAAATGGCTTCCAAAGTTCAGCTTCCATGACATGAGACATGACCCCGAGTTTCTCTGTGTTGATACAGAGAGAGATGATCTGAAGTCACCCCTGACATTCTGCCGGCTCACCTGTGGCCTTTTCCTGGAGCCTGTCGCTGGTGTTTCACATCGGCAGGCCCAGAAGCTTATGTCTCAGTAATTCAACAGCTACAGCAGCTGGTTATTTTCCCTGAAGATTTAATACTTGTCATTTATCTGTGTCAAAACTGCAAAGGCGGAAGTTTCCAAAGACAGATTTATTATGTGCCCTGAGCATCTCAGGTGCAGCGGGGCATACAGATGGGCTGAGTCCCACACTCCCACCACCCGGTTTTGTTCTGTAAAAATAGCCACTCTTACTTTGCATTCAGACAAGTGAGAAATGTACAGTCCTGAGCCGTGAGTCACCATGGGCCACTCAGAATGTCACAGTATTGTGAGAATGAGCTCTGCCGTTAGCTTAGGGGTCAGCCACAAGCTGGCAGAGCTGGCTTTGGCAAAGGGGCAAGCTGCAACCAGAGTTGTTTGGTAATTTGTGAGGCTAGGGACGAAACGAAAATATGTATCCTCGAGGCTAAAAAGCAGAAAAGATGTGACGTTATAGATAAGCCTTTTCTTCTCTTCTGTGGTTTTTCTGTAGGCTTCACGTGGCGGTTTTCGTTTGTTAATGTCCAAAGAAAAATTTAAGCTTTCTGCTGTTACCATGGGTTCATAAGTTTATTTTTATATCACACAATGCAGATATAAATACAAATGTGGGGCATGAGATCGCTGTAATTTTACCATTCCTGTTTGGCAGCTTGACAGGGAGCCCTGAACTGTCAGAGGAGATGAATCAAAGCCAGGCTTGAGAAAGGAGACAGAAAGAGTCTACCAGGCATGTGGTCTCTAAGGGAGGACCCCAGAGTGAGGAAAATGTGGATCCCTTCAGGTGCTCTGGAGTCCTGCTCCAGGATAGAAAGAGTGTACTCAGTCTTCTCCCATGAGGCATGCCAACCTCCACCTCCTCAGCCTCTACCTCCCTCAGGCTCCACCTCCCTCAGGCTCCACCTCCCTCAGGCTCCACCTCCCTCAGGCTCCACCTCCCTCAGGCTCCACCTCCCTCAGGCTCNCCTCAGGCTCCACCTCCCTCAGGCTCCACCTCCCTCAGGCTCCACCTCCCTCAGCCTCTATCTCCCTCAGGCTCCACCTCCCTCAGGCTCCACCTCCCTCAGCCTCTACCTCCCTCAGGGTCCATCTCCCTCAGGCTCCACCTCCCTCAGGCTCTACCTCACTCAGGCTCCACCTCCCTCAGCCTCTACCTCCCCCAGGCTCCATCTCCCTCAGCCTCTACCTCCCTTAGGCTCCATCTCCCTTAGCCTCTACTTCCCTCAGACTCCATCTCCCTCAGCCTCTACGTCCCTCAGGCTCCATCTCCCTCCAGTGGAGGAGTGAAGAGGCCTCAGAGGCCACTAGAGGTATGAGAACTGAGTCTTGTAGCCCTCTTTCCCATAGATCCTCAACTCCAACTCAGAGTAGATCCTCTGCAATGGTTGAGGTGTCCCTATTGTATTGCCTCAATTGGAGAATTGAGTGCTTAGATCCCCCAGGAGATGTGACCACTCAACTCCCCAATCCAGGCAATGTAGTTCCTCCAGATGGGCAGCCCTTTCTGAAGGATTCTTCAGGGCATGTGCTAGAGTCTTGCTTCCCTCTGTGCTGCTAGGATGAAAGGCGACAGTAATGGTGGGGCAGAGTTTAGAGGAGTGGTCCTGCAGGCCATCCTGAGGGTTATCCTTGGAAGTGACACCAGGCAAGACCACGAGCAAGCTGAGGCCAGTAGACCCTATGAATACCCCATTGCCCATCTCATAGGATCCTTCTTTCAAAACACATTCAGTGATAAAAATATTAATAATTTCAAGTGGCATCCATGAAGCAGTAAACTCGAAGCACAAAGCTCTTCTGAGGAAGAAGCTTTCTGTTCCTGCACTGCTGTGAGGCTCTGGTTGTAACCTTAGATCAGAATCATGGCTTGGAACTGATACTGCCCTGTCTAGAAATCCATAGGCCCCTGGATTCAAGGACCGTTGTTCAGCAGGTTTTCAGATGTTAGAGCCATGAGGCAGAGAGCAACCACAAAAGTACTAGACTCAGAAGGAACCGGAGTCTCCAGTCGTGCTTCTGAACCTCCTGTCTGAAAGTTTAATGACCACTGTATTCCTCTACAGACGGTCCCCAACTTAGGATGTTTTGACTTTACAATGGTATAACAGTGATATGCGTTCAGTAGTCCATACTCCCAAATTTGCCTTCGGCTTATTTCCTGAGCTAGTGGAACTGGAGTTACAGCATGCTGTCAGCTGCCACGTGGGTGCTGGGAACAGAATGCAGGTACTCTGCAAGAGCAGCTGGCGCTCTTAGCTGCTGAGCCATCTTTCCAGCTCCATAGTTGACATGCTAAGATGCTGGTGAGCCAAGGCTTCTAGCCACACAGCCATGAGGGTGAGCAACCCATGCTCTGAAGTCTATCACATTGTTGAGATAGAGTGCTCAGGAGGTAAGGGATTGAATGCATTCAGCAGGATATTTTAAACTTATGATTGACTTATCAGGACACACAAGTCAAACAGCATCTGTATATTAAAAAATCTGTAAGAGAACGCTGCCATTATCCATGCATGTCATTATCATATACTTTGGGGAAAAAAACCACAGGCAAACAATGACAGAATGAAAAATGTACCTCAAGTCATCCCAAAGATACCAAATCCTGTAAATTTTCCTTATTGTGGAGAAAGGTCTTCGCAGAGATGGCCAATTTAGGGCTCTTGGGATGAAGAGGTGGCCTTGGATTACCTGAGGTGAAACAGCATTATCAACATCCTCATAGGAGGGTGGTGGAAGTTGGTCCCTTTGTCTTTCTTTTCCTGTAGCTCTGATAAAATACCCTGGCAGAGCAGCTTAAGGAGAGAGGATTGATTGGCTAACATTTTCAGGTCGCAGTTTATCTAAGCAGAGAAGTACCAGCAGCAGCGCGAGGGAGCCAGTGACATCGCATCCACAGTCAGGAAGTAGAGAGCAACGCCTGCCGCTTAGTTCTTTCTCTACACAATCTAGGATCTGAGTCAGGGAATCGTCCTGCCCACACTAAAGATGGGTGTTTCCACATCAGTGAGCACAACAAAAGTAATTGCCCACAGATACATCTGGGTGATTCTCACAGGCATATCCAGGAGATTCTCACAGGCATGTCCAGGTGATTCTCAGAGGTATGTTCAGGTGATTCTCACAGGTACACCAAGTGGTTCTCACAGATACACCATGCAATTGCCACAGGCACACCAGTTGATTCTCACAGATACACCAGGTGATTCTCACAGATACACTAGGGATTCTCACAGGTATACCAGGAGATTCTCACAGGTACACCAGGCGATTCTCACAGGTACACCAGGAGATTCTCACAGGCATACCAGTTGATTCTCACAGATACATCAGGTGGTTCTCACAGGTACACCAGGTGATTCTC
>JAQHUG010000133.1:452751-467126 GCA_028555095.1 Dicrostonyx torquatus
ATTCTCACAGGTACACCAGGAGATTCTCACAGGCATACCAGTTGATTCTCACAGATACATCAGGTGGTTCTCACAGGTACACCAGGTGATTCTCATAGGTACACCAGGTGATTGTCACAGGTACACCAGGTGATTCTCACAGGTACACCAGGTGATTGTCACAGGTACACCAGGTGATTCTCACAGGTACATCCAGATGGTTCTCACAGATATAACATGCAATTGTCACAGGCACACCAAGTGATTCTCACAGGTACACCAGGTGATTCTCACAGATAAACCGGGTGGTTCTTACAGGTATACCAGGTGATTCTCACAGGTACACCAGGTGATTCTCACAGGTACATCCAGGTGGTTCTCACAGGTACACCATGCAATTGTCACAGGCACACCAGGTGATTCTCACAGGCACATCCAGGTGATTGTCGCAGGTACACCAGGTGATTGTCGCAGGTATACCAGGTGATTCTCACAGGTACACCAGGTGATTCTCACAGGTACATCCAGGTGAATGTCGCAGGTACACCAGGTGGTTCTTACAGGTATACCAGGCAGTTCTCACAGGTACACCAGGTGATTCTCACAGGTACATCCAGGTGATTGTCACAGGTACACCAGGTGATTGTCACAGCTATTCCCAGGTGGTTCTGGATTCCATCAAGCTGGCAATCAACACTAACCTTCACCCTGTGAGAGACAGAACAGGAGAAGGTCATATGATTATAGAGGCAGAGGCTTCAGTGATGTGATCATAAGCAGTGTTGGTGCTCCCTCAAGCTGGAAAAGGAAGGGGCCGATGGATCATCACTCTGTGGTGTGTTACTTCCAGTCACTGAGGCTCATTTTGAACTGTTGGCCCCTAGAACTGTGAGAGAATACATTGCTGTTGATTGAAGCAGACACTAAGTTTGTGGTCATTTTTACATCAGTCTTAGACAATGTGCAAACTATTAGAATTAATAAATATGATTAGCAAATTTGTCAGATATGGGATAATATGCAAAAATCAATTGTATTTCTACCAGAAAATTTCTACAAGTTAAAATGAAGACAAAATGTCCAATTTGTAATATCAATAACTATTGTGTTGCCAGGATAAGGTCTAGTAAAAAATATTACTGAGAGAAATTAAAGAAAATTTAAATGAATGAAGGAATATATCATTTTCAAGTATCAGAACCTCAATACCACAAGATATCATTGCTCCTCCAAAATATCTGTAGACCACACAAGACTAATAAAACCAGGTGGCTTTGTTCTGTTGGCTAAAATTGATAAATGGATTGAAGAATTCCTATGGGAACTCAAAGGATCAAGAACAGACAATCTTGGAGAAGAATGAATACTTTACACTACTAGTTAACTGTGGAGGCCCAAAAATGTGAGCCTATTTCCACCTCAACTAAAGGTCAGAGAGTTGGAACTTACCTCTATTATTTCAAGGTTATTGTGTTTCTACCTCAAACAAAGGTCTCACCTAGATTGAGATCAGAGTCAGCTGCTCTCTCAAGGTCATTGTCAACAGGTGTGGCTAATATCCAGACCTTGTATTTCAAGAATAGAGAAGTAGATATGTTTCTACCTCAAACAGAAGTCTGAGGATTCAACTAAGGTTCCACTTTCCTTAAGGAGATAACAGTGGATTCCACTGCTGGTTTGCCTACAGCACATTTTGGCCTAGGGTATGAACGTGACTTGTTTTGCTCTAGTAACAGAATGTTTAACTATGGATGTAGCCTGCCACGCTTCAACCGATCTGTTCATTTCCGTGTTAATGCAGTTTTTTTTTTTTATCTTACTCCTACCTCTTGGGGTCAGGATATTTTAAGCAATCAGAAATTAAACACGGACAATTTCAGTACTCACTGGAACTTCTTCCATTTTTGGAACTTTTCCATTGTTTTCCTGTCTTATTATTTTCACACACATCTTTGTATTCTTTACTAATACTTCTAAATCCCCATACCCCTACCCTAGCAAGTGGTATTTTTGTTGAGGCTGGTCCCTGACAGTGAACAAATTCAATTATTCATATATAGACATTTAGACAATACAGAATTATCACAAAGATAGAAAAAGAAATGCCAATGACACCAAGTTAATCCCAGCAAAAGTACATTTGATTTGTGAATAAGACAGTACACAGGAAAGAGAGTCTGTATAGTAAATGTTACTCCATGGATTATACGGAAATATGGTATTTTTGATTTTATTACTTTACACCAATGAAATAATCAAATACCAATGGATAGTAGCTATAAGCATAAACAATAAAAAACATGAGGGCTTAGAAGAAAATCTGGGGTCACAGTTATACTATTTTTGAGTATGTAAAAGGATAGAAAAATTGCTAGGCAGAAAGAGAGTAAAAATTTCATGTCAAAGTGGAAATGAGGTATTTTGATATCTACAGCCAACAGAGAACATGGCTGCAAAATTTAGAGAAAGCTCTCAGCCACCAACTAAAGAAAGGAAACCCAACATGAAAAAAAAATAGGCAAAGGCTTATACACACTGCACAAAGAGAACATCCAAATGGCTGTTAATTAAACAAATGAAGCCAACCATGTGAAAGATACTCAGCTTCATTAACAAGGAAATGCAAGTTAAGCCACAGTGAACCACTCCTGCCCACGGGCCTGGCTAGAAAGGGAAAAGATGACATTCCAGATTGAGGCGGGTGAGAACGAGGGACAAAGCCAGCTCTGCTCTGCTGCTTGCGGAAGCGTAAATTGGTACAATTATTTTGGTAAAGTGTTTATCAGTGTCAAAGTGGAACACACACATACCTTATTACACAGCTGTTTCACTTCTAATTACATATCCAGTAGAAATGCACTCGTGGACACAGCAAAAACATGTTCTAGAATGGGCAGAGCAGGACTATTTGGAACAGTTTTTAAAAGGATACTCCCTAAATATCCAAAATTGGTAGACTGAAGATATCAATTTGGCATGCTCCCCCATTAGAATGCTGTGCAAACAGCCTATGTCCTCCCAACAATATGAATTAATCCCAGAAGCAGGATATAGAGTATAGAAAGACTAGCTGTTTATTACCCTACTTTATTAGACTCCAGAAACAGGCAAAACTATGCTGTTGGGCATTGGGACAAAGGCCACCCTTGGGTAGGTGGAGTGACTGGAAAGGCTGTGGGGGTGCTGGTCAGGTCCCATTTCTTGATCTCTGCAATGGATGTATTCTTGTGTTTAGACTATGAATATTCACTGAGTTTAACGTGCATATGAGAACACCATAATTGTTGCAGTAAAACGTTATGAGACAAAACAGAAACCACAAACTCTACAGCAGTAGGACGAGGTCTAAGGAAACTGTTTGTTAGCATAGAATAACATAAAAATGGTAGCTGAGGCTGGGCAGGGTGTTCAGTTCAGAAGCATTTACTGTGCAAACCTAAGGACCTGGATTTGGTTCCCCAGCTCCTGTGTAAAGAGGCAGGCATGGTGGTGCACACCCATAATCCAAGTGATAGGGAAGTAGAACTAGGGGATCGATCTCTGGGGTTCATTGAATCAGCGAGAGATACCCTGTGTCCAAAAATAGGGTGAAGAAGGATAAGAGAAGACATCTAAGATTGACCTCTGGTCTCAGCACCCATGTACACACACACACACACACACAGCTGTACCCCACAAACACACACACACCACAATGCACCTAACACACACAATTAGTTTTGTGACTCCCGCATAGCATAAATTACTCCTTGTTGATCACCTATTATAGTGAATGCTACCATCTCCCCCTGATGTTCCTGGGTGCCAGACTGACAAATGAGGTCCTGTCCAAATTGGATTTTGCCACAGTGACTGAAATTTGTCAAGATCAGTGTTGTCTCACTAAGCATCATCCGATTTGTGAACTGAACCCTGGTGATCACTCGCATCTGTCAACACAAAATGACTACTCTGCTTTCGACAGTTTTCTAAAACAGCTGGCCAAGTGAGTCAAAGAGCTTCTAAAGAGCCTTGTCAATTGTTCTCCACAGCCATCTCTGACAGATTTCACGTACAAGTGTGCCATTTAGGGGAAATCAGAAGTGGCTTCTGAAAGGATTATTGCAAAGTCCAGAGAAGTTTGAGGAACCTAGAGATGCCCAGATGTCCCTGTGACCTACTTCATCAGTGTCAGCCAACTTTTGTGTTGAGTTTCTTCTTGTTCTCTGTACCAGAGTTCTCTTTAGAAACAGAACCATTAGAACGGGGCTTAAGTAGGCTTACGTACAGTCTAGATACTCCAATGATGATCTTCCCCCTCTGTAGAGCCTGAAAACATAGGAGCTACTCAACCTGTGAGCTGGATCTCTCAGAAGTCCCAAACTGCTGTTGAGAAACTGGAGGGTTACCAGAGTTCCACTGGCCTTCAGCCCAGGTTGGGAGGCTGAAGACGCTGGCTTTTGATGGCAGTGAAAGATGGCAGCAGTGGTGGCAGCAGGGATCATGAACAAAGTGGATGAACTTATCCTCAAGACTTGAAGACAAGTAGACAAAAAGGAAAAGCGTCCCCCTTGTGTCTGCTTATATTTGGTCCATCTGTAGACGATGCTCCTTGTGTTTAGGGTGGGTTTTCCCGCTTCAGTTAATCTAACCAGGAAAATTCCTCAGAGGTACACCCAGAGGCTGGTCGATCAGTTGATTCTAGATCCAGTCAAGTTGATGCCCAAGTGTGGCCATCACAGTCTCCAAATGCTATAATGACAGTAAGGCCAAATCCTCAGATACTCCTAGTGGTGATTTGTGTTGCATACCTGAATCCACTGGTTTGTCTACATTCCCCCTTATTCTACAAAGGCTGAAACTGATTGATACAAACATTGCTGTTGGAACCATCTTGAGAGGTATCTGCTTGCTCATGGCTTCCTCCCTCTTGGTTCTGACAGGGTATAAGGAAGCCAGGTTGAATGTCATAATCCTCCCCAATGACCCTGATGCAAAGATGCTGTGGAGTTAGCAGACCCCAGCTGTGCCACTCACTAGCTTTCTCCTGAGGATTCCACCTTGGCCCTTGGGACTGCAAGTACTTTCCATGGACTGGGATAATGTTGCCTTACAGAAAGGAAAAGAGAGCTGGTCTCAAAGGCAGAGGGAACACGTAACACTAAGCTTAGACTGGTACACATTGACAATGTGATGGCAGGTGGGAGATGAGACCCCAGTTAGCGCTGTGTCCAGAAAAGCAGGGCTACTCAGGGAAGCCATAGACTCTGTGTGTCCATGACTAAGCACCAGCACTGATGTTTCCTTTCTTAGCAACCAACACTCAGGGGGAGGACGCACAGGTAGGAGCTGTGCTCTGTCATATGTTTTAAAGATACTGGGAACATCTGTTGATCGAAATTTCTGTCCTGCCTGTCCTGCAGCTGTTCAGTCCCAAAGAAACACACAGAATTCTACATTAATAATAAACTGGTTGGCCTATTAGCTCAGGCTTCTTATAATTATAATTTATATTAGCCCATAATTCTTGTTTGTGTTAGCCATGTGGCTTGGTACCTTTATCAGTGAGGCATTCTCATCTTGCTTCCTCTGTGTCTGGGTTACAACTGCAAACTGAACCTTTCTTCTTCCCAGAATTCTCCTGTTCTGGTCGCCCCACCTATACTTCCTGCCTGGCTACTGGCCAATCAGCATTTTATTAAAATAATACAAATGACAGGTTACAAGACCATTGTCCCACAGCAAACATCTGATAAATAGTCCCACCTTTAGAGACAGTGACCAAATCAGTCTAGGCTGGCATCTGCATGATGTCAAAGCTCACCATGGTTTTAAGATATGGCGGGGTGAACAACTAGATTATGTGAGCTATATGATCCACTACATAAATAAATGGAAAAAAACAAAACCAGCCCCTCAAGAGACATAGAGGAGCAGTGCTGAGACTTCAAGGGATCTTCCAGAATCCTAATTCAGAAGGTGTGTGTGACATACTAAGTAGAGTCTGCCATGGGGCCCTTAGTAAGCACTCAGCTATTCCCGAGTGAGAATAGAGAATCATCCTAAAGGGCCATCAGGAAAAGATGCTTTCTCAGCATGGACCAGGGCATCCCTGCTGCTTAGCTTTTTCCTGGTTTGAGAGGGTCCAGGACAGAGCCTTACATGAAGACTGCAGAAATCAAGGGAAACTGTTCTTTGATAGTTTTGTCTGTGGACAGGCATCAGCTCTGATCCCCAGGAAGTGTAGGGACTACCAGAGGAGAGAAGTCCATGGCTGACTCTATCTTGGGGGGTTTTCTAGTCACGCAGGAGTCTTTCAGCTGCTCTGTGGCATTCTTTGCAGCCCTTGATAGGTGATGCAGCCTGACACAGAGCTAAGTGTGTGAAGGAAATGACCTTACTGGTCAGTTAGTGGGGCTAGGCCAGTGTGTTCTCAAGAGAGCTGGGGTGGTGGTGGAGACTGAAGAGGTGGTTCAACAGCTAAGAGTACTGGCTTCTCTTCCAGTGGACCAGATTAGATACCCAACACCCACATGTTATTTTAAAAACATCTGTAACTCCAGTCCGGGGATATGATGCTTACTCCTGGCCTCTGGATACCAGGCATGCACATGGTGTGCAGACATACATGCAGGCAAAACACGAATACCTATAAAATAAATAAATAAAACTGAGGAGCCTGACAAGGACACAGACATGGAGGACAAATGGGGGCAGCCTGGGGACATCCTCCACAGGTTGAGAGTCTCCTGAGGAAGCTCTCAGAGAGCTCTCACTGCTGAAATGGCTCTTGAGTCCCCACATCTCTTCATCAGAGCAGAACAGCAAGAGAGTCTAAATGCCCACCCCGTTCATAAAGCACCCTGGTAAACACCCACGGAGCAGTTAACCTTGAAAAATAGAGATTCCAGGTGCCCTCTCAAAGCTAAATTGTTTGCAAAATATATGATTATGTGACTGAATTAGTTAACTTGATCCTTAGGGTTATCGACCATAAGTCAGTTTAATATTGGAGGTGTCTACCAAAAATGATGACTCTGTAGGCACATTGGATCAGTAGCTCTTCTGTTTAACATTAATTAGATGCAGAGAAGTCATCTGTTTAGGTCCATCTTGGCCCACAACACCATGAAGCTCTCTTTCTATTTTTTTTTTATGATAAAGAGGCTATGTCCTGGTGGTCTAATCCTCTGGGAGTCCTAGCAAGACTTTCAGGTAGAAATGAAACAGAACACAAGGCAGGATGAGTACCTATCTTACCCCTTTGGAAAGTACCCTCTGAGTCAACTATTGTCCCCCAAATAATTTTATTGGGTAGCTCCTGGAACAGGAGTCAATAGCCACCAGAAAAAAAAAATTTGACCCAAAGGCTGTCTTCCGAGATACGAATCTGTATTATTTTTTTTTAAGTTTTTCTAGACAGGGTTTCTCTGTGTAGGTGCCTGTCCTGGAACTAGTTCCTGTAGACCAGGCTAGCCTCGAACTCACAGAATCCACTTGCCTCTGCCTTCCGAGTGCTGGGATTAAAGGTGTGAGCCACCATCACCCGGCAGTTTCACGTTGTTCTGAGACAGAGTCTGAGTATATAGCGCAGGCTGGCTTCAGACTCACAGTCTCCCCAGTGCTGGAGTTAGAGGTATGCACCATTGTGCCTGGCACTAATAATGCTTTTATGTCTGTAACTGGGTTGAAAGACATCTAATATTTTGTGACATGTGATGCATTTACACAAGTAAATAAGCCTCAGTTTATGCTAATGCAAGCAACCCTAATTAAATGCAGTGGGGTACACATGCACACACAGGCACACCTGTGAAAGCAGAAGGTCAACTTGTTGGGAAGGGGTTCAATGGAAGGGGAAAGTGGACTTTATTATGTGTGTGTGTGTGTGTAAATAAGTATTATATATGTAATATATATGTGGAAATAAGTAATTAAAAATACAGGAAATTCAAATTTCAGAGTCCTTACACTAGCTGTACTAGAGTCTAACAGCACGTGTACAGATTGGCTGTCACTGCTTTCACACATGCTGGCTAATCTATTGTCAAATTGACCCAAGCTGGAGCCTCCCGAAAGGAGGGAACCTTAATTGAGGAAATGCCTCCTTGAGATCTGGCTGTGGGGCATTTTCTTAATTAGTGATTGGTGGGAAAGGCCTAGTCCATTGTGGGTGGGTGGTACCACCCCTGGGCCGGTGGTCCTGGATTCTATAAGAAAGCAGGCTGAGCAAGCCATGGGAAACCAGCCAGTGAGCAGCACCTCTCCATGGTCTCTGCATCAGCTCCTGCCTCCAGGTTGCTGCCCTGTTTGAGTTCCTGTCCTGACTTCCTTGGATGAGGACCAGCGGTGTGGAAGTGTAAGCTGAATAATTTCCTCTCCAACCAGCTTTTTGTTCACGGTGTTTCATTGCAGCAACAGAGACTCTGACAAAGACACTGCACAACGGCAGAACTCAGTGGTTGCACACAAAGAGCCAGTGTTTACTTTCTGACCTTTTACAGAAAGCTTTTCCAGGCCCCCTTTCAAGGTGAACATTGCAGTGTTCATACTGAGCCTGTGGAACCCTCATGCAAACTTCAAAAGGCAAGGCAATGTCCAGTATCACCAATGACCTTTCTAAATTCCTCACAGGTATTTAAGGAATAGAGCAAAAGTCAGTACCTGAATAAACAGATATGCATTTTGATGAAATATCCAAAAATAATGGCGAGTAAAAGGACATAGTCTTAGAAATCACCTGGCTAGAGAGGTAGCTCAGTTGGTGTTGTGGTGTAAATGAGAAATGTACCCCCGAAGGCTCACGTGTTTGAACTCATCAACTGTAGTTGGTGGTGCTGTGTAGGGAAGTCACTGAGCTCTTAGAAAATAGAACCTGCTGGAGCAAGTGTGTCACTGGGGAATGGGCTTTGCCATCTTATAGCTTGGTTCTCACGTGTGATTGAAATGTGACTAGCCACTTTCCTGGTCCTGCTGCCACCCTGTTTCTGCCATTGTAAATGCTAGCCCTCTGAAACTGCAAAGCAAGGTCAATTTTTGTCTCAAACTTGTTTCTAGCTATGACATTTTATTACGGAAACAGAGAAGAAACTGAGACAGTCAGCAAAGTGCTTGCTGTGCTGAGTTAGGATGCTCAGCACCCATGTAACCGGGCACGTTGCCCGAGTTAAGATGCCCAATACCCATGTAGCTGGGCACGCTGCCTGAGTTAGGATGCCCAGCACCCACGTAGCCGGGCACGTTGCCTGAGTTAGGATGCCCAGCATCCATGTAGCCTGGCACGTTGCCCGAGTTAGGATGCTCAGCACCCATGTAACCGGGCACATTGCCTGAGTTAAGATGCTCAGCACCCATGTAGTTGGGCAAGTTGCCTGAGTTAGGATGCCCAGCACACATGTAGCCTGGCATGCTGCCTGAGTTAGGATGCCCAGCACACATGTAGCCCGGCATGCTGCCCTGTGCCTGTGAGGCCAGAGCAGAGGAAACTGAGATAGGCAGATCCCTGGAGTTTGCTGTCTGGTTAGTCTGTGTGAATCAGTGAATCTGAAGGACAGTGAGAGAGTGTCTCAAAAGATAAAGTGATACCTGACCTGACCTCTGATCTCTCTACATGCGTACACACAGACCGTACCATGTAACACCACACAAGAGGAGTGTTATCCTTATTTTTGAGTTTCCAAGTTAGTTATGTCAGCAAATACGTGCTGATACCTGACTCTGCATAGCAAATCATGTCCAGAGTTGTCCAAATAGACCCAGTACCCCAGGCAGGCTGCGAGAGCCATTCTTGAGCAGTTCTGACACAGGGCGTTTTACTCAGGTGTTTTATTTTGATTGAGGACTTTGTTTTAATCGACTGTATGAAAATGAGAGGTTTTTTGTTTTTGTTTTGTTTTTTTTTTGGGGGGGGTCAGGCTTCAATAAGAAGCTAGGCTGGTACCTACAAGGCCTGAATAATTGTTCTTTCTTTGGAAAGCTATAGAAATTAAATGCCTTGTACCTCTAACAATAAACATAGGTACCCTGTAAGTGTTTTCTAGGGTTGGTGTCTATTGCTAGTTGTTCTAGCATGGATCAATTACACCATGAAAACTTCTAAGTGAAGCCAAGAGCTGCCAGTCAGTCCTGTCTGTCCCTTGAGGGCATTGTTCCCACAGAGAAGGTGACTAACCACCTTGAATTTCAGGTGCATCAGGGAGGCAAATGGACTTAAGAAAACAGCATCTCTTTGTTTGGAAGGGAGAGGAAGATGTATGCCTTGGTGTGAACAAAGAAAAGGTGAACAGAAGGCCTGAGTGGGTCTAACACACTGGGAATGACTAACTTAAATACAGGGAGTCTCCAGGCAGTTCTAGAGGGCATGGAATGTCAGTTCTTGAAATAACTGATGTAATCTCTACAAAGAGAACTAGAGCTTCAGGAAGGGCTGCCCCGCGGGTCTGGGGTAGGGCAAAGGTAAAAGAGTGCTGTGCTGGCTGTTCATCAATGGCCTTCACTCTACAGACAGTGAAACTGGAAAGCCCAGAGGGCAGATTTTCTAATTTTGTTTGCATGTTTGTTTGACAATGCAAGGGAGCAAGCTCCAGGTTCCTGTCTTTACTGGGTGAGATTTCCTTCTGCTGTCACATTAACAGGGACACATTCTGGCTAACTATTGTTAAAAATGAAAGAAAGATTTTCCTTTTTTTTCCAGTCACAATTTTCATAGAAGAAAAGGGAAAAATGAATGAGATTATTCCAATCATGGAAAGGAGAATGAAAGGTTAGGAGGAGATTAAAACAACAGTAAAAGAGCAATGCACAGTGACAAAGAATATAAATCACAATAAAAGCAAAAGGTTAGGAATGTAAAAAGAATAATAGAATACAGTAGGTGAGTTTGAAAGAAAATACAAAATGCTATATATTCCAAAATTAAAGGTTAAACATATAAAAGTAAATGAAATGAAAGATTGAGATAAAAAGATTAAAAGCATAAGGTAGAAAGTTAGAAAAAATAGAAAAGAATGAATAAATGGGATTTGTTACTTAAGAACTAAAATTTAAAACGATAAAAGTAAAAATAAAGTCACAAAAGGCAACATTAGAAAGAAAAATCTTGGAGACCAGAGAGATGGCTCAGCAGTTAAGGGCACTTGCTGCTCTTTCAAAGTCCTGAGTTTGGTTCCCAGCACCCATATGGGACAGCTTACTGGCACTGTGACTCCAGCTCCAGGTGATCTGATGCTCTCTTCTGGCATCTTCCCATGTATGAGATCACACACGCACACACACACATGCACACACACACACACACACACACACACACACACACACACTTCCACATGTGAGATCTCTCTCTCTGTCTCTCTCTCTCTCTCTCTCACACACACACACACACACACACTTCCACATGTGAGATCACACACACACACACACACACACATGATCACACATACCCCCCACCACATGCCCCCCCCCAATGCTCCCCCTGTTAGGAATTTTTCCTAATGCGAGCTCTCTGCCGATGCAAAAATCCCAATCAAGCCAAATCACAACAAGCTGAATTAAAAATATCCAGAGACCAAGTGTTTCTCCTTTAGGAGCTCATATAAACACCCTGTGGGAGTGGTCCTTCCCCTGGGGAGGGATCAAGACCTGGCATGCTGGGATTTGGAGTCCAGATCAAGGCAACTCCTAGGCCAGGTAGGCTGGGACAGATGCTAGGTGCTGGGGACTATGCCCCCAAGTTAACACCCTTTTAACACATCATCTTAAAATATATCTTAAAATAATGTCTACATATTTATAATATATGTGAGAGAAAATGATGATGAGGTGCAGGTGGATGGTGATTAGGTTCTTGTTAATGTGACAGAAGTCTGGAGTCATTTCATAAGATGGAACATCAGCTGAGAAAATGCCATCATTAGACTGGCCTGGAGGCAAGTCTATCATATATATGGTGCGGGAGAATTGTCTGTATTCTGTTAATCATGTTTTAAATAAACGCTGATTGGCTAGGCAGGAAGTATAGGCGGGAAAACCAGACAGGAAGTAGAAGTGGCGCAAGGAGAACAGGAGTATTCAGGGAAGAAGGAAGCTCTTCCTGCACTCCTGCCAGTCCACCAGGATGTGAGCTGCTTGGCTGAGAAAAGGTACCGGCCATGTGGCTAACAGATAAGAACAATGGGTTAATATAAGTTACAAGAGCTAGTAAGAAGACTGAGATAATGGGCCAATCAGTTTATAACCTAATGTAGACTCTCTGTGTGATTTTCTTTGGAGTATATATATATATATATATATATATATATACATACACATACACACACACACATTGATATATATATCAATGATGGATATGGATGATACTATGGGCAGTGTCATCCTGGGCATTGGTTCTGGGTTGTATAAGAGAATAAACTGAGCAAGCCAGGAGTAAAAAGCAAGGTTGAGTAAGCCAGTAAGCAGTGTTTGTCCATGGCTTCTAGATTACTGCCTTGAGTTCCTATCCCAACCTCCCTTATGTTGGACTGTAGTCTACAAGATGAACTCTTTCCTCCCTAAGTTACTTTTGGCCATGATCTTTATCAAAGCAATAGAACGTAAACTAAGTGGCTCACGTGCCTTCACATGTGAAATTTCATGTAATGCTTTCAAGAATCATTTCAGATCAGTATTAAAACTCCATGGTCTAGGTAAAGAAAATCACTTAAAATGAAAACAAATGCGTAAAATGTACAGTGCAGCTCTCTGCATCCTAATGTCCCCAGTGTCTCAGCTACCAGACTGGGAACACAGACCCCTCTCTTAGTTGTTAATAATAACTGTTGGGTACCTGTTTAGAGATGAAGAGATCCACTCACTTAGTTTCTAAAGTCGTTTACTGTTTTATTGCTGTGAGGAGACACCATGACCGAGGCAACTTACTTGAAGCCTTGCTTCCAGATTCAGCGGGTTGGTCTATTATCATCATGGCAGAGAGCGTGGCAGCACACAGGGAGGCATGTGCTGGAGAAGTAGCTGGGAGATCCACTTTCTGATCTGCAGGCAGCAGGCAGAGAGAGCAACACTGGGCCTGGCATGGACTTTTAAAATTTCAAAGCCTACTCCCAGTGACACACTTCCTCCAACAAGGCCACACTTACTCCAATAAGGCCACACCCTCTAATCCTTTCCAAATAGTTCCTCAACTAGAGACTAAGCATGCAAATATATGAGCTATGGGCATCATTTTCCTTCAAACCACTGCACCATCCTAGCATAATTTGCCCTCCTTTTTTTTTTTTTTAAGATTTGCTTATGTATATGAGTCAGACCCCATGATAGATGGTTGTGATTGCTGGGAATTGAACTCAGGACCTTTGGAAGAGCAGGCAATGCTCTTAACCACTGAGCCATCTCTCCAGCCCCATAACTTGCTCTTCTATCCTCACAGATATATTGCCAGACTGCATACTCATTAAATTCTTCAATTTTTGTCTCTGTCCTAACTTCCACTGGGGTCTGTGGTTGCATTAGTTCCTCGTTTTGTTGCTGTGACAAAGCAGCTTACGGAGCTTCAGGTTTATTTCAGCTCACAGTTGATCTCGGTGGGGAAGAAACGGCAGCAGTGGAAACCTGAGACATCTGCTCACTTTGTGTTCACAGTCAGGAAGCAGAGAGAGACAAGTGCGGCCACTCAGCTTGCTCTCTCTGTTTCATGGAATGAGGCTGCCTACTGTTACAGTGAGCCTTCCAACTGCAGCTGTTAGTCCAACCTAGAGAGTCTTTCACATGCTTGCCAAGAGACTAACCTAATTTAGACAATCCTTTACAAGTGTGCCCAGGGGATTTTGTCTCCTAGGTGATTTTAGACCGCCTCAAGTAGATAATCAGTATTTACCATCATGGTAGTTGAATGAGTTTTCTGCTTTCTGGCAATCGTTTAGCCAATATTTCCCTGATAATCTCTTGTTTGAGAACTCATGCTTTATTATATTCCTCAGGAATGGCTCATGAGAACAAAACCCCTAGAGCATGGGTATGGGTATGTGCATGTTCGTGTGTGTATATACACACACATACACTGGTTGGGGTATGAGTATGTGCATGTGCATGTGTATGTATACACATACACTGGTTGTTAGAGTATGGGCATGGGTGTGTGCATGTTCATGTGTGTGTATACACACATATACACTGGTTGCTAGAGTATGGGTATGTGCATGTTCATGTGTATGTATACACACAGTTACACTGGTTGCTAGAGTATGGGTTTGTGCATATTCATGTGTATATACACACACATACACTGGTTGGGGTATGGATATGTACACATTCATGTGTATGTATGTACAGACATACATTGGTTGCTAGAGCATGGGTATGGGTATGTGCATGTTCATGTGTATGTATATACACATATACACTGGTTGCTAGAGTATGGGTATGTG
>JAQHUG010000133.1:467481-497705 GCA_028555095.1 Dicrostonyx torquatus
TGTGCATGTTCATGTGTATGTATGTACACACAGACACTGGTTACTAGAGCATGGGTATGGGTATGTGCATGTTCATGTGTATGTATGTACACACACATACACTGGTTGTAAATTGTGAAAAGGCATTTGGACCAGGTATAAAAATCCCTATCTCTGATTTCCTTTCCTTGAAAATCTGATCAGAACTGTTCTTCATCATACTGTGTTAAAAATATCATTTGACATTAGCTTGGGTTTCTTTCGTAAATTACGTAATCTGTTTGTTTAGTTGTTCTAAGTATCCTTTAACATCAAGATATAATAATTATATTAGGATATTTCCTGTTTTTGACCATTTGGAGGTCAGTTATTCTGACTATATCATCTGTCTTTTCCATATGTCATGTCTTTAAGATCATTTACATGTTATCAAATTGTGTTTTAGGCATTTATTCTATCATAAGACATCAGTCATCCACAGTTTAGATTTTTTTGCATATCTTCTTCTTATCTTTTTCTTCATAGTTCCTTTTTTGTTGTTTTTTTTTTTGAGACAGGATTTCTCTATGTAACAGCTCTAGCTGTCCTGGAACTCACTCTGTAGACCAGGCTGGCCTTGGATTCAGAGATCGCCTGCCTCTGAGTGCTGGGGTTAAAGGCGTGTACCACTACCATCTTGTCTTCTCATTTTTTAATCTTCTGTATCAGTGTAGGGTTTTATTTTTAAAACTCTAATATATTCTTTATTTCTGGGGGAAATACTTTCTTTTTTATTTCCAAATTCTGCCAGTTTCCTAGCATTACTACTTGAATTGTCAGGTTTTGCTCTTTTTATCTCCACCACCGCAGGCAGTATACTTATAATTTTACAAAGGTGTATTTGGTTATAATGAATGTCTAGTGTTCTGTATCTGAGGAATGTTTTCTAGTTATTCAGTATTTGAATGTACCTTATGCCTATTCATGTTAGTCAATTGAGTAAGATGGATTTCAGAGCAGCTACCTGTAGGAAGCTGCTTTGCGCCTAGGGTGTGAGGGTTGGGAGATGAATTGGGGAACGAAGACGTTGAAATCCTCTAGGCTTTGCAGACCAGGACTGTTTCTGCTGCTCAGAAGGCAATGGACCATTTACTTTAAACATGGCACCCCGGGGTAAACACTCCTGCTCTCCTTTCTCCATCTAACCTGGCTCTGAAGCTTTCTAGACCCAACCTGGTTTGCTTCTGTTTGCTTCTTTCCTCACTGTGCCCACACTGGAAAGGGCCTCTGCCTCGTGTGTGTGTGTGTGTGTGTGTGTGTGTGTGTGTGTGTGTGTGTGTGCGCGCGCGCATGCTCTGCTGGGGTGCTTTTGGTTGTTCCTTGGTCCTGGTCACAGCTGTATCCCCTTGGGGTTGTTATTCTCTCCTTGGAATGTTCTTTTCCTTGATGACTGCTGAGACCTGTTAGCCAGGCCCAAACTCTTCTTGGCTTCTCATCCCTTCTCTTAGGAGTTCCACAGGATGCTGCTTGGTCTCACTTGCTTTGGGGAGTTCATAAACTCAAAGTCTACAAAGTTTCTGTTTCCTATTTTCATGTACTTTTGGTTTTTTCTTCATTATCCTTATTGCTACTCTATACGGGCTTTAAAAGGGATTGTCCCAAGCAGAATAAAGCTGATACTGAAATAATAGATGTCCAAAGGAAAAAAAAACTGTTTAAAAGAAAAGCAAGGAAGGAATAAACACAAAGGCCAGTGAAATATTTATTATTGCTGGGTTCAGAAGGCAATAGAAGGCAGAAAAACGTAATTGGAAAAATAGATATTCAAAAGTATAGGTAATATTTTATTTGTTGTACTAATATTATGTTCATGGGGGTTTATGCTATTGCTTACCATATATAATCATGTATAGGTGGACTATTGTTTAATAAAAGGCATCTAAAACCGCTATGCAATCAAGGGGAAATTTTAATGACTTGAAATATAATTAATGCTAATTTAACTATTGCTAAAAACTCTATAAGGGTGTATTGTGTTTGAGAACAATGAAGCGAGCAGCTCAGGGACTAGGGAGATGATGAAGTCAGAAAAGCGTCTGCTGTATAAACTAAAGGACCCGTGTGAAAACCAGGCATGCAAGACATAAACCTGTAACCCAGAGCTGGGGCCAGTGAGTGGAGTCAAGGAGATGCCTAGAGCTCATTGGTCAGTCTTCCCAGCCAATCAGTGAGCTCTGGGTTCACTGAGAGGCCCTGAGTCAAAAAATAAGGTGGAAAGTAACTGAAGAAGCCACCCAATGAAACCTATGCCTCCATACACATGTACACATATACACACACATTCACATGTACACACACACACACACACACACACACACACACACACACTATGGTGTGTCTATACAACAGGACCTCATAACAGAAGGAGTGATTGGTCAATGGTACCCCTACAGTGGGTTAGTCTTGTTTGACTGAAGCTGGGGTACTTAGAGTGGAAAGTGGGGGTGGGGTGGGTAAAAATCACAGTGCTCTTTGTCCCCATAAGTTCTGTGTCCCAGAGCCACCACCACTTGAGGTTCCCTTCTGCTTTGTGTAGCCCTTGAAGTGTGTTCCCCCAGGGAACAGGGTCAGAACTCACAACAGTGTAATAACAAGAGAAACACAAACTCTCCAGTTCCCCATCTACTGAAAAGAGAAACAAAAACAACAATCAACATGTATGGTGTGCCCTACTATTCTAAGTAAAAGAGAAAGGTATCCATTTATATGCCCATATTTCTGTGCTGCAGACAGAAAATGTCAGGGTTAGCTACGATGGGGTGGAGGTCAGAAGGAAAGTTTCACTTCCTACTTAAATACTTTAAAATATATGTGGTGGGTTTGTATATGATCGTTGTAGTGTTTCTCAAAGAAAATGAAAAATAAAAATACATTGTGTTCTGGCACCAGTATTCTCTTCTGGACCCTTGCCTTCAGCAGTGTCTGTCTGTGAATGCCTGCCCCTTCCCTCCAAAGAGGCCCAGCTTGCACTCTGACTTGATAGGTCATTCATTAGAGTCCATGTCTCCAGTCCCATCTCTCCAGAATGGCCCCGACAACTCAAGGGTCTCAGATACAACACGCAATTAACTTCTCTTAAAAACTGACCAGGGGCTATAGCTAAACATTACATTAAAAGCAGAGAGGTGAATACGTGTCTGCATTTGTTCCTCTCCAGGAATCTCTTTTTTAAATGGAAAGTTGCATCTGTAGCCTTGGGTTCTGCCTTGCGGTTGCTAATCACGGTCCTATGACCTCCCATTTGGTCCAGAATCCATGAATGTCACCAGCAGAGGCAAGCCCAAGATGCTAGGAATTGGCAGGGAGCCGAGGTTGTCATGAAGCTGAGAGGCTCTACTTTCTTACTCCAGGCATGGAAGCTAAGTTGTAGGGAACAGAAAGTCTATGTCTGGGAAATGATGGCATGTGTTACCAGCTCAAACAAAAAAACCCAAACCCAGCTGCTGAGTAGCAGGATATGTGATTATGGTGGGGCCTTCCTGTCAGTTCTTAGACATATAGCATCATTTTCGATTTTTTTAAAGTCTCAAATTTGACACCCTTTCAGAAAAAAATGGGATATTTTTTCATTTATAGCAAAACTCCAGAGATATCTCCTTGTCAGATGAGTCTCTTGCTACTACAAATAGAGTTCATTATTTTGTCAAAGTGAATTAAAATAGAATGTCAGTTACTGAATGTCACATTTTCGGATATGACATTGTATACAAAAAGGTCCTTTTAAAGGGGAGACAGAGAGAGAAAAAAATATTTGAAAGTCTTGGTTGGAAACCCACTTGAAGGGGAAATATAGGCATTAAAAAATCCCATTTGGGCTTCATAAAATTCCTTTCAAATGTGACAGTCTGGTAGAAATCCAGTAGCTTCCACTTCCTAAAATACAATTTTGATTAAAAATTTATAAAGCTATTTGGAGGAAAGATGCTACATAAATTGAGAATAAGTCTTACGGGGCCCTTGGAGAGAAGCTGGGACATTTCCACATCTAAGTGGTAAACAGTATCTGCTGCCTGCAAACAAATAACCCTTTTTACTACTCGAAGTGAAACCCTTTCCACACCCTGGTGATTCATGTCTGTGGCAGCTTAAGAGTGAGCAGGCCAAGTGGGCCCCTGCAGGCAACACTTGACTCTTCTGGAACCCAAATCCTCCTCACCTTAGGTCAGCTGCTAGGGATGAGAATGACCCCTGCCCCTTCCAGTGGCAGGTAGATAAACTAAAGAATGTTTGGCCTTTTCTTCTGTCTACACAAATCCTTCCCAGAGGCCAAGCCTCGGATCCATGTGAGACAGAGGCTGAGCATGTCTTCCTGTTCAGATCCAAAATGCTCCCTCGCCCCAACTCCTAACACCCCCTTTGCTTGAGGCCCTCTTCTTCCAAGATTCTTCCTCTTCACCAATTCTAGACACCCAGTGTATTCTACAGATCTCTCCTGGGGCATATAATACTTTCCGATGCAATTATGAGTGAAAATGACTGTCTATACCATCAGACTATGAGTTCCTGAAGAATAGAATCTCATCTTATTAAATTCTACATCTATAATGTAGCCTGGCATCCAGCACACAGTAGGTGCACAGGAAAAACTGGTTCAGTAACTGGTTAGTGACATGAATAGCTGAAAAGATTAATGAGTGAATAAGTGTATGTAAATACTAATGATAAAATGAATTCAAGAATCGAAAAATAAATATACATGAATGAATGGGTCATTGAATGACCCAATTGTCTCTTCTGCACAGATACATAGATGCACATTCATTTACATATAGTTCACAACACATCATTCCTTCGGAAATGGTTTGCCTTACATTAGAAGTTTGTTTCCGCACCCTAGGGGAATGTGTTAGTAAGATTTGGCGCAGGAGCCAGAGTTGTCTTGCTTCACTCTGAGCCTTCTCCACAGCTTTACCACTTGTGAGGCAAGAGTCCTGGGCTCATCTCCCAGGTCAACGTTTGGCTCTCAGAGGTAGCAAGAACTATGCTGCTGAGCGAGCTTCATCCTCAGATTTGCTGAGCGCTGAGTTGTCCCTCATGCTTTGTTTCTGGTGACACCTCCACTCATCTAACTGCTCAGCTTCCTGGGGCTGCCTCCAGACCTGATCTCTGGATGAGCCCTTCTTTCTCAGGCCCACCATCCCAACATCATTAATCCAGTCCTGTGAGGCTGTCACAAGGTTCATTCATATGCATATTAGATGATACCCGTTAGTGATGCCCATTAATTAAGCAGAGCAATTTGTTTATAATTAACTGGAGAAATTTATGGCTTCAGAAAACAATTACAGGAGCCGATATAAACACATTAGGTAGCGATAGCAATGCCAACTCTAATTGCTTTCTAGAAGAATCATTGATAGTAATGCCACAGCCATCACCAGTCAGATCTGACAGGAGCTTGTAAATTCATTGTTGTGCGCAGGATATACCTCAGGCAATTGGGAATGGTGAAGTCCATCCTTGTAAATGACTCAGGGGACAGCACTAAGCAAAAGAGGCAGGCCTGAAAATAACATATGTTGCAATCCCGATTTGGAGAAAATGATTTTTGCATATGTATTTCCTCCCAAGATGATGTATATGCATGCCCTTATGAATATGTATGTGCAAGTATAAATATATTTCTAGTGAAAGAAACATAAAATGAAAGAAATACATATGGAATACACATAAAATAAATATATAAATAGTGAAAGTGGGTTTTCCTGGGTGATGGGGCTTCTATTTTTACTTTTTCATGACTCTATCTTCCAAAATTTTATAAAAATGTATTCTTTTTTATAACAAAAGATTAAAGAATAGGAATAGAACAAAGAAGAAACTAGGATAGCAATTGTTTTTTAAGTAAATTATTTTTAAAAAAATCAGACATGCCTTACTGGAATAGTTGTGGGGTGGTACTTTTTCGTGGGCATTGTGAAAATTATTTTTACTTCCACAGGAGGAAATGGCAAAGTTAGATCACTATTTTCACAAGCACGGACCTTTTTGTTGGAACGTTCTGTTTTGATTCTATAAGTGGAGAGAGCAAAATTCAGCATTCTCCCACTTTAAAATAGCATCAGCTTGTGGATATCCTGAGAGGCTGTTGGCTGGACTCCCATTTGGAGGGGCCCTGAAGGTTCCTAGTCAACCACACCAGGCAGTCATGTTGGACCGTGATGGACTCTCAAAGGACTCTCTGGATGACCCTCCTGTCAAAGTGTGTGCACTTAGGAGAGGGCTGGGAACCTGTCCATACTGAGTGATTCATCTTCCCCAAATGCCACAAGTGAAGAAACGGGACATTTGGTAGACAGTTGGAAATGTCTTTTAAAAAAACAACCCTCCCCAAAAGCAGAATGTCAGAGGTGATCTGACCCCACGCCTCTCCAGCCAGGTAGAGGAAATGGGAATTCTGGGTCACTGCTGGCCGGAGACAGTGCTAATTGTGAGCAAAAATTGACCCCTTTCTGTTCACATTAAATGAACACCCAGCTTTGTGTCAGCCGGGGCCTGTGCTGTTCGCACCGCACAGTGTGTCTCTGACTGTGAGCCCGTGGTCTGGTTCCCCTCAGAATGAAGCTGTTGAACCCCCACCTGCCAGGCATGCCTTGAAGAAGACTCCCCAGTCCAGGAAGTTTGGGAGACACTGATTATTCATTCCCCTCCTGAGGGCATGCTTTATCCACCTAAGAGGAGTTCCTAAGGAGAGATCCCTGCTTCCCCTTTGTTAAGACCATTTTCCAAACTTATTTGAACACAGGAAGTTTCAGGTTCTAGAATAGCTTCCCACCTGAAGCTACTGTTCCTCCCAAGACAATTTGGGAAAAGGGAAGGAATCCATTTAATTAAAGATTTAGGATGGGTGAACTAGAACAATCAAAACTGGGCAAGTTAATTCACATTCTCACTATATTGCTACAGTTTGGATCTTGAATGTTATCCAAATATTCACATGTTAAAACATGGGGGGTGTCCTTGAAGGGGCTATTGTGATTCTGACTCTCTCCTTTTTCCCACCCTCCATAAATAGATTTCAGGTTGGAGAACTGACTCGGTGGATAAAACACCTGCCGTACAAGTGTGAGGACCCAAGTTTGGATCCCCAGTACTTAAACAGATCCAGATGTATCAGCGCAAAATCCGTAATCCCAGACTCCTACAGGGAGTTAGGAAGCGGAGACCCAATCCCTGGAAGCTCATAGGCCCACTATTCTGGTAATACATAGCTGCAAAAAGAATAAGAGACCCTGGTTCACACATAACACTGTCCTTGGACTTCCACATATGTGCTGTGACACATGCACTTCTACACACACACACACACACACACACACACACACACACACACCCCTTCACTATAGAAAAAAAAAGAACCGACTTCCTCATCCAGACTCTCGCCATGATGAATTGTGCCACCACATCCTCAGGCAGCAAGGTCAAAGGACCAGGGGTTGAAACTTCTGAAGACATAAACTGAAACCATTCTTCTTCCTTCTGAAGCTGATGATCTCAACCATTTGGTCACAGCAGCAGGACACTAACACACATGCTGGTCTAAAGCCCTCCCCTCCCCGCCACAGCGTTACTTAGCTGAGTTGTAGTAAAAAAAAAAACAAAACAAAAAACCAGTGAAGACCACCCCGGTAAAGAGACAGGCTCTACTGCAAACTCACAGTTCAGGCTCTGTTGTACACTGGGGACACACAGGTGTCTGCCAATATCTAATGAAGTAGGAATGCTGAATATAAACTTGGTAAGTTACACAGCGGCCGTGAGTCATTGCTCTTCTCCTGCTTGAATGAGAAGTATGGAACAGAAGACCAGCCAAGCCATCTTCTTTTTAAAAATAAAACCTGCCCATGCAGGAGGCTGAAGACATGTCTTATCTTTGCAAGCTTGAGTGTCTCTCAGATCTGTCCTTGGGTGTTGGGTTTTGTCTTTTTTTTCCTGTTGCTATGAAAAGAAAAAACACCCAGACATAAAGCAAGATGGAGAAGAAAGGACTCATTTTACCTTTCAGTTATGGAGGGATATTGTCCATCATGGCGGGAAAGGCTTGGCAGCAGAAGCGTTGGGGTCCATGTGGCATTCAGGAAACAGTAACCGCTTTCCATCCCTACACAGAAGCAAAACAAAAAGTGGGGACAGACTAAAATGCCTCAAAGCCCACCCCCTAGCGATGTACTTCTTTCTGGGGGGGGCACTTACTTCCTAAAGGACAGTACCACCAGTTGGGAACCAAACGTTCAAATGTGAACCTGCAGGGGGCATTTCTTATTCTATTCATAGCCCATCCCCAGCACCACATCCCTCTCAAGTGATGTAATGGGTGGAACAGGTTCTTGGATTTGGAGCCTGTCTCTATAAGGCAGCAGCTGAGTGACATTAGAAAATGGCCTAACCTCTTTGTGTCTCAGGTTCTTCACTTGTGCGAATGTAATCATGAAGTCACCTAACAGAGCTTGTGAGAAAATGAACCGTGGTCCTGTCTAAACAGATCACTGTCACAGCCACAGTCCGTGTGGGACGCATTTCATCTTCTTCTCATTACCATTTTGAAAAGCTCTTGATAGCTTTTTCCTCCGAATGAAAAATCAAGTTTTCTTTGCTCTGAAGATATTTGTCAATCTGGAGCAATCTTTTATATTTGAGCAGTGAGAATCTTTCAATATCAATGGAATAAGCTGGAATGAAGAAGGGGGTGCTTGTCGATGAAAACACAATGTTGGATCCTTGAGATATAAAATTGAAAGGCAGAGTGTGGTCTATCACACCCACTGCTGTCTTCCAGTGATGCTCCTCTGTGTGGAACCTGTAACTCAGGTCGGGGACTGCAGGTTATTTTCCACCTCTAAGCCAGCCATGGTGCTTCCGTGGGCCCTTGGTGCAGAAGCCAGCGTGTTTCCTGGGGGTACTCACTAAGTTTGGGCTGGCAGAGGTCTTAATTTTTCTGATTGCCAGGTTGGAATTGGAACCCTTGGTAGACAGCTGGGCCCCAAGCAAGTCTCAGCAGGCTCATTGGCTGCACCCCAAAAAGTGCTTGTTTATTTTAGCTCTTCTGAGGCAGACATATTAAAAATGCATCCTTCTCTCCCCACACTCTTCTTTTATCCCACCGCCAGCAGGTTTTGTCTCTCGCTCAGTCCACTGTGCAGCCCCGAATAACCCAGTTTTCTGCAACCAGAAACATTTCTAAAAATTGCTGCTTATTCTTCCATGACTTCTGATGGTTTCCAGGCAGCAGAGTCTGGAAACCTCAGTGTGATGTTGGGATTCTCCAATTCAGCAAGTCTCCTTTTAGTCGTATGCTATGGTTTTCCCATATATCTCTTCAATCTTTCTTGTTTAAATGTGTGTGTGTGTGCACATATATGCACATGACCATGGAGGCCATAAAGCTACATTAGACCCCTTAGAGCTGGAGTTAAAGACAGTTGTGAGCTACCCAATGTGGATGCTGGGATCCAAACTCCCATAATCATGACTGAGCAGCAATTACTCTCAACCACTGAACCATCTCTCCAGACCCCTTTGCTCTAATTTTAACTGAGATTTAATTGTTTATCTGCTTGTTTTTGAGACAAGGTCTCGTTATGTAGTTTTGGCTGGCCTGGAACTTGCTATGTACACTAGACTGTCCTCAAAATCATAGGCTCCTGGGTTTGGGATTAAAGGTGTACACCACACTAAGCATGAGGTTTTTGTAAACAGAGACTGCTCATTCATTTCCCAGCCATTTAGACCTGAATAACCACACAGAAACTATATTAATTGCAACACTGTTTGGCCTTTTAGCTCAGGCTTCTTATTAAGTAACTCTTACATCTTAAATTAAACCATTTCTATTATTTTATATTTTACCACAAGGTTTGTGGTTTTTTACTTCTTGCTCCTTGGGCAGCATTTGCCTCTTTGGCAACTAAATGACATCTCCCTGACTCTGCCCACTCTCTCCATACATCTCTGTTCAAATTTCCTGCCTGGCTTTACTCTGCTAAATCATTGGCTGAAACAGCTTCTTTATTAACAAATGGCAATAAAACACATTCACAGCTTATAGAGGTGATTCCCATATCATCTCCCCTTTTCTGTCTAAATAAAAAGGAAGGTTTTAACTTTAACTTAGTAAAATTACACATAACAAAATAGTTATCAAACAAGAACTATAGTTGCAATATTTTATCTGTCTTATCTTTTATCAAAACTAAGGAAAACTATAATTATAACAGTGTCTTCAAATCTTCAAAGACCCCAGAAGGATATTTTCTATCTAAGTAAACAGAAAGTGCATTGTAAGCAACTTCCAAATGTCTAGAAATGACAAGGCATCTCATTGCCTGGACAGTCATCCAAACTTCTTCTGTAATGTTGGGGCATCATCTTCAGCCTACAGACCCATAATATCTGGCAGACTTTTCCATGAAGCAGGAAATTTGAAAGGCTGTTTAGCCTATATTAGCAATTTGTCAGTCACTTTCGTCTGTGTCCTGCATAAAGTCTGGCAGACTCTGTCGTGAAGCAGGATCCGTGAAGGACTGTCTTACCTTTTGGCAAGTTCAGCAGTCATTTTCCTGTGGATTCTACAAGTCCAGTGAAGCAGTCCAGGCAAGAGCAGTTTCTCATCTAAATGGCTAACAAATTCCATAAGGAGTCTACTCAATGCCCATCATCTTCTTGAAGTAGATTGGTGTGGTGCTGTCAGAAGCAGCTGTGTCTTACTATTGAGAAAAGTCTAAGTTCTTAAACCATTTCAAATGCCATATTCTGTAGGTTTTTGAAGTGGTAAAGATTATATATTAATTGAAATATATCTCTGTATATCTAGAAAACCTAACATGACTACAAATTTGACTATTATAGAAGACTATTAATCTGAATTTCTTTTTTTATTGTTGAAAGAAAAATTTACATTACTCCCCTTGTTCCTGGCCCTCCCGCTCCCCCACTACCCCACCTCCCTCCCCCTTAATCTGAATTTCTTAATTATTGATGGGGAAAGGTTTTAGCCTACCAGGCTAATAGCCCCACCCTGCCATTAGCCATTAGCTAATTATTCTGGGTTGGACCATCAGGTCCCGATTAGGTATAAATGACTGAGTCTACATGGGAGTTCTCTCTCTCTGTGGATCTTGGGTTGGTGCACGCCTTTGGAGAAGCACGGGATCCAGGGTCTGGTATTGTAAATCTGTTTGTATTCTTTACCCCTATTAAAGTATATATCTTAAATATAGCTAGCTTGGGCAATACTTTATTAGATTTAGCAGCAAATTATACATTACATTTTTAAATGTGCTGCACAAAAACAATACCTTAAACAAGAACAGAAATACATATATACAAAATCAACTTTAAATTTGTATCAATAGACCAGCATCCATACCAATGCAAAGTATTCATCTCTATGTCATATCTGCCTTATTTTTTTTTAAAAAGAGATTGACTGTGGCCATTAACAATTTATACTCAACCCCTTTTAAATTTTAAATGAGAGCAAACATTTATAAACAATCATTTTAGAAATTTGGACATAGTTTTCTCCAAATTGCCTCCTGATTTTTATTGGATGAAGTATTTTTAGGGTTCACAGTGACCTTTCAGGGTGTCTTGTTCCATCAAACTACCTTAGCCTGGAAGGAATCCACAGGTTCCCATAGTCCGAGGAAACAAAAGCAGAACCTCTTTTCCAAAGCAACATATTCTTAGACCCAAATTTTGAAGTCAAGATACCTTTGTTGGTTTAACTTAGCAGTCCCCAGAATCAAATGTTTACTGCAGTCAAAAAATGCAAAGAAAATACAACTATATACATAATTCGGACTCCATTTCTATTAATCTGTGTATTGCTACGAGGCTGTGAGTTACCAGTGCTGGCATGTTACTCCTTTGGCAACTACATGTCATCTCCCTGACTCTGCCCACTCTCTCTCTACATCTCTGTTTGGATTTCCTGCCTGGCTTTACTCTGCTAACCCATTGGCCAAAACAACTTCTTTATTGACCATTGGTAATAAAGCACATCCACAGTATACAGAGGGGAATCCCACATCACTATTTTTTGGTTTGTTTTTTTATTTTTGTTTTTGCTTTAATTTTTTGACAAGAAAATGTCAATGCATATATTTCATTTAAACATTACATATTAACTGACAGATGAAAATCATACTTGTGGAGTACAATGCAATATTTTGATATATTTGATAATGTGTCATGATCAAAATAGGACAATTGTCACATCTATTACCTCAAACACTTATCTGTTTTATGTGTGTTGAGAAATCTCAAAATCCTGCCTTATAGCTATTTTGAAATACATACAGAATCACTGTTGACTGTAGTCATCTGCTGAGTTAGTGCTGTGGGACACACATACTAGAATGTGTTTGATCTGACTGTGTCCTTTTCCCAGTCCTTCCTTTCTTCCATACAGCCACTCCCTCCTTCCCACCCACCCTTCCCAGCCTCTGATAAATTCTAGTCTATTCCCTTCTATGGAATCAATCTTTTTAGCTTTGGTGTATGAGTGAAAATACCTGGTGTTTGCCTGGCTTAGTGTACTTAGCACATTTTGCACTTCCACCCCCATTACAGCAAGTGGCTGAACAATATTCCGTTGTGTACCGATGACACATTTTCTTTATCCTCTTCCACTGATGGACATTTTAGGTGATTGATGACATATGCTGGCTACTGCAAACCAGTTCTGCAGTAAATAAAAAAGTACATGCGTCTCTGTAATGTGTTCATTCCCAGTTCTTTCCAAATCCATTTCATAGATTGCTGGATCACACGGTAGCTCTGTGTCTAGTGTTCTGAGGACAGTGGTCCCATGCTGTTCTCCATAGTGACTGGACTAACTTAAATTTGCACTAAGGGAGTCATGGATCCTTCTCATAGCCTTGCTAGTATTTACTGCTTTTATCTTCTTGATCAGAGAGCCCTGCTGGCTGGGCTGAGATGGTGTCTCCTCATGGCTTCAATTTGCATTTTCCCAATTAGCAATGCTGAGTCTTTTTCCATAAATTTCTTAGCTGTTTTTATGTTTTCTTTAGATAAAATTGAGCAAAGTCCATAAAGCACATGCTTGTTTGAAAAATCTGATCATGTGGTGTTTGGCTGCCAACATTTCTTTAGGCTCTTGTGTGCTCTGATTTTTAGTCCCTTGTCAGATGGGTAGCTTTAGTCCTCTTTCATCGTGCTCTTCTTGCTCTGCTTAGGCACAGGGTGGCCTGTCTGCCTGCTTGTCTGTCTGTCCGTCTGCACTTTAGTTCTCTGTGCTTTGAGAGTTCTACCCAAGAAATGAGTTACAGGCACCACCATTCTCCAGCCTTTCTTCTGGTTTCTGCTGGACTCCACAGTCTCAGGTCCTAGCACTCAATCCATGATCGATTCGGTACTGATGTGTGCGTGTGTGTGTGTTGGGAGACTTGTGGTCTACTTTGATCCTTCTGCGTATGGACATCCGGTCTCCCCCATACCACTTATTAAAAAGATCATCAAGCTGAGCTTTTGACATTTCCTTTTTCATTTGTGTCCTGTTATTTTAAGCCACAAAGTCATTTCCTCTGGGTGGCCTTTCCCCTCTTTTCTTTATCTTCATAACTCAGTTCAAATGTCAGATTTTCAATGCCAACTTCCCACACGCTTCTCAGAACTGTGTCATTTCCCTGGGACTGCTGTCTTCCCACTCTTTATAAACATTTACAAAGCTCTTCACTGTCTCCACTAGACTGTGGGCTCAGGCAGTGCTGGACCTGTATTTAGTCATCTCAGCATCCCTGGTACCTAGCTCAATGACTGCTTCATAGGGACTGTTTAGAAGTGAAAGCTGGGTGGATGGATGAGTGAGAAGTCTGGATGGAAGAATGGAAAAAGAGGAAGGAAATGAGGGAGGGAGGAAAGGATAGAGGAAGGGAGGGAGAGGAAAAAGAAATTGTGTGGGGGGGTAGGGGAGACAAGGAAGAAGGGAGGGAGGGAGAGACAGGGATTGGGTATACAAATGTGTGTGGTAGAGAGAACACACCTTACATAGATCATGGCAGTTTTGTTTGGAGTGTGGGAAGGTTCTGGTTTGTTTCATGCTAAAAGAAAAGGTAAGGTAGAAGAGGAAATCTGTGGCTTCTTCCAGGAGAAGTCTGGGCCGTGGAAAAGTGACCACAAAGAGGAGGAAAGAAGACACGCCCTGTCCCCCAAGACCGAGGGCACAGAGAGCGAGGAAGGAATCAAGTTGGGAGAAACCATTGCAGTGCAGTGTGTGCGTGAAAGCTTGTTTTGTTGAGAGACTTAGCTATTCCTTTCTCTAAATTGCCCGGAGCCCAGCACAATGTTTATATACAGTAGCTGTTCAACAGCTGGGTCCAGAGTGACTGGCAGGAGGCTCACTCTGGGGTAAGTGAGCTGGGGACCAACCACTCTGTCCCTCAGGATCTAGGGGAGAATTCTGTGACTCCAATAGATGCAAGGAACACACGCAGACTCAGGAAACATTGGCTTATTTTTCTCCTGTTATTTTCTCAATAATTTCTTATTTTTAGTCTTATGTGTATTGGTGTTTTGCTTGAATGTATGTCTGTGTTGAGGTGTTGAATCCCCTGGAACTGGATGGAGTTACAAACAGTTGTGAGTTGCCTTGTGGGTGCTGGGAATTGAACCCAGGTTTTTTTAGAAGAGCAGCCAGTGCTCTTAACCACTGAGCCATCTCTCCAACCCTTCTCCTGTTATTTATTTGCGTGTGTGTGTGTGTGTGTGTGTGTGTGTGTGTGTTAGCATCTTTCTCAAACACTGAATGTTTGCCTGAGGGGATCTCTGGGCTCAGAGGAAGCCTTTCTCCTCCTGCGAGTAGAAGCTCGCACCAAGATAAACCACCTACTTTCCCTACCATCTTTATCCCTGGAGAATCAGCCGCTGTACTGCAAACTGTCCTTTCCTTCTCCGTGTATAATTTTAGAAACTGAGGTCTTGAGATGGGGACAGTTTTTTTATTTTTGTTTTGGAAACAGGGTCCAACTTCCAACCATGCTCGTTGCTGACCTACTGCAGGCAGGATGCGACACCCTGGACTTGGCTCCTGGTATGCCAGGTTGGATGGAGCTCTGGTGGTTGGAGAACCTTCTCTTCAGTCCCTCGCTGTGTGACTGCAGGCATGCTTTTCATCCTTTAGATCTAACCGCTCTGCGTTGGAAATGTCCAGCACAGAAAAGGAATTCCTCTTCATAGTTTGACTTTGTTTTGTGCTTTTTGGGGGTGGGGTGGGGTGGAGAATTCCATTCAAAGACTGTAGGATAAAATAGTAGTGTCTACATCCTGTTTAGACACAATCTTCTATTCCTCAGCACTAGTATGCTTACCCTTCCCCCACACTATATTAGACTCCCATAGGCAGTGGGTACAGGGTGATATACAAGTGTAGTATAGGATGAAAGGGTGTTGGGAAATGGCTTTCATGGAGCATTCCACCATGCTTTGCCTGTGAGTGACATGGCTTCCCTGGCCTTGTCTCTCCATACTGGATTCCTGTTGTTTTCAAGCTCTATCAAGGTTCAGACTTCTCCCTTTTGACCTTTGACTCCTTGTTCCATATTATTTCTGATCACCTGTGACTTCTCAGACTTTGACACACACAGTGATTCCTTTCCATTCCCCAGCTATCAGCCTTCCCATTCAGGTCAGGGCCAGTTGACTGCACTCAGAGGCACGGGTCTCTCTCTGGAGAGGCCAGCTATGGGGTCAGGAATTCAGCAAGGTATGGTTCCAAAGCTGAAGAAAAGACCCTAGTGTAGGTGTCTGTGATCCTCTTGCTTCTACTCAGGGCCTTTTAACTTGGATCACAGCTGCCAAATGCCCTCAGTGGTGTCAAGACCCAGTGCACATGCAGAAGCTCCACTGAGTCGGGGAGCACCAAGAACATTGTCTAACACAGTCATCTCAACAGAAACAAGTTGTGGTGCTAATAACGGTGCTCTTTTCAATGGACAGAATTAAATTACATTTCACATCTTGTATCTTAATTAAGGGGATAAAAATGGTTTCATATTTTAATTAGCAAGTATATCTGGAAAAGACTTAAATTAATACAGGAGTCATCACCATAGGAGGGCAGCTCTCTGCCAAGATTCATGAGACCCGAGAGGAAGGCGGCTTCCATCAAGAACAAGCCATGGCTCCAACTCAGAAATTTTGGCTCTTCTAACTCTCTGAAAGGTTAAAAGCTGCCGGCTGGCGAGATATTGAAGATGCATGGTCATTTATTCTCTGGAGGGGTTTGTGTATGTGTGTGTGTGTGTGTACATGAGCTTGCTCATGTGTGTAAGTATGCATGTGTGAGCGCTAATCTTGTTTGTCAGCATGAGTCCATCTGGAATCAACTAAAACCCAAATAGCTGGGCATGTCTTTAAGGAATTTTCCTGACTGGATCAAGCCAGCAGGCTAAGAAAGAAATAACAGTGTTAGAAGACGTGATTGATCCAGACTCTCAGTGGGGAATTAGATTGCTTTTTCACAAGGTAGGCAAAGAAGGTAATGTCTGGAGTGCAGAAGATCCTTTAGGGCATCTCTTGGTGTTATCACGTCCTATGATTAAAGTCAATGGGACACTTGAGCAACCCAGTACAGGCAGGATGACAAAGGGCTCAGACCCTTCAGGTACAGTAGGAGTCACTGCTCCAGGAAAGAACCAAGACCTGCTGAGGTGCTTGCTGAGGGCAGAGGAATTGCAGAATGGGTAGTAGAGGAAGGTAGTTATAAATAGCAGGTAAGGCCACATGACCAGAGCGGAAATGACGATTATAATTGACGTGAGTGTTTGTCTCTTTTTGTTCAGAATGTTTGTGCAGATACACACATACAATATTTGTGTTTTCTTTCCTCTATTTCTTTGTCATGGGATTGTTTGGGTTAAGGCTTCACCCCATCCCCTGGGCATCCCTACACCCAAGGAATCTGGAATGTTTGGTGGGAAGTTCCATTCCAAGCCCCCTCCCCTGGGAGTTGCCACAGTCCAGACTCCACCTCTGAGAAAGACCGCCAAAGGGTGACCCCTCCCTGGAGAGGGCCAAGACCACTCCCACCGGCTATTTAAACTGACACCCCCAGAGAACTAACACATGGGTTTTCTTGTTTTTTTTCCTGTCTCCCTCCCTGGGGACCTGGAAGGCCACCTGGGAGCACTGGCATACATTAAACCTGGGCTTTTTCTAATTTGGTTTGATTTAGTCTGATTTGGATTATTGCATCAGCAGAGAGGCATATGGGGTATATATATATGGCTCACCAGTTAAGAACACTGCCTGCTCTTCTAAAGGTCCTGATTTCAATTCCCAGCAACCACATGGTGGCTCACAACCATCTATAATGAGATCTGGTGCCCTATTGAGGAAGAAACCTGGTCAGTCTTCCTCATCAACTAAAACCATGAAACCCAATATGGACGAGTTCAACAGAACTGCCATATATGGGCTGCCCATGCATGCTTTGGCATTGCCAGGGCATAAATTCCATTTCAAATTTCATATGTGTGTGTGTGTGTGTGTGTGTGTGTGTGTGTGATCACTCTATTAGTTTTGTTCCTTTGGAGAACCTGACTAATAAATAGACCATGTGTATGTGTAGAAGCCAGTGATCAACTTCTGGTATTTTACCTCAGGGGCTGGGACTCAGTAATTCAACTAGGCTGGTTGGTCAGTGAGCCCAAAGAATCTCCCTGTCCTGACCTCCCCAGTGCTGGGGTTACAAATACATGTCACCATGTTTGGCCTTTTTACACTGGTCCTGGGGATCCAACTCAGGTTTTCACACAGTTTTGGCAAACACTTTGTTGAGTGAGCCATCTCCCCTGACCGGAAGTGTCCTTTTTCTATGTGGGCGTCTTCTTCAAGGTACTTGAACACTGGGCATAGAAAATTTGTGAGTCATGATGGGTGGGGACAGGAAATACCCTAATGATAGTTCTGCTCTGACATCTCATGGACTTTCCTAATTCCAGAGGGCAGTAGGAGTTGGAGGCCTAACCCCTGGGTCTTATCCAGCAAGTATTTCTACTTTTTGTCCTTCTCAGGCTAGGACAAGAGCCAGGGCTGAGGACTGTTTGAGAAAACAGCATGAGCAAAGCTTGCTCCCCTTGTCTCTATCCTTCCTGCAGGTGTGCTGGCAAATGGTGATTTATTTAGCTAGTTTAAGTTCACATTTTACAAAAGATACAGCTGTCCCTCAGATCCTTGGGGGGTTGCTTTGAAGACTCCCCTCCACTTTGGATACTAAAATTTACAGATTACTCAAGCCCCTTCCTTACCTAGAATATATGATATTTCCATAGAGCCCATCCACTTTTATATTCTTTAAATCAGCCCTGGGTCACTAAAGTACCCAATGCATTGTAAACACCTTGAATGATGGTGTTAGGCTCTTGGTAGAGGAAGAAAGACAAGAAAGAGATGTCAATACATGATCAGTATAGGTACAAATTTTCCCCAGACATTTTCTTGGCTGTACAGTTGATTGAGTTTGAGGATGAGAAACTCTGGAAGTGAGCAGCGGACTGCATATACCCATTATAAACACAGCAGGAAGACATAGACGTAGGAAGGAAGAAACGAAGCCAGACTACTCGGCATTCCCATCCCCATAGATAACCACTGGTGACACTTGCTTCAGTTGCTTCTGGGTTGCATCTGCATCCTGGGTGTCTTAGCCCCCACCCTGGTACATGGCATGGTAAACAGCGTCTTCTACTTAGTTCTTCTGTGATGGGTTGGCTAGTATGGTAATTGATAGTGGATCAATTCACCCTTCAGACCATGAAGGAGAGCAGTGGGTAGCAAGTAGCAAGAATACTGACTGAGTGGGGAAAATGACATAATTGTGTTTTTAATTAGAATTAAAAATTATTTTAAAAGAGATTACTTCCTGGAGTGGGCCAGCAAGATGACTCGGGGGTAAAGGCACTTGCCCCCAAACCTGATGACCTGAGGCCAATCACTAAGTCCCATATGGCAGAAAGAGAACCATCTTTAAAAATTGACCTCTGGCCAGGTGGTGGTGGCGCATGCCTTTAATCCCAGCACTCGGGAGGCAGAGGCAGGCGGATCTTTGTGAGTTCGAGACCAGCCTGGTCTACAAGAGCTAGTTCCAGCGCAGGCTCCAAAACCATAGAGAAACCCTGTCTCGAAAAACCAAACAAACAAACAAAAAAATTGACCTCTGACCTTCATATGTGCACCGTGGCATGTACAAACCCACACCTACAACCACACCCACCTACATAATACAATAAATGCAATAGTAACTTTTGAAAGGCCTTGCCTAGCAATATGAGGCCATTGACTATGGCGATCTCCATTCCAGAGCATTCGTTGTGTGGGAAGGATGTGTTACTGAGGTGCTGTTCTGCTGTGTGACAGATGGCAGCTCTCATGGGCTAGTATATAGCTGTGGGAGGTTGGCATGAGCTGTGTAGTGATGCAGTCTCTTCCATGCAAATAAGCGCAGTTTTGCATGACAAAAGTCCAGACCCAGGCTGGCTCCCAGGAGCTGCGCTTTGTGATGTCAGATCACAGCTCACCCAGGCTGCTGTCTGGAAGTGAGGCTTCTCTGTGTGAGATTTCTGGACCAAATTGGGACAATTCCCTGATGGGGACACTTCCAATTTCCTGACTTCTTACTAATGGCCTCCCCCACTCCAAACTCTTGCTTTGATCTCTTTGTAATTCTCTGTCTCCATCTCCCATCCTTCCTGCTAGTTCTTCCAGGACCTTCTCATCCACTCCATCTCACCCATGACCAAGACATGCCTTCCATCTCACCCATGACCAAGACATGCCTTGATTTCCCAGAAGACAGCTCCTACACATCTGCTGGTAACAACCTTTATTAAAGGGTTAGGGTCTGAGGGGAGTTCCTGGAAGTGAAAGCGCCTGGGAAAGGGAAGACTGGGCAGGGTATTAGTCACTTTGCTGTTGCAGTGGTAAAACCACCTTATAAAACAAAGAATGTATTTGGGCTTCTGGTTCCAGAGGAATAAGAGTTCATCATAGCAAGGTGACATGGCAGTAAGCAGGTGGCATGATGGCAAGGGGCTGGCATGGTGGCAAGAGCAGAAACCTGAGCGCTCACACCTTCAGACTACAAGTATGAAGAAGAGAGAACAAAATGGAAACGGTCTTAGGCTTTTAACCTCCAAGCCCTGCCCCGGTGACTTGTGTATCACCTTGACCTTCCCAAGCAGTGCCACCAGCTGGGAACCAAGTGCTCAAGTGCCAGAGACTGCAGGGAGCTTTTCTCATTCAGACCACCACAGGCACCATTATTTTTGTCTTGAGGCCTATTTGCTGCCTCCCAGAGTTATGGTCGGTCAAGGCCCTCCTACCAGATTTTATGGTGCTGTTTTTCCTTCCCAAACTATCTTTCCATTTGATGTCTTTCAGTTGTACCATGTTGTCCAAAGCCATGTGACCACTCCAGAGTCCCTCTTACTTTGATATGCTAAGTAATTCATGTCCCTTCTTTTCTCAATCCCACACATGCAGAATACCCCAAGGTTCTCCTGTTTTAGCCTGAAGGCCCAAGCATTGTCTAATCATATAAATATCTGCCTTTTATGAATTTTCCATTCCCCTAGACAGCAGCAGTGAAGGTACAAGAAAATACATTTCTGTATGTGTGAATGTTCTGCATGTATATATGTTTACCGTGTGCGTGCCTGGTTTCCATGGAGGCCAGGAGAAGACATCAGATCCCTGGGAACTGGAGTTGCAGATAAGGTTGTAAGCTGCCATGTGGGTGCTGGGAATGGAGCCTGGGTCCTCTGCAAGAGTAGCAGGTGCTCTTAGCCACCAAGCCATCTCTCCAGCTCCAGCGATGTTTTCCTTAATCCTTTTCTTTCCTTTGAAATGGAAAGTTGTGGTGTGTGTGCAGTGGGGTCACTCACATACACTTATCTGGGGATTCAATTCTAAGAAGTGAAACTCGGGTGAGAAAGGAGACTCAAGTTCATGGTGTTTGGTGCACACTTCTGATTGCCATCAGATGAGGTGCCTTCTCACACTGGTCCAGAGGGACTAGGTGAGTGGCCATCCCTTCTCCTTTGGCTCACTCTGGATAGGAGGGAAAAGAATCAGCAATTAGATGGGTGCGAGTCACATCTGCATGTCGAAGTCATTTCCAAAGCCATTTCCTAGGATGTGCCTGCATAACCGGAGAAGGAGGAGCCCTCTGCAGACATCCCACACATCACCTATCTGACAGCGCACTTCCAAATGGAATCTTCAGTTCCGCACAACCATTTGTCAAAGAGTTTCCGGATGCCACTTCCCAATTTGCATCAGACCTTTCCAACATATTAATGAGACGCTGTTACTAATGTATATGTTTTTACTACTCTACTCAATTTTGCATTTGAAGCTAATGAACCCACAGGGTAAAATCAGCTACCCGGGGAGAAAGAATGTAGTTGCTATTTCTTGCAGTTCATGATGACATCCTCAGAAGGTCACATGAAAGTCAGGATCAGCTCTGGTAGCCATACGCAGTCACCTGCCTCTCCCATTGCTGGAAGTTGACATCAGCACAGTGTCTGACTCCCCCTCCCCTTTGCTCTGGGCAAGGTCTGCTACCTGAACGTTTCTCTGATCTGCGCACAAGCATCTAACCTGTCTTCGAGTAGTTTAATCTCTTGGTTTTCTTTGAGTTGGTGGTGGTCTCTGAGGCCTAGAACACAGGTGTTTCTTCAGCGGTGGTTCAGGCTAAGGAGAAACCGATGATTAAACCAAACCTGGCTTCTTTGGGAAAGCTATCCCCTGGTAACTAATCATCAATTTAAACTCTACCTGCATTGTCCTGTGGCGTGGGGCCAATGCTCCTGAGTGCTACTGCCAAGAACAGGCTTCAACTTCTTAGTCCACAAGGATTTAGATTTTAGAGAAAATCTTCTAATATAGGGCATTCACTGCCACCAACCTATGACCCCCAGCATCTCCTTGCCTCTCCTAAGCTCAGAGATAAGTGTCCTCACTAGTGGAACCAAGCAACCTTGGTAACCTAAGCAAAGCAGAGAGTTGGCTCATCTAGCTGAATATAGGGCTCTGTGGTAGACAGAGAGAGAGAGATCTCAGAGCTTTTAATATCAACTGCCTCTCACCTTTAGTCACCTGTCCAAGGTTTTCCTCCCTCCAAGGGGAAACACAGTCCAGGAATGTCAGCATTAGGGCAAGCACAGGGGCTCCAGGGGCACACAGGCCTTGTCCTACAGTCTCCAAACTCTATTTTTTAAATCTCATTCTGAATTCTTGGCTCCATATCTTACTCGTGATGCTGCATTTTGATGCTTGGGACTTGGCATTCACACTTGGTCTTACAGGATCTCAGCTTCCTCTGGAACTGACAGGCATTGTGTTCACTGTTTTTCAGACTCCAACGTGCTCCATGGAAGAGTTACTGACATTGGCCCCCATAACCAGCAGGGTGCCTAGCAGGGGTACCTTGAAGCAAGAAGATGAGGGAGACCCTTAATTCTGTATCAGAGAAGCTTAATCCAGTCCAGAGGCTAGGATGGTGACTATCTGGCCTTCACATGACTCATTGTGTGTGTGTGTCTTTGTGTGTATATATGTGGTGTTTCTGTGTATGCGTTAGTAACATGTATATGTGTATGCACATGCATGTGGAGGTCAGAGGTTGAGATCATGTGTCTTCCTCGGTTTTTCTCCATTTTATTGTTTAAGATTTATTTTATGTGTATGTGTGTTTTGGCTGCATGTATGTCTGTGTACCACAGGTGTGCATGGAGGCCAGAAGAGGGTATTGGCTCCTTGAAACTGGTATTGCAGATGATTGTAAGCCACAGTGTGGATGCTAGGAACTGAACCCTGGTCCCCTGGAAGAGCACCCAGTGCTCTTAACCACTGAGCTACCTCTCCAGCTCTTCCATATATATATTGTGTGTGTGTGTGTATGTGTGTGAAAGAGAGGGGGGGGTCTCTCACTTGGAGGTCACTGATTTATTCAGATTAGCTGGCCAGTGAGCTCCAGGGATCCTCCCACCTCTTCCTTCCCAGTATTACAAGTGTGAGCCACCATGCCTGACTTTTATATGGGTGCTGGCTGTCAAACTTAACTTATGCTTGTACAGCTAGCATTTTAGTGACTCAGCCATCTTCCCCAGCCCTCAAATGAATACTTGATTTTTGGAGATAGGATCAAAAAAGGAAACCCCCATATACCTGTCACAGCATGCCCCAAATCACAGGCATCCCCCACACCTTTGGGGCTATTCCTGTGTGCCCCAGTTTAACTTTTCCTTAGTTAAGATGCTGAAATTGTTCTGACTGGGACTTGGAGGGCAAATGCCACCAGTGGAGCGGGTGGTCCCTTAGCTTCTATTGTCAATATCCAATGTCTGGAGAAGGCCTAGGCTCTATCTGAGTCAGCCCCAAAGCATGGGATTGTTGGAGTTTTCTGGTGTGAGTTCCTGGGCTCACTTGGATAGAGCTTGTGCCATTCTTCTGGTGCTGCTTTAACAATTTCCCATAAAATTGGTGCGTGCACACGTGTGTGTGTGTGTGTGTGTGTGTGCGCACGCACATGTGTGTGTGTGTTAAATATAGAGGTTTCTCCTCCCCATCATGAAAGCTGGAAGTCGAAATCCAAGCTTTGGTAAAACTGGTTCCTTCTGATGTGTGTAGAGAGAAGACTCTGACCTAGTAACTGCTGATGTTTCTTGGTGTTCTTGGTGAACCTTTGATTGTGGGCCATTTCTCAGCTATCCTCCATAAACAAAAGCTTCTCCTCTGCAGCCTTCCTGTCATTTCCTCTTCTTCCTTGACTTTAGGCTTACCCATTAACCTAGGACAGTCTCATCTTGAGATCTGTCTTGTGGATCACCATCAGCAAAACACCAAAGCCTTGGCCATTAATAAGCATTGGAAATTTATTTCTTAGGACCAGAGATACAGCTCAGTTGGTAGAATGCTTGTCTAGCATGCACAGTCTTGGGTTCATTCCCGACACTGCATAAACTGGGCATGGTGGTACCTTCCATTCCAGCATTCTGGAGGTAGAGATGGACATCCAGACATTCAAGGTCATCCTTGGCTACAGAGTGAATTGGGGGCCAGCCTGAGACACATAAGATCCTGTTTATACATATAACTTATAATCTTGATGGCTACAAAGTTCAAGATCAAGGTATTGGGCATTCCATCTCCCTGAGTGGCCACTCTCTCGCCCTCCTGAATCTTCCCTAAGATAACAGCCTCCATTAAGTTTTTTCTGAAGCAGGAACATGCCCTGCTGGAGGCTATACCTCTTAATGCTGTCACATAAGGGATTGATCTTCTAGATGAATTTTGAAGAGGAAAAATATTCATATTATAGAAAATCTTCAATTTATTTGTGTCTATGATAACACTCTTGTCAAAGGTTCTGAGGTTTGGGAAAGTGTCTTCTACTAACCACAGAACCTTATCCTGAACCAAGCTGGCATGGTTTAGATTGGCATCACTCCACAACTTGCCTAGATCTGGACCTTGTCCCCAGGGCTCTGACCTGCCTGCTGAGCCCCTGCTCCAGCCTGAGAGCCTGGGAAATTGCTTTAGTTCCAAGCATCCCTTGTGTGTGAGCTCCTCCACTTGTGTTTCTTCTCCCTTGTAGGTCAGGTTCTTCTTCTCACTGGGAATGCCCAGATTGATAGAGTTCATCACTGCCCTTAAGTGCAGAACAACAGGTTGTCAGAGTCTGCTCCATCCAGAACATAAGCAGTGTTCCAGAGGAAAGGCCGTGCATTTCATCATGAGATAAATCTTGGCTCTTGGCTCCAACATAATCACTCCCACCTTGTGTACATGGCTCACACTTCTGGTCCTCGGTTTCTCAAACTGTAGAATTGATGATGATGCTTTCCTTGAGGACAGTTGTGAGAAACAGATGTGAGTGTATGTGTGTAAGGTCCCAAGGTATGAATTGGAAGATAGATGTGAATATATGTGTGTAAGATCTCAAGGTGTGAGCTGAAAGATAGATGTGAGTGTGTGTGTGTGTGTGTGTGTGTGTGTGTGTAAGGTCCCCAGGTGTGAGCTGGAATATAGATGTGAGTGTATGTGTGTAAGATCTCAAGGTGTGAGCTAGAAGATAGATGTGAGTGTATGTGTGCAAGTTCCCGAGGTGTGAGTGATGAGACAGGGTTTTCTTGCCTCTTATTCTCTATTTTCCTTTTTTGCCTTCCTTTCAGCATAAGGGTCTTTGTTACTATAGAGACAAAGGTGGCATTCCTGCAATGTGGCAGTACAGCTGATTATGAGTAGGAAGAAAAATTGGCAGGAAAGAGATGAGACACTTTGCTGCTGTCCAGCTGAGACTGCAGATCTCATATCCACTCTGTACTAGAGCATCCCCAGAACTTCCAGAGGCTTCCAGACAGGAAGTGCTAATCCCCCTCTTCCTGTGATCTTCGCCTGGACACAGTGCAGTCTCTCCCACCTTCTTCTCTTACATATCAATCTTTAGTTGAATTAGAGCTTGCTCTTGACCCCACGACAGACATCCAGTACTGCCCACAGCCCCTGTACCCTTCTGTGATAGCTTAACCCGACTCTTTGTGCTAGCCTCAAGGCCACGGTGAGGGTGACTTGCCAGGAAAGGTGTTTATGCAGTTCTGCTTCAGGACTGAACTGATGTGTCCAAGGTAAAGGGCAGCCATCTGCTAACCTAAGTAGAACATCTCCTCGGGAAGAGCTACAACAAAACTCAGAACTCAGGAATCTTATCATTTACTGACAGTTGCCATAGATTTCTGGGATGGGTAAGTTTAGTTTAAACTAGTCAAAGTTGATCACGAATATGCAAGCCAATGATAATCAAGGCTTTAGCTCCTCTGATCCCGGTGTGAGTTTTCAGCAGCTTGAGTACCTCTCTCCTGTTTCTGACCTTGAGGGCTATTGGCCTGTTCCCAGGTTGCCTTTCTCAGCCTGCTAAGATCTGAGGGCTTGAATCATTTAGAACTGAGCCCAGGGCCTCAGCTTTACTCCCTCAGTGAGAGGGCACCCATTCATGAAGCCCTCTGATTAATTCACTGAGTTTTGCCCAGGGCCTTTCTGTGGATGGATGGAGGAGACAATGTAGTACTTTAAAGATGCTTGATTAAGCGGAGTGAACTCCGAGGCTTCCTAGCAACAGGCTGCGCCCAGAAGCCAGCCTTGTGGCATGTTTGTACAGCATGTTCTGTGTTTACAAGTCTGAAATGGAATTGATTTGCCTGGAGGCTGAGTCGTGTGTCTCTCGTTAGACACATTCTTCCTTGGCACAACCCAGTCAGGACAGAGTTGGGGAAGTGTGGTGCTCCCCACCCGGGTTCTCCTTAGAGCTGGGACCATGATCCTGCTATCGGTCAGCTGCTACCCAGCAGGGGTTACAAGATGCATAGAGTAGTGGTTTGAATCAGGGCAAAAGAAGAATGCCAGATTGCCATACAGAGACTCTGGTCAATCAGAACAAGCAACAGTCATAATCAGACAGAGTTGAGGATCAGACAAAATGGGAGTTCACAGGGACTTTCACATCTACTTCCCAATTTAACCATAGCCAGAATTCTATGAGATGGGCTTGAATACTTTCCTAATTTTAAAAATGGGGAAACTGAGGCACAGTGGTTGTATTTTCTCCAGAACCCCTAGTTATAGCAGACTGGGACCAGGCACCTTTCATGTTCTTTCTGCTGTATCATGATACTTATTCCTACACAGGTGCTTTGATCCATTTAGTTCAGGGTGATCAAGAGCAGTCTCTCAGCTTGTGGTTGGGCTGCCCATTGGTGAGCTCAGGCAAGACAAGGCCAGAGTAATAACAAGGGAGAGGGTGCCGGTGCTCTGGAACTGTAATCCAGTCAGGAGAGGGCACAGAACTAGCCTAGGCCTTGAAAGACCCCTTATTCCTAGTGGGCCTGTGTTAGGGTTCTAGTGCTGTGAAGAGACGCCATGACCATGGCAACTTTTATAAAGGAAACATTTAATTGGAGTGGCTTACATTTTCAGAGGTTTAGTCCATTATCATTATGGTCTGACATGGTGGCTTGCAGGCAGATATGGTGCTGGAGAAGGAGCCGAGTGTCCTACATCTTGGCTTGCAGGTAGCAGGAAGTGGTTCTGTCGTACTGGAATAGCTTGAATACATATGAGATCTCAAAGTCTGCCTCCACAGTGACACACTCCCTCCAACAATACCTCCAACAAGGCCTCACCTCTTAATAGTGCCACTCCCATTGGGGACCAATTTCTTTCAAACCACCACAGGGCCATAGTCCTATGGGAGGCTCAGAAGAAGAAAGGATTGTGAGAGTCAAAACACACAGGGGCATTCTCAGAAGACAATATTTGTTCATTTGGGAAGAGACAACAGAAGGCAGAAGTGGGGAGAGTCATGTAACCAGGATGGCAGCATTGATGCTGTTGGCATCACAAATACTAGTGAGTAGAGACAGGAGCTGGATAGGTAAGCTGTGTTTTATTCAAGGAGCTATTGAAGTGAGAAGATAGTTGGTTAGCACCCTCGAAAACCTTCCCACCCATTTACAGCCAGCAAGCTTATAGGTGGGGAAGGTAAAGGTAGAGTTTGAAAGGGCCATTCTGTGTAAACAGTCTTTTTCTGTCCTGCCAGCCTGCTCCAAAATCATGATACAAAGATTATTATTAATTATGAAAGCCAGCCAATAGCTTAGGCTTGTTTCTAACTATCTCTCATAACAAATTATCCCATTTCTAGTGATCTATGTGCTGCCACATGGTTCGTGGCTTGTTACCTCATCTCCTATATGTCATGTTTCTTCCAGGTCTCCTCGTGACTCTACCCTTCTTCTTCCCAGTGTCCTCTCTGCTCCAAAAATCCTGCCTAGCTATTGGTTATTCAATTTGTTATTAAACCAAGTCATGGGACACATCTTCGTAGTGTACAGAAAGATTATTTCACAACAATTCTGAAACATAGTCTTGTGCCTCTCTGATCAGGTGGTCAGCCACATTTCTGAGACTTGTGGTATCTGTGCCTCTGTAGTTATCAAACCTTGCATTTTCTCTATGCTCTTGATGTCTGAGCTCAGGCACGTCTTTGAACTCTAATTGTAATTAGCATCTGCCCCTGTCAAACCAGTATTCCTGTGCTAGTTAGCTGTAATTGTCAACTTGACATAGCCTAGAACCACTAGGAAGAAAGTCTCAATGAGGTCTTGTCTATGCTGGGCGGCTATAGGTGTGTCTGTAGGGATTATATTTGAGGTGTTGTCTATACTGGGCTGGCCTGTACATATATGTCTGTGGGGATGATATTTGAGGTGCTGTCTATGCTGGTCTGGCCTGTAGGTATGCCTGTGGGGGTTTATATTTGAGGTGTTGTCTATACTGGGCTGGCCTGTACATATGTCTGTGGGGATGATATTTGAGGTGCTGTCTATGCTGGTCTGGCCTGTAGGTATGTCTGTGGGGGATGATATTTGAGGTGCTGTCTATTCTGGTCTGGCCTATAGGTATGTCTGTAGGGTTTATATTTGAGGTGTTGCCTATACTGGGCTGGCTTATAGGTATGTCTGTGGGTGATTATATTAATGAGTTAGTTGACATTAAAATACTCTTCCTACTATTGGTGACGCCATTCCCTAGGCAGGGGATTCTGAACTATATAGGCATGGAGAAATTGAGTTGGGCAATCAGGAAAGGAAGAGAGGATGCATACATACGTTTCTCTGCTCTTGACTGTGAATATGACTAGTTGTTTGAAGTTCTTGCCTTGATTTTTCTACGATAGACTATTGTTTGGGATATTAGGCCGAAATAGATTCCTTTCTTCCTTATGTTGCTTTTCATCAAAATGTTTTGTCACAACAGAAATGAAACTAGAACAATTTCTTAAGGAACTATTTGGGCTGGAGTTTAGCTTAGAATAAGCAAGCTATTATGAATGTGTATATGCTAAGCCATTAATTATACTTATGTGCAGATCCTTTCTACAATTTGGAATATAACAGCAACCCGCTTATTTCCCCCATCCCCGACCAGTTGATATTTAAGGAAAAAAGTCAATAATGTAAATATCAGCGAATGAGTTGCCATTATGGAATACAAACGTTGATGCTCTGGGACTCTCTAGGAGGAATCACTGCCTTGGGACTTTCACTAGGAAACAGGGTGCCTGGGTGTATGCTCACTCTCTGCCACCCTTTCCCTTGGGCGTTGCCTTTCCTGCATTACATGACCATTGGAGTCACTTCTCAGGACACACCAGTTAAGAGGAGAGGAGAGACTTTTGCTTGAGGGCTGAGGACCATCGTCAAGTCACACACATACTCAGGGACAGGATATGGGAAGAGGCAGACAGATCCTAAAAAACAAAGAAAACAGGAAGCCTGTGTCACCATCGTGGACTTCTTTCTCCATGAGTAAGAGATGGTCTTATCCATGCCTAGGACAACACTCCATTCCCTGGGGAGCATAAGAACCTTTTCCCTTTGCCTTCCAATTCCACAGTGGCATCTGACCTGTTTGGGGAACCTTGCAAGTCTTCACAGTATAGGAAGCCTAAGTGCTGGTGAGAATTGCCATTCAGGTTGGCTCTCCTTCATTAGAGAACCCACCCCCACCTTCAGCAGTCTATAGTTGTCACTGTGCGCTGACACAGGCTCCAGAGGGACCAACAGAAAGGCACAGCGCATTTTCATTTTGGAAGCCGCTGATCTAGAGCGTGCTAACTAGCGCACCCACCGCTCGGAGCATTGCTTGCCATCTTGTCTCAGCACTGACTGCATCTTGATAGGAGCAGTCTCCATGCCATGGTAGAGGGGACCTGTCCCTCCAGTCTGGGAGCGACAAGAGACTTACTCCTGAGGACGCTGCAGTACCAAAGGACAGACGTATCAGAAAATCATCTGTGAGTGGCTAAAAGTCAGGGACCTGGGAGTTTGCTGGTACATTTGAAAGGTGCATTGGAGATAGCCAATCCAGTTGTCCAGTGGCAACCTTTATTTCATGTGTGTGTGTGTGTGTGTGCAAATGTGTGCGTGTGTGCATGTGTACACACTCGTACATATGTGTGTGGTATATAATATATGTGTGTGTGTGTTTATGTGAATGTGTGCATGTATGTATCCAGATGCACTTGTCTGTGTGGACATGTGTTGAGGCCAGAAATTGACATCAGCATGTTTTCCTCAATTGCTCTTCACTTTCTTTTGCCTTTACCTCCTTCCTTTTTTTTT
>JAQHUG010000133.1:497832-560409 GCA_028555095.1 Dicrostonyx torquatus
GCTAAGGAAGTGGAACATGACCTTAAGTATCTTTTGGCCATTCGAACTTCTTCTGTTGAGAATTCTCTGTTCAGGGTCATTCACTAAATTTAGAGCTCAGTCATCTGCCCTGGCTGACTAGTGAACCCCGGGGACTCACATGCTTCTGCTTCCCAGCACTGGGGTTACAAACATACGTATCTATGCTCAGCTTCTCACGTGGGTGCTGCAGAGCCAAACTCAGGTTCTCATGATTGTGCAGCAGCCATGTTTCCCACTTGAGCCATCTCCCCAGCCTGCAATCTTCATTCTACGAAAAGTGCTGGCTGGGGGCCTATGATGGGGCTGGGAGCCTGGCCTTGTGAACTGCGGGAAGGAATTTTTTAATCTATCTTGAAGTCAGTGGGGAGCCATTGGGAGTAATGAGAAGGACTGTGACATGACCAGTGGCTTCGGAGACATTTCTCTCCGGCGCTTCTCAAACTGGTGTGTGGGAGTCGCATGGGTGAGAACCAGAGCCAAGGAACAAGGAAACGAGGTTGCTAGCAGTGCCTAAGAAACAGACTGGGCTGGGGCACCCCACATTAGAAAAGTCATTTCCCTGCTGGGGCTGCTAACCCTGAGGCATAGGTTGGTCTGACTTTGAGGGCACTTTAGCTGGTTTGCTTTCAGACTCAGAGCTTTGGCAGTGCAGGGCAGGCGCTGACTGTAAGATCCAGCTCATTCCCCATTGTATTTAGGATGTTTCCCAGCACTCCCAGGACACCTGCCCTTGAGAGATAACCTCCTTCAGTCCTTAACTTGGGTGTTCCGCTGGGACTCTGGCAAGCTTCAGCTCACTGATACGCATCAGCAGGGGCTGCAGAGCCATTTAAGCTTTGACTATCTGTACTTGAAAGGCTGGGGATAAAGTTTCCCACTGCTGGAGAGGAGGGCGAGGAGGGCACTTAAGTGATTTAGGCTTTTGCTAGTCACACCTCACCTGCATCCCTGCCTAAATCCCCCATATTATTTTCACAACTCAGAAATGAGCAGATTATCAATTGCAGAGGCATCCGTTCCTCAAACACTTCCTGACCCCGCACCTGGCCCCAAGGCTGACAAACCCCTCTCTCATCAAATACCTCCCAAGTCCTTCCCCCACCCATAGATGGACTTGGCCTCAACAAATTCAGTGTCATTTCCCTAATAGACAAAGCCCATATTCACCTGGGCAGAATCAGAAGTCTGGCTAACTGGGGTGGGGGAGTACCCCTTCCTGTGTGTCTGCCTTCATGACTCTGTGCTGGTTAATTGTAAATGTCAACTCTAGAGTTGTCTGAGCAGGGAGTCTCAGCTGGGGGAGTGGTTGGGCTAAAACTGGTTGGGCTGTGGGTATATCTGTGGGGATTGTCTTGAATGTAAACTGAGTGGATAGACCCACCCTGAATGTGGGGAGCACCATTTCATGGGCCGGACTCTGGAATGTAGGAGGGTGAAGAAAACAGAAAGAGCATCCAGGCAGCATGACGGTATTCATTTCCCTCTGCTCTGACATATGGTGTGAGTAGCTGCTTGAGTTCCTGCCTTGACTTCCCCCAGTGACTGACTGAAACCTAGACCTGTACCCCAAACAAAACCTCTGCTCCCCTAAGTTGTTTTTGACCAGGGTGTTGTGTTTGATCACAGCAACAAAAATAAAGCCAGGCCTCTGCCAATGTTTCAAAGCTGAGCTCATTATAAGAGAATTCTGGTGTTTTAGAGGGTTTAGAACGGTGCTGCACTGGCGAGCCTCTTTACTGCACCCCAAAGTCTTCAGCGATAGCTACTAGCCTGGAAGTAGTGGTTACACTAGCGCCCAAATCGTCACTCAGCTCAAACCAGCCCGTGGCCTGGGGGACGGTTTTGCAATTAAGTATGCAGTGTGTTCTCTGCTGATAACCCCTTTGCTGCTGCTGGGAGGCAGATCCAAGGCTTCTCACCAGAGTGCCTTTCAAACTCCAAACTGGGCTTTTAAAGGGACAAGTCATTTTTTTTGTCCTGAAAGGCTAAAAACTATCAAAATGAACGTTGTAAAGAACAGCTTTTGAACCATAGGATAGCGTGTCTCCTAAGGTGTGGATGTGGGGTGGAGGCTCACAGGGGAGCAGCATGGAAGGTGGAAAGGGAAGTGGAGGGAGGTCATACTCAGCCAGAGTTCCAAGACAAAGACAGCCCCGCTGGTGGGGACAGAGAAGTCGGACAACTTCTCCGAGGACACCCAGAGATGCTGAGTGTCCTAACAGGGGGAACCTGTTTAGATCCTGGATCAGGATTCATGCTAATGCCACCTAATCTGTCAGCTGCATTTACCGTGTACCAGATACTGTTCTGTAGTATTTGTGCATAGTGACTCAGTCAGCACAACAACCCTGTGAGAGAAGCATTCTTACGGCAGCCGCCCTTTACAGGTGAGGAAACTGAGGCAGAGTAAGAGTATAATTTGCTGGACTTGAGGCTGGAGAATGGTAAAGCTGGGACTCAAAGCCAGGAAGTCACTCAAGAGCCTGTGCTGTTTACCAGAATGCAGGTGGAGTCTGGGAGTGGGCCCCACCCTCTGATTTTAACTATCTGTGATAATAGAAAATAATGAAAGGCATGAGAGAAACATGCCTATGGTCACTCACTTTGGCCTTAGGCACAGGGAGCCAGCTCAGGCATTGGCTTTCCCGAGAAGTAGCAGTCAGTGTAGCAGAGACTCTGCGGGCCCAGAAGAGCCACTATGGCTGGCGAGAGAAGAAAAGAGGCAGGACAGAAGGATTCTAGAGAACTTAGCACTGCATCTGGGCTCCCCCATGACCTGTGAAGCCTGCAATGGAGTCCAAATTCTTACCTCCATGAGGGCCTCCCATGGAACTTTCTGGATCGCTACACATGGTTCTGGAATCCAGCACTGGAGCGCCCACTGCTGGCTGCTCTGTGGGAGCCATGTGATGCTCAGAGCCCTCTGTTGTTCCTTGCTCCCTCAGCTTCCCTTCTTAAGGGCAGAGCTGCCTAACCCTTCTGTCCCGATGACCTCACCATGCTGCGAGCCACCAAGATGAGGCTTGCCTTAGAAGGCCTTGGATACATGTTTTTGGGTTGAGTTAAAGAGCTATTCCCTTCCAGCTCTTCTATATGAGCAGAGCTGTATGAGAGGGGGGCTCATTATTGGAGCGGGGGTATGTTAGTACCTCTGACATACCCAGGTCTCCAGGGATGGGAAGAAACTGGCATGTACAGATGGGCCAGTATATCTGAGAGGCTGCGGACCTTCCCTGTGGGTCAGACCTGTCCCTAGCCTTGTCCTAAATGCCCATTAAATCTCATGAGTGGCTCCATGACGTTGTTTGGAACCCAAGAATAGAATTAGCATCAACTGTTCATCTGGCATCGAGAATTCAGTTGGCAACACACTGCTTCTCCACTAAGACTATAATCAGTTCTCGTCAGGTAAATTCTCACTGGGAGCTGTTCTGAAATCCTTCCTGTGTCTGAAATCAGACTGGAATAGGGGAAGATAAAAAGAAGTTAGATACCAGAATGATGAATTAGATGACAACAAAGATACCTAGAACAATGCAGAGAAGTCCCAGTTTCCCGCACAGACTCCTGACAGCCTGTGTGAAATCACATCTCAGTTCTGCCTCTACCACACATGCTGACACAACAGGCAGCCACCAGCTCCCACATATGTCCCACGTACTTGATGAGGTCCTGGCTCTGTTCAAACACAGACGGAATAAAATAGTCATTGAGGCAGATACAACCCATCCACACATGTCAACACTGTATATCCAGAACAGACACTTAAGCCAAAGGTCACACTTGGATCTCTGCCTTAGGCAAATAGGTTTCTGTGAATTCTTCTGTCCTGATGAGCAGTTCATGAACAGTGAATCCAGATGAATTGTCCTCAGCATCACTGACGGATCTTCAGTCAGTCTGCATCTCCCGCACAATTTTCATTTCAGGGTCTAGGTCTGGTGTTGACATCTTCACCTCAATGGTGACGGTGTCAGGAGATGAGGACTTTTGGAGGTGATGAGGCCATGGTGGCAGAACCTTCGTGAGTGAGACTCCAGAGAACTTCCTTCTCCTACCATTAAAGGGAACAGAAAATTGATGTCTTTGAACCAGGGAGTGGCCCCTCACCAGGCTCGGCATCTGCCTGGCCATTGGTATCAGACTTCCCTCACCAGGCTGGCATCTGCCTGGCCATTGGTATCAGTCTTCCCCAAGAACAGGGAAATGGATTTCAGGTAAGGTCTTTAGCTTAGGGCATTTTGCCACTATAGCCCAAATAGACTGAAAAATCATTTCTAATACCTACCATGCTGGTCCTCAGGGGCACTGTTCTCCCAGTCAGCCTGATTTCTGACATGCTGTATGCTAATTTGCAGGTCTCAGCTATTGACTGACATGCAAGTAGCAGAAGGCTCAGACTGTTTCTCTTGTGGGCTGCCTCCTGAGCGTCCCTGTCTCCTCTCCTGGGGGCTGCCTCCTGGGCGTCCCTGTCTCCTCTCCTGGGGGCAGCCGTGGGTTGTGTTCCTGGCACCCAGCTCCCAGCCCCCAGCTGCTGGCCCGCTCAGCCGCTGGTTGCTTGCTTATGCCTGAAATAACCACAAGAGAATTATATTCATTTAAACTGCCTGGCCCATTATCTCCAGCCTTTTCTTGGCTAGCTCTCACATCTAAACTAACCCATTATAAAAGTCTGTGTGTCACCACGAGGTGGTGATCTTACCGGACGATTCTAAGGTACATCCGTCTGCAGCGGGAGCCTCATGGTGACTGACTACTTCCTTCTCTCTTCCCAGAACTTCCATTCTGTCTACTCCACCCACCTAAGGGCTGACCTATCTTACAAGCCAGGCAGGATCTTTATTTAACCAATGAAAGCAACAGAAATACAGGAGGACCCTCCTACATCCCTGTCTCCTCTCCTGGGGACTGCCTCCTGAGCGTCCCTGTCTCCTCTCCTGGGGGCTGCCTCCCAAGCATCCCTGTTGGCTGAAGCCACTCAGTGGTGGATTCTCAATTAGGGCAACTCCTGTTAGCATAGGTTCTCTGTTGAAGTATTTTCGTTACAATTGGCAGTATGTATTGTGTGTGGCACTATGCTTCATTAGGACATTTTTATATACATAGATATTGTACAGTAGCCATGCACCCTCCCATATGCCTCCTACCCATTCCTCTCTCACCCCTGTTTAGTCCCCTTTGTCCCCTAGACTGCTTTGCTTCTAATTTTATGTCATATATGCACACACAATTTTCTGGATCTATATAAAATCCAGAAACAAAGTGTAAGAGGAATATGTATCTTTATGAGACTGGTTCAATTTGGTTATTTCTGATTACATCCATTTTCCTACAAAAAACAAAACAAAACAAAACAAAAACAAAAACCCAGTAGCTTGATTTTTCTTCATGTCTGAAAAAAATTCTGTCGTGTGTATGCATTTTCTTTCTTTAGTCCTCTGTTGTTGGACATCTAGATTGGTTCTGTAACTTTCTGCTGAAGTAGTTGAAAGCCAGTTGTGGGCAAGGAAACAAGGTGCTGCAGATATGTGCCCTTGCTACTCTGTAGACGTTGAGAAAGGTATTAGTAAGTCATGTTTCCAGACAGATTGACGGATTGGTCACCAGCCGTGGACCCTTACTCTCACCCCTGCTGACCTCTGACCACAGCTACTGACAGAACTAGCAGACTTCCCAGAGCCCAAGAATCCCAGCAGGACTAGAACAGGATAAAATACGGTTATTAACTATTCAGGTGTCAGGCTGCGCCTTCAAGCCATCCTTGCTTCTTCTCTTGAGTCTAGTTGAGTTTGAATTTTATGACAGCCGCATTCCTGGGAGAGAAAGGTGGATTTCTATCTCCTTATAATAGGAAGCACTAATTCACGCCTGTGGGATTTCCTTTGTAGGAGCTTTCACTTTCTATAAAAATACTGCCTGGATTTTTGGGTGGCACATTTGGGGACTTCCAGTAAGTTTACCATTTTAGAGATCTAAATAATATGTAAAGCACCTTAATAAAAATTTAGTTAGCATCCAGGCAGGAGGAATCAGGGTCTCAGTAATGCATCGGGCGGGCACCTGTACCCAGATGCACTCTTGTTTATGTAAATCCTTCCCTTTCTGGTTGTTGGTCTCCAGAAATGGCAACGTGTTTATTTTCTTCCCTGTTACTCTTCTGAGACCTTTGGAATTTCAGAGCTGGGTTTTTGATATTTCATCATAGTTTTTATTTATGAAGCAAGGCACAGTCAAGTTTGGCATGTGACACTGGGGGGATCCCATCACAGCTCTGCCAGAGACTGGCTGGCTGTGTGGCTTTGAGCTCTTTTTTACTGAACCTTGGTTTCTCCATTTGCAAAATGAGGCTAATAAAACTCACTTTCTTGTGGGTTATGGGTGGATAAAGCTAAATGGTGTTTTCAGAGTATCTGTCGTTTAGTGGGTACTAATTAAGGGTAGTTACTAACAGCCCAAAGTCATGCTAGGAAGATGTGGTGAATGGAGAGGCCACGAGAAAAGCTGTTGACAGCTTTCTCCTTACTGTGACAATGTCCCTGACAGCGTCCAGAGCCTGGGGGCCCTGCCAAGAAGGACTGCTCACATGATCTCTATAGCAACAAGATTCTGCAAAGAAACACAACCAGAACTCCCCAGCAAATTTAGTTTTCACCTTTAAGCTGTTGAGCTGAAGAGTAGAGGCCCACCCACATGACAGAGGGTAACTTTTACGAACAGAGGTCGCTTGATTATCAATTGGGGCCTCATGCACAAAACTTCACAGCAACAACAGAGCAGTGTTTGGTTAAAGCGCTGGGTGTCAGAGCCTTGCCAAGCAGATGCATGGTAAACTCACATTCCTCAGGAGCCCACGCCTGTGGCTACATGATGGTGTCCTGGAAGGAGCATCTTACGGCTTGGGGAAGTATCTGCCAAAGGCACAAGTGACAAGACTTGGTCCTCAGCACGGTGCTACTAGGAGGGAGTGGAAGTTCATGGGGTGGGGCCTGGTAGGCGAGATGGCTTAGTGGATACAGAAGCTTGCTGCCAACCTCAACAACCTGGGTTCAATCCCTGTACCCAGATGGTAGAAGGAGAGAACCGGTTCCTGGAAGTTGTCATCTGGCCTCCACATGAGCGCGTGCACATATGTATATGATCATGTATGTCGCACACACATACGAAAACTTAAGTATAATTAAAAATTTTTAAGATGAGATGGGGTTCAGTGGAAGGTCTTTGGGTCCCTAGGGGCAATAGAGGAGACATAGCCCCTCTTAGATGGCTCCTTTGCATCTCTTCCAAGAGGGGGATGGCTTTGCTCCGCCATGTCCTCCTGTTGGAAGTTGCTGCTCCCAATTACATACCTAAAAGAGGATGATCTTTGAAGTCACCGAGTGGACTTCCAAAACTGTGAGGTGAATACATCTTTTCTCTTCATAAGCTGCTTAGTGGCGTATTTGATATAGTGAGAGAACGTTGCCTAATCTGGGTGTGTGCTGGCCTGCAGACCTTTACATGCTGGGTGGTAATGGAGAAACAACAGGCTCTTCCTCCCCAACCCAGGCTCAGGTCCTCCCATGGCCACAGCCTCCTGACTGCTGCTGCCAGCCTTTCTTTCCTTTACAGTTACTTTAATGTCCTGAGACACACTGTACCTACTGGGATTTGCCTAAATTAGGGTAAATCTACTCATCTGGTGACAGACTAGGGTCCCATCTCTCCCTGCCTACAGTGTAAAGCACTATTAAATTCACTGTTGGTGCTAATGAAAATTCTATAAGTTTATTGTAAGTTCTCTTCTGAAGTTCATTTTATGCAAATAAGCCAAGACTCTGGTGATAAAGAGATGCAAGTCTTCAATTAGCAGCTATTGAACTTGCTTGAGCAAAAGGACTTCTGGTCTACCAAACGACCAGATCACCTTGTATCAGCACCATCCTTGTGGAATACCCTGGACACTCTGAGGTAGCTATTTGGAAGACCACAGACTCAGCAGCTGACTCTGACTCCTAAAGCCCCAGTCAAGCTGACTGAGATGCTTGTACCGGAGTGTTGTAATCATAAGTCTTGAACTATTCCTACATGCCTGTCTGAGGGGTGCTTTCTCTGATGGGAAGGATGATTGGTGACAAGTGTATGATTGGTTCAAAATTCAAGCCTTCATGAATGTGATTGGTTCTAAGAGGCAAGGATATGATTGACCTAAGCAAGTAGTATCATCGGTCAAGACCTAAACAGCTCTGACTGACTGAAACAAATGTCTGTGATTGGTCTAAACACCTCTTTGTTAGCCCATTCATGTCCTGGTGCTACCTGCAGCTGATGCTCTGACAAGTCCTCTGCATTTCTAAGCACAATGTGTCTGTAAATACTGCTTGACATCTGAAGGGATGAAGATGGTGGCAGTGGTTCTTGAGCCCCAGCTTCCCAGGGCAAAGTGACAGCAATTAATACAATGCAGTGGTGGTCTTGGGGTAGCCTCTTGACAACTGAAGAAACTGCCAACTTTGGAGACCTTTGACCTTCCGACTGGTGAAGACTGCAGTCTTGAATCACACAGTGGCACTGGGGCCTAGTGTGACACGGCTACAGGGGACTGCCTGCTGGTCCCTCTTGGTAACCCTATTTGCCTGATAGGATCCCATCTCCCAACAGGGGAGGCTACCACAACTGAGTGATGCTGGCAGCGACTGGATCTGTGCCAGCTCCTGATCCACCCTCTTTATCCTTATTACTTCCAAGAAGCAGCGGGTGTCCCTGCTCACACTCTGCTTCCTGAATGTGTTCCCAGCAGAGCTAGTTCCCTGAGTTAACCTCTAGTAACTGAAGGAGCAGATAAACAATTTGAGAGCATCCAAAGCAAGAAAACGGGAAAGTGGGTGTAGAAAGATGAGGAGAGCAAGCGAGCGGGGAGCTGATAAAAGACTGTAAGAGAAAAGAAGAGATTACTAGAAGCATTTCAGAGAGCTGTCAATTCTTCCTGGCCTAGCATCTCAGACTCAGAACAGTGAGCTAGAAGAACACTGGCCATTGCCAGGAGCCAATGGTCTTGATACTCAAAGCCTACAGATGTTCATAGGTGCCACTCAATTCAGCTTCAGCCTGTCATATAAAAAGGGAAAGAAAGGGGCTGGAGACATGCATTTGCAAAGCCTCTCACCTCCCCACAACACCTATGTATGTGGAGTGATGAAAGCCTCAGCCAGCTGATGAGTGACAAGCATGTTCTATCTCCTGGTTAAAGTGCACAGGTTGCATATGTCTTAGCTTAACTTGATGTGAGCTGAGTCCCTTTCTCTATAGACCAGACTGAGGCATGTCCTGGGTCTTTGCTCTAACCTAGAATTCCCTCTTTCCTCATTCATCTTATTTTGTTAGTCTTCCCTTCTGCATCCTATATAACACTTATGGCCAAACCAGTGCACGTGTGCACTTGGCGTGCGCGCGCGCGCGCACACACACACACACACACGCGAGAGAGAGAGAGAGAGAGAGAGAGAGAGAGAGAGAGAGAGAGAGAGAGAGAGAGAGCTTTCATAGGAATGCCAGTTTCTTCTCTGGCTTCCTTTCTGTCCTTTCTCACTCCCGCACTCCAGCTATGTGTCGACTCTCATAAGCTTCCAGAAGGGTGTTTGGTACATTGAGCTGAACATTCTAAAACTCAGAGGGTGACTGGACTCATTTTTGGGTTATCCAGCATCATGTGACTGCTCTCCCCTAAAGTGAGGATAAGAGAAAAAGAAGCTTGCATTTATTAAGAATTTCCTATATGGTTTAAAACACCAGATTATTTCATTGAATTCTCATGACTTGGAGATCAAGCGTTATTATCCCCACACTGTGAGTGAGAAAATCGAGACTGAAAAGTGCTAGCAGGAGGCACAACCAGGACTTGAACTCAGGTAGTCTGTGGTCAAAGGCCACCCTCAGACACCACACCCTGTCTGATGGTGGTTTGCAATCTGGTTGGATAATTTGATGGCAAGCATTTTGTTTGATTACAGATTATAATTTGATTAAAAAGGAATATTTCCAATATTTAGGCTTAGGTGGGGCTGATACATATCTAAAACAATGTTTGCTTTATTGAGTTATAATTCAGATACATATAGTCACTATTTTAGAATGTATAATTCAAATTCATTGGGTTTCATATCTTGATTTTATTTTACTTTTTAATTGCATGCGTATCTGTGTGTCTCTGTATAGGTTTACGCATGTGAGTGCAGGTGCCATGGAAGCCAGAAGAAGCTGTAAGACCACTTTGAAGATGCAATTGAGGGTGACAATGGGGCTGCTGATAGGAGTGCTGGAAACTGCACTCAGGTCCTCTGCAATAGCAACAATTACTCATAACTGCTGAGCTGTCTGTCTAGTCATGGTTTTAAGTAGCTCCAGAACAGCTTCATTGCCACCCAACACTGTCAATATTGGCCATTGCTCCCTATTCCTCCCTCTTTCCACTCCTTGCTATTCATCAGTCTACTTCCAATTTCTCTGGCTTCCCCTCCTGGACAGTTCATCTAGGTGGGATCATTAGGTGTCTTCTGTTGCAAAATGTTTCAGGGTTTATCTGAATATAGCCTGCATCAGTATATCACTTATTTTTAGAGTTAAATAGCTACCCCAAATTAGGCAGAATAATAGCTTCCCAGGGTCTATGTGCCACTTTGTCTGGAGTCTGTGGACATTACTTTATGTGGCAAGGAGACCCTAAAGACATGACTTATCAGGATCTTGAGATTATCAGATTATCCTGATAGCCCGTAAATACAGTCACAGATGTCCTTAGCTGAAGAGATGTTAACTACAAAAGAGAAGGTGTTGTGACAAAAGAGTCTGAGACTGAAGTGGAAAGTTTTTAAAGGTGGATGTTGGGACCACAAGACACAGAACACAGGCAGCCACCCAGAGCTGCAAAGGGCAAGGATACAGTCTTTCATCAGGATCCCCAGAAAGAACAGCCTCTCTGTCATCTTGACTTCAGCCAGTGACTCTAACTTAGGACACCACAAGAACCAGAAGAGAAGACATTCATCGGGAACTGTAAAGATCTTCTCTCTAAAATTTCTTCACAGGGTTCCCCCCAAAAAAGGAAAGAAAAGTCTTCTCACATGTTCTTTCTATCCATGTCTCTTTATTGTTTTCCTTGTTCTCTATTCTAATTCTTCTGTCCTAACTGTCTATAATTTCTTAGCTCTCATTCTCTGCTTCAATTCTAATTCCAATTATATTCATTTCTTCTTCCTTCTTCTTCTTCTTCTTCTTCTTCTTCTTCTTCTTCTTCTTCTTCTTCTTCTTCTTCTTCCTCTTCCTCTTTTTTCCTATCTCTGCTAATTTTGGGGTGTTTCTACTCCATCTTCTGCTCCCAATTCTGTTAACGCTCTTTGTTCTTACCCAGATATGTAGACCCACAAAATTTTGCAGACATAGAGAGTAACTGGGAAACCTATGTAAAAAGACAAGGGAAGTTTATGGCTCTTGATCCATTAGCACATTCTTCCAAATGTAGCAGACTTTGAGGGCATTTTAGGTCTGAAGTTTACACCTATTGGTCTAAGCAGTTGAAACAAAGAGGAGACCCCAGCCTCTCTATTATTAGATCTGGGGTTTGATGCCTATCAGAAGTGCCAGTGGAGGTTTGTCTTCCTCTGGGCTGTGGGTAGATGATCAATTATTTTTCCTGAGAGTAAGATACAAGCAGTAAATCTCCTGAACTAAGATCAGTAAACTGAGGTGAAGGTGAGTGTGAGGAGCTGGGAATATTTTAACGCAAGGTTAGTTTTAGGTCATCACTTTCCTTATCTATAAGTGAGGTAAAACCAGGGCATGCTTATCTTTTTCTATCTGAGCAGCTAGGAATGAACAGCTTTGTGCGTGCAGTAATTCTATGCCCTTGGATATCTAAAAATGTCTTCAATGGAATACTTTTGTCTGGACCCTAAACATTGACCAAATGCCGGCCAATAAAGATAATTGCAGGAAGACAGATCTTTATGTTTGCATTGAAGAAAGGAGCAGAGACCTGGTAGTGGGAACCAGGTTTCTTGACTGTGTGACTGTTTTCACACATAGCTATGATATGTATGTATATTCAGTAAACTTCAATCGCACTGAAGAAACTGTGCCCAATAAATTATCAGATAGTGATGAACTGTAGGAGATAAATCCCAAATTTGTAACATATAGGGATAAGCTACAGAGAAATCTACAGCAAGAAACAGCCACTTTAATTACAAGGCAATAGTTCCAACACGCCTTGAATCTTGGCCTAATTCTCCAAACAAAGCTCTTGGCTGTGATGGGTTGACTTTGTGAAATGAGGCCGATTAATTACTGAATGATGTGATGGCCCATAACATACATTTATGTTAAGTTACTGAGATTTTTTTCTAATTTATTATAGCAATGCTAAGGAACTACTGTAGACAGGACACATCTTTTATTTATTCATCAGTGATATCCATTTGGGCTCTCACTTATGAACCACGCTTGTTCAAATGTATATAAGAGTTTGTGTGGATGTATGTTTCCTTTTGTAGAAAAATTTCTGGGCAATGGAATAACTCTCTATCTTGATGAAATGTGTTTCTTGTTATAGACTTTTATACATTAGAGATGTCAGTGTGGATGGCAAGCTGATGCTTGGACAAGGTCATAAGACTTCAGTGTAGGAGCTGTGACAGTGGTAAGTAGCCCTTACTTGCCAAAGACTATCTTTAATACTGAAGCTGCCACCTTGCATGATGCAGCACTTGTTCAGTGTCAAAAACAGTGGAAAAGGAGTGACTCTGTGTTTGTTTCAAAATAGCAGTGCATTCTGTTTCCTGCAGCTAGTGCTTAAACAGTTTAAGCTAGTGCTTAAACAAGTTGGACTAATCTGATTTTTAAAAAGTATTTCAAAGAACAGCCCAGCAGAAACAGATCACAGAAACACTTATTAATCCAGGCATGGTACATGCTTGAGTAACTCCGGAGATCTAGGAGCTGAGTACTGGGATGTTTATATAGATGTAAGTCTAAGTCACATGGAGGGTTCTTGTGAAGATGTTACTGTGGATGCACGTACTCAACCAACTGAGCTACATCCTCAGCACAATGTTTGTTTATCAAGCACCCAAGACATGACAGACTTCTCACTCTGTCCTTCCAGTGTCCTTTTCCCGGGAGGTAGAGCCACACGTAGCTTGACAATGGAGGCATGTTCCGGAAGGAGTCTCTGGATGTGTATATGGTTTGTGCTTCCACAGACCTGATTAATGGAGTTAAGTAGTCTCTGGATGCAGCCAAGAGACTCAGGAAACCTAAACAGTATGGGGTACTGCTGATCTAACATGGAATGCTGTTGATACATCTTTCTGTAAGAAGTGGGTGCAGAGAATAAGAGACCAGAGACTGGGTACGGTGGTGCGCACCTTTATTATCAGTCTGTGGGAGACAGAAGCAGGAGGCCAGCCTGGTCTACATAGTGAGTTCCAGGTCAGCCAGAGCGACCTGGTAAGATCCTGTCTCATAACACAAACAGCCAAATCACTCAACCAACCAACCAAATATATGTAAAAAACTGGGCTGAGGAACTTTCTTAGCAGTTTAGAATACTCGTTGCTCTTGCAGAAGACCTGAATGTGTTTCCTAGCACCCATATGGTGGCACATAACTATCTCTGAATCAAGCTCCAGGGGTATCTAACACTTTCTTCTGACCTCTCTGGGCACATATATACATGCTAGAAAAACATTCACATACACCAAATCTATGAATAAGTCTAAAAGTTAAAAAAATAACTAAAGTTGTGAAGTGTTCACACCTAAATGGAACACCTATATCACACACCCCCTCCCAAGGCTCAGGGATCATCCGTGATGAGCAGGCACAAGGGTTGTAAGAGCCAGGCTACAGCAGAGCAGTGTTTTTAGGACACAATATGGTGGTTGTACACACGCACTCTGTGGCTGTGACTACTTGCACAAGACCTACATGAGAACAAGCTGGCCAAAGTTCCAGCATTAGTAAGAGAGGAGTCATGCGGTCCCAGTCCTAGCTGAGGAGCTAGTGACAATTGATGGCTAACTGGAGAGGAACTTACCTGGCCCAACAGGAAAGCTCAAACTCAGAGAAGGGGTTCTACTTGCTGGCCACCCTAGAATAAGGGCATTCTGAGGCTGAGACTCACTAGTGGGAGACCTGGAGCAACTGATTCATTTAATTGGAGACCCACACTTTCTGTTTAAAATATAGACTAGGGAGCTATTGGTGGTTGGTGGCTTCTGGGAGAGGGAGAGTCAGCTTTCAGTAAGGGCTGTGGCTCTTGATAAGTAGACCATGTTCCAGTAGATGAACCTACACCTGTGAGTATATGAGTAGTACAAACTGGACTACTTATTTTTTAAAAATAGGATATGAAATTGGGAGTAGGTAGGAGAGTAGGAATGAATACGGTTAAAACACATTGTATCCATGTATGAAATCTTAAAAAAAGGAATAAAAGTATTCTATTTAAGAATATAATAGAGGGGCTGGAGAGATGGCTCAGTGGTTAAGAGCATTGCCTGCTCTTCCAAAGGTCCTGAGTTCAATCACATGGTGGCTCACAACCATCTGTAATGAGGTCTGGTGCCCTCTTCTGGCCTGCAGACATACACACAGACAGAATATTGTATACATAATAAATAAATACAGACATACAGACAGAATATTATATACATAATAAATAAATATTTGGGCTGGAGAGATGGCTCAGAGGTTAAGAGCACTGACTGTTCTTCCAGAGGTTCTGAGTTCAACTCCCAGCAACCACATGATGGCTCACAACCATCTGTAATAAGATCTGGTGCCCTCTTCTGGCCTGCAGGGACACATGCAAGTAGAATGCTGTATACATAATTAATAAATCTTTTTAAAAAAGAATATAATAGAATATAGAATGAGAAAGTAGATATGTAGATTCATTACATTTATGACATTGTAAGTGAGCACCCAACAAACAGAAACAGGTTTACTTTGGCACATGAGGTTTCAGTTTGTCCCTGCATGGAAGACATGCTATCAGAGGTAGCTCCATCCATGGCGGCAGGAGCTCATGATGGCTTGTCACATAGTATGGACAGAAAACAGAGAAGACAGGCTAGAATCAAAACAAGTAAACCTTCAAGGGCCTAACCCCAGTGACATAATTTCACCAGCCAGGCCCTACTTTCCAAAGGTGGCATAACCTTCCAAAACAAACCATCATCCAGGGACCAAAATGTTCAAACACATTTGCTTGTGGAGATGTTCAAACTCAAATCGTGGTAGCACAAAAAGGGCCTCAGCGTAGCATCCATCAGGCCCCATGTCTGGTATGAAGCGGAGAGTCACCTCTTGACCAAGGAGCTTTCAGAAGGTGACCGGAGGTCCTAGCATCCTCCTGCCTCAGTCACCCTTGTGGGTTCAGGTCAGTGACAGTAGGACCTTGGGTGAGGATGCCATCTGTGCAAAGATCTTTGTGGAACCCGAGAGTCCAACTTAGTGTTTTCCCAGCCCTGCAGCTTCATGAGTCCCAAGCAGCAGAGATACTGCAGTCCCACTGAGGGCTATTTCCCTGTTGCTAAGCAACAAAATATTTGATATTAAATTCCTGTTGATGAAGCTAATTGCAAAGGTTAATTGTCCTTTCTGAGATGAAAAACGCTTCAGAAATGTGTTTAGGAGCTGGTCTCTGAACTTCTGAGAGAACACAATTTCACGAGAAAGCCCATTTTGTCAGGCAGTGATGGTGCCTGCCCTTTCTTCTTCTTGCTTTGTTCATCCAACAGTGAAGATGTTTTCAAACTTGACAAAGGAAACTTTTCTTTCTTCAAGGGAGGCTCTTCCATGGAACATCATATGAGGGCAAGGTCACTGCTATCACACCTGGAAGGTGAACTCAACACAGAGCTCATCCCCAAACCACCTGGAGCCAGGCCCATTGTAGCTACAACCATGTAAAGTCCCTTCTTGCTCCTCTGTGCTGCCCATACGTTTGCCTGCTGTGCCAGACATTTCTGTCCTTGAGAAGTGGAGTCATCCTAGGTCTCCATCTCAAGGCTACAGCATAAAACACGATGCAGACAAGTGCCCAGAAAATGGGTCTGTATTGTCACATCTGGGCCAAGGGGCCAAGGGGCTGCAGCTACAACACTTTGATCCAAAGACATCATAACAGAGATCCAACCTTTTGGTTCCTGGGTTATGGGTCCCTCGGGAAAGTAGATCAGAAGTATGAGAAAGAGAAAATAGTGGGTCTGTCTTGACCCTGCTACTTACTACCTGTGTGACTTTGGACAGAAGCCTCAGCCTCCATGAACCTCAGTTTCCTCCCCTTCCCCCCATGTGCATTCATGCCTGGGCACACATGTGTACACAGGTACACATATCACATAGAGGTTGGAGAACAACTCTCAGGGTCTTCCTCACCTCCTACGTTGTCTGAGGCCAGGTCTTCCATGGTAATTGCAGTCCAGTTTAGCCAACCTGTGCTTCTGTGGTTTCTCCTTTGTCTGCCTTGCTGTAGGAATGTGCTCACCTTGGTCCTAGGGATTCAAACTCAGGTCCTAGTGCTTTCCTGGGTAAGCACTTCACCCACTGAGTATGGCGCCTTGTCTGGAGTAGGCACTTAACAATTAGCAGTTACTTCTTTGCTGCATTGCTTCCGACGAGAGGCTGAGCACTGAGGGGCAGCCTGTTTCACAGGTACCAGTGCCTGCACATACACGAGGGGAAAATACACATATAAAATTAAATAAAGAAATCTAAACAAAAATTTTAAAGCCAAATTTAAGACAGAGATGGCTCAGTGGATAAATCCCGTCCTGGGCACACATAGAAACGTGAGTTTAAATTCCCAGCATCCATGTAATGTGCTGGACACGGTGATGCTTGCCTATAATCCCAGCACTTGAGTAGCAGAGACAGGAGGATCCCAAGGGCTCACTGGCTAAGTATTTGCCAAATTAGCAAGATGAGGGTTCAGCAAGAGACCACACCTCAAAACAAACCAACTAATTAATTAATTAATAAGGTAGGGAACAGTAGGGTAGGACGTCTGATTTTGACTTTTGTCCTCCACATATTTGTGTGCATGTACATACCACACACACACACACACACACACACACACACACACACACACACACACACAGAGCAAATTTGGTGCAAGTGCTGTGCCTGTTCAAGCCTGGCCTAATGGTAAAGGCAAAGCAGCAGAGCCCCGTTATTCTGGATGCCCCATGCCCCTTGTGGCTCTGCTGGGGGTGAAGGCGCAGACGATACTTCTCACTTGAGGAACTCGCTAAAGCAGCAGGTGCCTTAGGAAAATGCATTTTTCCATCTCCTGCTTTGGGCTATAAAATGACTATGTTAACGCTAGGGAGATCTGAGCCAGAATGGGAACATTTGTATCTAACATGCATCTGGGTCATAGTCCTATCCATAATTCACCTGAGTAAAAGCTAATACTACTGAAAAATCCTGGGGGTTCTGTGTACGCTGAGGACTTGTTCGTACATTCTGTGTGTGCTCTCTCATTTCACCCTCAGAGCTACCGTAAGGAGAACTAGCAATCATTTCTTCCATTTCTTAGATGAGAAAACTAAGACACAAAACCAAAATATTCTCACTGTCAGCCCAGCATGCTTTGCACTTACCCATCCTCACCATACTCCATCCACTCCACTTTATCTCTGGCCACCAAAGACTCCTCCAGGTGCTCAAACAGCCTATGCAATCTCTTGAGAGCAAGGGCTGTACTGCTACTATTTCTGATCTGTGTCTTCAGAGCTAACCGCTCGTGCTGTGCCCACCATGGGGTCTGATAAGCCAACTCCATTAAGAAACAAAGCTGTCAGCAGCATGGTATAAGGATGCCTACGTCTGCTTCTTGACTGATGGCCTCCCAGGGATAAGACAACCCAACTCGCCATCCGTGCTTTTAGCTGCTAATTGCATTTCTTGACTATATTGTTCAAAGCAAGAAGCACAGAGTGTGCTTCCTGGAAGTCTGGCAGGGCTTGTCAGAACAGCAGGCCCAAGATCAGCTTACTGGAAACTGCCCTTGGTCTCAGAAGGGCTTCAGACAGCAGCTGTCACCAGCCCTGGCCCCTTCATATGTGCAGTGTTTGCAATTAGGATGAGTCTTGGAGCAAGATATATCAGTGTGATTAAGATGGCTTTGCTCCATCTGGGTCCTGTCCGGACTAGAAATGTAATCCCCACTAAGGGCCTGCATTTGGACCCAAGGCAAAGCTTGGGCGCTTCAGACTTCTAGGTAGGGGCCTATGGTAGTGACCTGGTGACTCTGAGTCACATTAGTGGTGGTATCCTGGTTAGAGTTTGTCAGTCATTAGCTAGAGTCATCTGGAAAGAGGGGACCTCGATGGAGGAACTACCTCCATCAGATTGGCCCATGGGGATGTCTGTGAGACATTCTCTTGAATGTTGATTGACATGGGAAGGCTCAGCTCATGGTGGGCAGTGCCAGCCCGGGGAAGGTGGTCCTGAGTTGTGTAAGGAAGCAGGATAAGTGAGAACGAGCCAGTAAAGCAGTGTTCCTGCATATCCTCTGCTTCGGTTCCTGCCTTGGCGTTCCTCCATGATAGAATGTCACTTGGAAGCAAACCTTTCCCTTATTAAGTTGTTTTCAGTCAGAGGTTTGTCTCTGCAGGGGACTCTGACTAGGACACATGGTGACGACAGGTGCCAGTGATTCAGCGCCTGTGGATCACACTCTTTGTAGACACCACTTCTGACTGTCACCTTCTGTAGAAGGAGCAGCCACCATTGCAGTGACTAGTTTTGCATGGGTGTCTTTGTCCATTTTGTGCTTCTATTACAGAATGCTGGAGAGGGGGTGATGTATGAAGGACAAAGTGTATCTCTCATCGTGCTGGAGTGTGGGAATCCAAGAGCAAGTTGCTGGTCTCCAGGGAGGATCTTCTTGCTGCATCAGGAGAAAAGGGCTGGATCTGCTCATTTATTGCAGCAACACCAATCCCACACACAGGGAGCAGCCTAAGAAACATGTAACCAAAGACTTCACCTCTTAACATTGTGAGGGGGCAACACCACTCTAGCAGTTTTGGAGCGGAAAGATATTCAAACTACACCAGCAGTCTTAGCACCTTGTCAGTGTTATCACACCATGGCATGAGGAAGAAGGGACTTACTTTGGCTCACAGTTCTGGAGGAACGTAGTCCATCTTAGTGGAAAGACACAGCAGCAGGCAGGGAGCACAGACAGGTGGCTAGAGCAGAGGAAAGAGAGAGAGAGAGAGAGAGAGAGAGAGAGAGAGAGAGAGAGAGAGAGACAGTGAGGCCCCACCTCCTAAAGGTCTACAACCTTCCCAAACAGTGCTACCTGTTGGACTAGGAGTCCAAGCTCCAGGGAAGAGTTGCTTCAAGACACCATCCAGACACCACAGTTGATGCAAAAGCAAGAGGACTTTATTAATTCTGTCATGACAGGGTCCCCCAGCATCCACGAAGCTGAGAGACCCCGAATAGCTAGTAGAGGCTACTTTTAAAGGAAAGAACCATAGAAACAAGGGCGTGTCTGGGGGGTTGTTTTCCAACTAATTGGATTGGCTTATTCAAAGGGCTACTAGCAGTGATTGGTTTGTGTTGAGACAGGAGAATAGTTGCGTGATCCAGTGAGGTAAGAGGGATCTCTGGGTCATTTTGCCCCTTTCCCAGGGACTGAATCAAAACACCAGGAACTGAGTCAACACCTAAGGGTTGGTATGTCCCTATTCAATAGAACATTTACAAAGACACAGGGAGATGATGGAAAGTTCCCCACATTTGTGTGTGGATGACTGTCACGTCTCCAGGAGAGAGAAGTGTGTAATACTGAGAGGCTTCAGAAATGCGTTTAGGGTCTTTCACACCATCAGGACACCAAGTGTTTAAACACTTGACCCTTGGGGATGGTTCATATTCAGACCACCACAGAAGAGACTAGAAATTTCTCACAGACACAGCTCTAGAGTTTCCTGCTTCAGACAGGTACATGGATGCTCACCTCCCACCATGAGACTTTCCTGTGGATGCCTCTGTAAGACTTCCTTCAGGCCGCAACTCCCACAAGGAAAAATAGAAGTGCTGGGAGTTAAACATTCTGTGAATTCAACCTTGACTGATGGGAAATAAAAGTCATTGGCCATATTCGTTTTTCTTTCTCTTCATTGATGGATCATCCTGAGACACTTGTGTGGTGCAAGGGCTCCTGGGAATGTTCCCATAATGAAGCATCATAAAATGTTTCTGTCAATAATAGTCAGAGTTTTGTGTCTACACAGTGCCCAGGCTGGATGAGCTCATGGCATGGATAGGACTAATCCCCAGATAAAGTCTCTCTAGGCACAGGTCCCCACAAAAGCCCTGATGGCAAGGGATGGAGGAGGAAGGGCCAAACTGAATGAAGCTGGGACAAGAGAAATGAGCTGCTTCAGTCCCTACCAGATTCCAACCCGTATCCTCTACTTTCCAATGATGCTAGACGCTGACTGCCAAGTGTGGCATAGATGATGTAGAACATGACCCAAGGGTTCCATTTTTCTGCTCTGGAATGCACCCCCTTTCCTGCTCCCAGATGTCAGCTGTGCAGCTAGCTAGTCAAGAAACTTCTGGACCAACAATTCTGAGAATGATATTTTTAGATGATTTTACATTAGTTCTTGAGCCATAACTCCCACACAGCCTCTGAAATGCCAGGTGAAATGTAGAGCCTCGGTTGGGTGTGAGCCAACTCCTCCTCACCCTGACCTTCTTCAGCCTGGATGTCATCACTCACATATGGAGGGGGTTGTATGCTAAGAGCTGAAGTCTAGATAAGAAGCGGCCTCGCATAGGCTTTTCTCTGCCTGTGCAGCGCATGAGTCCCTCTTCTGCTAACAGTTCTACTCTACAGCCCTGGGGACAACGGGGCAGGAGTCATGTGAGTATGGGAATGTGATGATCATCTTCATTGTCAACTAGGTTTACAATTACCATGGAAACGCAGCTCTTCATGTGTTATGAGGAAAGGGTGTTTCCAGAGAGATTTGGTTACGGAGGGAAGGCTCACCCTGTGAGCAGCACTGAATAAAAAATGGAAAAAGGAGAATGTGAACCAAATGCCAGCACTGAAAACATGACCCCACGTCCTTCTGCAAGTGGCTTTCTCAAGCATTTTTGTCACAGTAATAAGAAAAGTAAATACAGGAAGCAGAAACATATTAACATTTTACAAGTTCCCTTGCAGTTATTATATGGTTTCAACTTAGGTTCTAGCTGAGGGGACACAGCCCAAATGAGAATGTCACTCTGGCCCTGGCTACAGAACTGTGTAGACCCATTCTTTCTCCTTTCTCTCCCACCACCTAACTGCAAGCTGTGCATTTCAGTTTGGTGCAGACTGTGATAAAAGGAACTTCACCCTCTGCCCTCTGTGGACGTCAAAGCTCTGGGAGAGGTACCTGGCACAGGTATGTCATTTGGTGCTGAAGCTTCACTCATGGATGGTGACAGGTCAAGGGACAATGCCCTTCTGGCCCTTTTGACCTCTGAATGCCACAAGGAAAGCATTGGGTTTCCCCTGGCTCCATCTGGTTCAGGCTGGATCCTGATGGTGCCTACGAGGAATTGATGCGAGCTTCTGTCTTAGTGACTTACTTACAGCCTCCGGTCCACATGGAGCAGTGCATTGGAGAAGCTGGCTGCAGACCTCTCTTTTTGTTCCATTTGGTACTTTAAAGTCCTTGATTTTCCTGGTCCCTACACAGCAAATGAAACTCCTCCAACCCTTTAGGTTGTGTAAATTGGAGTGCTTTAGGCATCCTTTAGGCTGACAATGGTTTCAAGATTCCAGTGTCTCTGAGAGGGAGGGGCCAGGATGCCTGTAGACAGGATGTTCCAAACTGCCTTCCACTCAGTGCCATGGCCGATTTTCTCTTGAACTCATCTGAGAAGTGAGGCACGTTACAGCCACATTGAGAAAGGGCACTTTTCCTGGCAGGAAGTTTGACTTTATTCTTCACCAGACAATGACCCCTGTCATTAAAGTGAGGAACATTTGTCTTAGCCACCAACAAAGCTAAACATGGCTTCCTTTGTGCTACCCAGAAGACGTAGCAGCCCTCTTTATGGGGAGGAGTGTTCCCTAAGCTATTCAACTCTGGTAGGGATTCCTTAGTTTTGTTTTATTTATTTATTTGTGTGTGTATGTGCACACACATGCACACATATGAGCATGGGTACCCACAGAGGCCAAACGAGGGTAACAGATCCCCTGGAGTCACAGGCAGTTATGATCCACCCAAGGTCTCTGCAAAAGCAGCAAGCGCTTGCAAGCTCTGAGCTGTTTTTCCAGCCCCTCACGGATGTATGTATTCTTTTTTTTTTTTTTTTTTTTTTTTGGTTTTTTGAGACAGGGTTTCTCTGTAGCTTTGGAGCCTGTCCTGGAACTAGCTCTTGTAGACCAGGCTGGTCTCGAACTCACAGAGATCCGCCTGCCTCTGCCTCCCGAGTGCTGGGATTAAAGGCGTGCGCCACCACCGCCCGGCCGGATGTATGTATTCTTGACAAGTCTATAAAACTGCACTCCAACCCCAGCCACCTCATCCCCTTTCCCTATTTTATTATCTCACAGTGTTTCCCCCATATGTACTTATTGTTCATTTACTGTGTGCTTCTTCTGATCAGCACACAAACTCCAAGAAAAACAAGGCTTGTCATCTTCGTTGTTCCCTGCTCTATCTCTGGAATCTTAAGCAATGCCCCTGTACACTGGAAATGCTCCATAGATATTTGTTCAGCAAATTCATGATCCTTTATTGTGGATAAAGAAAGTCTCAGAGGGGACAGTTAGACCCAGGGTGAGGAGCGTCAAGGAAGATTTCAATCTCAGGGATTTCTGCTTCGAAGCATTTTTTATTTTCTGCTCTGGCATCAGACTTCGGATGTATGTGCGGGGCAGTAGGGTTGTTAGGGAGGACGCTGTAGCTAGGAGGAGAATATTCGCCTTCCGACGCCAGGCACAAATGAGCTGACTCCGGTCCAGTGGCTGCGCACTGCACTCCGAGCTCCTGCTCCACGCACGGAGGCATTTACGTTGTCAGCAACATCTGTGGTCTTCAAAATTGCTTCACCTCTCTGTGGATCAAATACCTTCAGTTTCCCATCTGCAAACGCTGCCTTTGAGCTTTGCAAGCTGTGCTGCCGTTCCACCAGGCTTGATGAAATTTGGGTCAGGTGTTCCATGACCCTGCTGACAGTCACACGCCGCTTCGGCCCCCTTGGCTGTTCCTCACTTCCTGGTTAGCTCAGAGTAGGAGGGCTTGTGATTAGCTGCTGGGGATTTCAGTTGCCACCCAAGGGACCGAATTTCGCCCTAACTTGGTGAGGTTTAAATGACACTGCTGAATGCTGCCCAGATCCAGAGATTCTGTGGGTCTGGATATCATTTTTAAATTTCTTCAGATGGTTGTAAATACGTAACCAAGGCTGAGAATGCTACTTGGTTGCCTGGACAGTTGGAGGTAGGGGGCCATTGCAATCGACAGCAGAAGTGAAAGGGACAAGAGGGATGGACAGGGGCACAGCTGTGTCCTCTTTTATAAAGAGTCACTTGTACTCCATCATGTGGAAAGGACGCTGCATACACGTGCTAGTGATGGCTTAACTCACACACTCTGCTGCTAATTATTTGTTGTGAGTTAACAATTCCTTGTTCTCAGCCCAAACACCACTGTAGGAGAACAGGACTGCACCAGCAGAAATCAGCCAGACTTAGTGTTTTGAGGAGGGCCTGAGCCCAGGTATCTGGAGACAGGGGTGATAACGAGAGAGACACAGACACCCCAAGTCTCAGAAACATGGCTGACCCCTGAGCCAAGATGGGACTTTAGAGTGACTGATGGTCTTTGTTCAGAATCACTGTAAGGTGGAAATAGTTCTGTTAGGAAGGGAGGTTCTTTCCAACTGCCAGCGGTTCTGTTTCTCATCAGCAAAAGGGAAATAATGTAATGGCATTGATTTTGGGGTAGTGAGACTCCAGTGAGCCAGTGTAGGCAAGATGGTGGCTCAGTGCCTGGCACTCAGGTATCTGTGGGTTAGCTGCTATCATTGACATTAGACATCGTGTTGATACAAAGCCTTCCCAGTGCCACACCAGCAGTGTCAGCTCCATCCCAGCCTTTCTCCTAACTTGTGGTGGCTCCAGAAGGGCTTTGCTGTATGGGGTGAGGGTTTGGATGAGGTTGATCTCAATGAAATGACTTTGAGAGGGGAAGTGACTAAATCATAGGATGGTTTAATGACTCTCTTGAGGGCGTGACCTTCCCTTACTAAGGGAAACTGCTTCTTGTGTTCCTTTAGCTGGCACACACTTGTACCTCTGTCCTCACTGGCTTTCAACTTGCCAGCCTCCAGAGTTGGGATCCAAAACGATTCTTTTCTTAGTAAGCCACCTGATCTCTGCTCTAGTTCTGAGTGGGTTTACCTTTTCAGGAAGGATTTCCTGCTGGCTGATGCAGCTCTCTGAGTGTTGCACCAGAGGTGTGTGAGACTGTAGCTTCCTAGGTGTATGCTTAGGACTCCCAGCAAGCTCTGTGGCCCAGTTGTGTGCTTCTGGGAAGGACCCTAGAGCCCATTCCTGTTGGTCCCACAATCAGCTCTGTTGTCTCCTCACAGTGGATGTATAACATCTGCAGACTGGGCTGCCTAGCGTGTGGGAGAGCCACAGGGGAGGGGAGGAGTGGAGAACCAGAAGTGTCTGTGTGCACAAGCCTGGGAACACAGAACAGATTTATTAGGTCCTGGAACACAAGTGAAGAGCTTGCCAAACTGGGCCCTGGGGCTTAGTGGTGGGAACCCAGGTATTGTACCGAAGCCTTGCTACCCAGACCAAGTTGGGAGCACCCACCTCTGCCCATGGTCAAGAGTAGATGAATCACTGTGGAATGAGGCAAACAGGGCAGTAGCCATTGTTATCAAGGATAATAGCAAAATGCCTTGCATTTGTAAACTAAACAGAGAGAGTGGTACCAACACCATATCAGAGTCCCTTGTAACCATCGAGGTAACTAAATAATAAGCGAGAGTGCTTGTGGAACACGGCAGCTTAATATAAGAGATGCACAGGTGACTGTGGATACAGTTGGGTTCAGGACCCTCTGTCACTCTGAGCTCCCTGTGGTACTCTCTCTGTAATGGTGGAGGTTTTCATATGATGTACCTTGGTTTCATTGTGTTGAAGGAAAACTAGGTGTGTCTTGTGGTAGGTCTTGGTGGCTGCCTGTCTTGCTCTGGGCACACAAGTTACATGGTCTTCTTTACCATTGTATCTCTGTAGTACAGCTCATTGTGTGGTTCTTCTCATGTTTTATGTGTGCTGCTCCAGAAAGGGAAGACAAATGGGCTCAAGAAGGAATCTCAGGGAAGCCCCAAGGGCAGAAACCAGGGTTTGAGTGGGGATACATGGCACCACACAACAGGTTACAGGGTGCTATGCTGCAATAGGGCATCACTTCCTATCAGAGACCAAGATAGACACAGACAATGGGACTGAAAATGTCTGGCTTATGACCCTGCTGTGAGCAGCAGGAATCATGGTTCTCAGACAAAACTCTGGTCAAGGACACTGTGTTCTGAGGAGCCCAGAGGAAACTCCATTTGGATCCCTTAGTGGTGTTGGTTGAGGCACAGGGATTGACTGGAATCTGGGACATAGCCAGCCTTTGGGTGAAGAATCAGTGATTCAGCAGCTGGAAACTGCTACCAAAGAGGGCAGGGCAGGTGCTATAAAGAAAATCCACGGTCCATTCGGACAGCTAGTTAGTAAAAAGTGCCATGTAAGATGTGTGCAGAAGCCACTGACTTTGTCCATAGATCATGTTTCTACTCACATTTGCCGGTGTGAACACTTTCACTTATTCTGCAGATGGTGCCTCATTCAAACCTCGTAACTCCTCCCATGATGATGAGGGTAGTGCCATTTGGGTTCCCAAATTGGGTCTCTGTGTTGAAGCTAAATGGCCAGCTCAGTATATGAATGGTGTGATTTGAAAACAGGGCATCAGCACAGTCAGCAATCCAGAAGAAGCCCCGAGTCAGGCAGCGCTTCCCAGCAGAGCTGCCTACACATCTGAGGACACCATCGCATGAGAAACTTTCTGCTTCTGCCATGCTATCTGGGTGTCTCTGGCAGCCCCATGTGCTTTGGGGTATGGGACAGAGAAGATTCAAAGTCTAGAACTTGAGGGTCACATCTTACACAGGACAGACCCTTCCAAGTTTCTACAAACCACAGATTAAATGACTGAGCAAGGAGCAGAAGCAAGGGGATGTCTCCAAGGTTCCAGCCAAGTGCCTGGAGACCCTGGGTATCGGTGTGAGGGACAGGGAAGCTGGATGAGCTCATAAGGTCCCAAGGGGAGACATAATGACACTGAATAGTTCAGGTTGACTTCAAATAACACACATTTCCTCTGCTTCCCAACTTCTGGACCAGACCAAGGCACTGGATCCCTAAAGGATGTAGCAGGAGGCTACTAGTTCATTTCCCGGCCACCCTGACCTGAAATAATCACACAAAAACTAGATTCTTTGCAATACTGTTTGGCCAATAGCTTAAGCATATTTCTAGCTAACTCTTACATCTAGAACTAATTCATTTCAATTAATTTATATTTTACCACGAGGCTTATGGCCTACCTGCAAGGTTCCAACTGGTATCTCGCGTCTTTCCCCTCTGGCAGGTACATGGCACCTCCCTGACTTTGCCTTCTTTCTCCCAAAATTCAGATTAGTCCCCCTCCCAGCTCTGTTCTGCCCTGATAAAAGCCCAAAGCAGTTTCTTTGTTAATCAATGGTAATCACAGCATACAGAGGGGAATCCCACATCACAAAGACCTATTTTTTGTTTTATGATATTGAATTGTTTTCTTGGAAGTACAGATTTAAAGTGGAAATAGATGGATGCTTTTACGTCTCCAGGTTTCTAAGTTGATTCACTCTGCAGAACACTACTTCTGAATGGCCACTGTGCAGAGGGACGAGGTCTTTGGAGTCATGGGTTTCCCCTTTCCTTACCCCCACCCAAGTGCACTGGGCTACAAGAAACCTCATCAATGGTCAACACGCTCATCAACCCTAAGCAGATTCCTGCAAGGCTGTTCAGAAAGCTCCCATGTGGCCTGCTTTGGAGTGGCAGGTGGGTGGAGGAGACAGCGGAGAAGCTGATGGTACAGACAGAAGTGGCCTCGCCTCTGTGTTTGGTGAAACAGGAAGTCCATGAGCCCTGAGGACCCTGGAAAAGCCACTCATCCACACTTGTCCCCTCCTTGCGTTACCCAGGTGTCACCACAGGCAGGACAGGAGGCCGGCAAAGCTCACATACTGACCTCCCTGGGGTCAGCGACACCGGGAAGGCAGAGTGACAGTTGTCGGAGAGTGTGAAGTGAGCTGGTATTGCTTGTTTCGATGTACAATTTCTCCACCATGCTCCAGCCGCAGCAGCTTTCCACATGAACACCGGCATTGGACTTGCCTTCGGTTTGCCATCTCCATGTGTCTTTCCCATCTTACTTGGCTTTGCCTTTCTTCTTAAGAGAGTGTGTGTTGTGTGGCTGGAGAAGTAGCTCAGCGGTTAAGAGTATGTATTGCTATTGCAGAGAAATGGAGTTCCTTATCATATGTTAAATCTTTGTGTAGTAGGGTCTGGGATTACTGATCTACTGACTGGCTCCTCCTCCCCGTGTGTGTGTGTGTGTGTGTGTGTGTGTGTGTGTGTGTGTGTGTGTATGCCGGTGCGAGGAAGCCAGAGGCTGACATTGGATGTCTTTCTTGATTGCTTACCACCTTAGTTTTTGAGACAAAGTCTCTTGCTGAGCTTGGAACTTCCTGTATCATTAAATGACTAGTCCCACTGTGCCTTGGAGACACTGGTGACCTTGACAGGCTAGCAGACAGGACAGAAGAGTACAGCCCTGGCTAATACTTCATGAGTCTCTGATAGCATCATCTGAAGTACCGAGCACGCCATTGAGATACTTTGATAAGCTAGAAAGTAAGTACTTTTCTTCTCCAGGCAATTAACCTCGGGACAGAATCTGTGGTTTAGCACACCCCTCCCACCCCCAGGCCAGCTGTGCATGCTTAGGAAGATCTACAAGAACCTGAGCTTGTTCGCCTGTTCGCTTGTTCCTGTTTGATGCTGGTCCTCAGAGTGAATTGGCCCTAACTGGCCTCTCAGCAGGATTGTTCAACAGGACAAGGTGTCAGGGTTCTTTTTACAAAATAGCAATAGCCATCTCTCCTTCTTGCAGTGGCCTGATAGCAGAGTTAGACCGGAGAGGCCCCTCTGTCTCCAATGCAGCCAGGACCTCTTGACTCTACTGCTCTCCCTGTCTTCTCTTCACCCGCCCTCCACACAGCAGATGGCCACATAGACCTGCTTGGTAAAACCTGCTCAGGTTCAAGGGGACAACACATACCCCGCCCCATGTTAGCCTTCTGTAGGGAAGCCCCTACAGTCAGGGCCCACTTATAGTCTTGTCCTCGGATCCTAAGCTCTGTCCTGTGAAAACTGTCCTTTTCTGTGCTCTACGAAAGCTACTCTAAGTGGCCATAGTTTAGACTCTTGTTATTATGCTGCCTCTCCACTCACATCCTGAGCTGGCTCCAGCCCTCCACTCTCGCTCTGCGTGTGACCCACTCACTCCCAGCTTCAGCTGCGACCATTGGAGTATGTCACCCCTCATTCCCAGCCATTCACCATGGTTCAGGATTTCTCTGACTCTGACCACCTGACCACTTCCACCGCACACACCCCATAGCTCTAAGTTGAGGACCCAACTCTTTTTTTTTTTTTTGACAGGACATTCTTCCTTATTCGCCATTAAGAAATACCTGTCTTTATGTAAGGAAGTCCAGGTTATAATCACCACTGCTTATCTGACTATCCTAGAACCTACAGCCAGCCAGCCAGCCAGTCAGCCAGCCCCTTACACACACACACACACACACACACACACAGAGAGAGAGAGAGAGAGAGAGAGAGAGAGAGAGAGAGAGAGAGAGAGAGAGAGAGAAACAGATACAGAGGTAAATCGTGGCTCATTATCCAATAGAGATTGGCACTAAACCCCTTATACAGAATACCCACATACTTCTGATTATCTCAGGAGAGTCACCCAGAACAATACTGAGCAGTTGTAAAACAACAGTTTTAGGAAATAACAGCAAGAAAAATCTGTGGCATGGTCAGTACAGTACAATTACATTTTTAAAAAGAACATCTTATGTAAAGAGTACTTTGCCTGCATGTGGGTAGAGATACCATGCGTGCCTGGTGCCCATGGAGGTCAAAAAAAGGGTGCTGGGTCCTTTGGGACTGGAGTTATAAATGGCTATGAGCCATCTACTGTGTTGGGTGCTGGGAGCTGAACTCAGGAACTCTTTATGAGCAGCCAGCACCCAGCCGCTGAGCCATCTCTCCAGCTCCAATGTTCAGTTAAAAAAATGTTTGGTGTTGTTTATTGAATTCAATACACACTTAGTGACATGGAGGGACAGTTCTGTACCTGTGCTCTACATAAGAACAGTAATGAACAGGAATGTGACTGGTCTTGGAGTCTGAGACATACATAGGAACCTATTTCTCCTTCACTCGCTCGCTCTCACCAGTCAGCAGTCTACCAATATCTTCCTTTCTAGCCTGTAGAGTGTGTGTTCTTGGTCTACTGCAGAGATGCACGACCCAGTGTGGACTATGAGTCTACACCACAGGCAGACACTGGTGTGTTGGACTTCTTTGACCCAGTATGGACTATGAGTCTACGCCACAGGCAGACACTGGTGTGTTGGACTTCTTTGACCCAGTATGGACTATGAGTCTATGCCATAGGCAGACACTGGTGTGTTGGACTTCTTTGACCCAGTGTGGACTATGAGTCTACGCCACAGGCAGACACTGGTGTGTTGGACTTCTTTGACCCAGTGTGGACTATGAGTCTACACCACAGGCAGACACTGGTGTGTTGGACTTCTTTGACTTCTGACCGTCTTGAACTTGAGCTTGCCCATCCGGCAGGAGGTGTCCTTTCAACAGTGAACATCTCGTGCACAGTTTCCACCTTTGCTCCATGTCTGCGCCTGGGGTGTTTACAAAAGCCAGCCAGTCATATAACACCAGGGATCACTGTGGTCCTGGAGAGGATGCTTGGTGGCCTGGTTTTACTCATTATCCCTAATTTGGCTGCTCAGCTGAAGGTTTAAGGAGAGGACCCATTTCTGTCACTTTTCATGTCCTTGTGACTAATGGGTGGTGACTCTTCCTGACCTATAAACTTGCAGCTGCAGACTGGGCCTCCCCGGTGGTGAGTTCTCAAGTGTGGGTGCTCGGATTCTGGGGTCCTATTGACATGGATGAAGAGCTCTGGGCACCTCTGCTCACCCTTCTCCCACTCACACCATTCTGCTTGTCCCCACCTGGCTGGTGTGGTGTTAACATGGAAGGACAAATGTGATCCCGTATTTCAAAGTCACCAGGCAGATTTGATTAATTTCAGAAATGAACAAGAAGATCCATCACAAACTTTCAGGTATGAGCAGCAATAAACAAAACCAGAGCATGGAACACTATTTATTTATTAAAACAGTAAATTGAAGGGAAATGGCCTATTTATTTTGCACAATGTCTTCCACAGAAATAATTAGCTCATTAATCACATTCTCACCATGGCCACATTTGGAAGGTCAGGATAGCTGGGGAATCAGAACAGGGGTGGTGTTGGAAACCATGGGCCATGTCCTGTGCATCCTACAGGTGCACAGCAAGGTGGCTGGAAGGTCATGTGATGTGGTGGTCAGGACCACAGCTTGGCAGCAGGAAGTTGAGTCAGCCTAAACTCTGGCTATAAACATTTGTTTGTTGTGTCACCTCAGGCAAGGAGCTGTCCATCTTGCCTTTGAGGACAAGTTCTCTTACTTGCTCTGGAGCTCACCTATTTGGCAAGGCTGACCAGTCGGTGAGCCCCTGGGATCCACCTATCTCAGTCTCTCCAGCACTGGGGTTACAATTGCACACCCCACACCCAGTTTGTTTTTATTTTCACACTGACTGAGATATCTCCCCAGGCCTTGCCTCAGTTTCCCTTTCTGTAAAATGATGTTAGTAGGGCTACCACAAGTTTGAGCAAATTGGTAAAGCACTCATAAGGATATTATAGGCTCCCGTGTGTCTTAAACGTAGGCACAGCTTAGCCTCAAGGTGGACCGCTTTAACTAATTGATGGACTCTTAAGGCAGGAAGTGACTGTGGGACTCGCAGGAAATCTGTGGAGGGCAGAATGGAATGGGAGAGGCTAAGAGAGCAGGCTCTGCTCTTCATACCCAGTCCCCGCTGGTGAGACATCCTTATGGAGCATCTGGCCTTTCTGGGGCTTACTTTTCTCACCCGTGAAATGAGGGTGATGAAAATAGTGATAAGGTTGTGATGAATTTTACATGAGAAAACGAGAAGAGAAAACTTGCCTCCGTGCTCAGCCATCGAAGTCGTTGATAAATGTTTGTTATTACAGCCTTCTTCTAAGACCTTCATGGCCTGCAATTCCCTCCACACAGACACCAGCAGTTGCTCAGAGAGCTCAGCAGGGTAGCATAAGTGGCCACCTCAGTTCCTTCTTTAATGGGAGAAGGAAAGGCCAAATCACCAATGCAGCAAGAAGACTGTTGTAATCAGTTTCCTTTGTCAATTTGACACCTGGGAAGCAGGGGTCTCCACTGTGAGAAATTGCCTTCAGTTTATTGGCCTGTGGCCATGTCTGTGGGGACCTTTTTCTTAATTACTAATTGATATAGGAGGGCTCTGGCAAGTACCATACCTTGGTAGATGGTCCTGAAATGTTGCATAGGGAAGGGAGCTAAGAAAGCCAGTAAGCAGCATTCCTCCACGGTGTCTGCTCCAGCTCCTGCCCTGACTTGATAGTGTAGGTTACCTGCCCAGGTGATGGAGTGTTTCTTGTGAGTTCCTCCACGGTGTCTGCTCCAGCTCCTGCCCTGACTTGATGGTGTGGGTTACCTGCCCAGGTGATGGGATGTGGCTTGAGAGTTCTAAGTTAAACACTCCCTCTCCAAGTTGCTTTTGTCATGTTGTCTATCACAGAAATAGAAAGTGGAGTAGGACAAACTTGGGCAGTTTATGGCTGTGACCATGGATTTATATCTATGAAGCAGGAAGTGCCATCCATCATGAGGTGGTCCCCATCACCGAAGGGTTCCAGAACACTCTCCTAATGGACTGAGGTCCATGGGGTCTCTGGACTGCTAAGAGGAGAAATTTTGGAGCTAGCACAGTAGGATAGGGTAGACAGGGTAGGTTGGAAATTCCAGATAACACTTACACACTTTGCCCATCTTCTGTGTGTCAAGACTAATCCTCCTGGCCACGGAAGCTACAGCTTCCCAATCTTCTCTGGTGTGTCTCTAGGCAGCTAAGCCCAGCCAAGTGCCCTTTAACGAAATCTCTTTTGTTATATGGTTAGTGTTGTTCAACCCCAGGCAGTTCTAAGGCATCAAGACTAAGTCCAGTTCCTGCCTGGCTGCTCTGAGGGGGGCTAAGGTCCACCCACTCCCTAACTCAAAGACCAGGATGGGCCAAGACCCTGGGAGAGGCTCATGTCTTGAAGACCCTAGAGAAATAGGACAGGAAGCAGTGGGGTTATGATGTCCTCAGGGGTCTCATGCTGCCATGGGGAGGGGGATCTACTTTTTTTCTATTTTGTATCATTAAAAGTCTAGTGCAAATGTGAAGATCTCAGACTGGTTTCCATGCAAGAGGCACTCAGGGCTCAGTGTGGGATGCTACAATTAGGGGCCTGGAACATGCGGATAGGACCAGGCCAAGGGTGTGTGCCCTAGTCACCCCAACCCTCAATGTCCTCCCTTACCTGACCTCTGCGGATTGCACCAAGGGCTCCTCTGTCTGCACTTGCAGCTGGCTTTGGCTCAGAGAAGCTTTTTTAAGAACACGAGTGCCAGAGATGGAGGGACGAAAGGCTGTTCTCTGCCTGCCTTCTGAGGCTCCCTCCCTGCTGGGCTGTGCTTTCTTCCATGGGATCTTGACTTCCATGGGAGCAATCCACTTCTGTTACCCCAGCAGCTTCTGCTTGGGGCCATGAACTTACCCTGCCCACCATTAAATTGTCTTCAGTTCAGATTCCTTTCTCAACAACATTTGTTACCATTCGAAGCCTAACTCATACACTGCGTGCAGGTCTTAGTTTTGTTTCATTTATCCCAAGGCCTTTCCATGGTCAGGGCCTGAAAATGAGGCTCACAGAAACAGTCGAGCAGAACGTATGGGGGGGATATAGCTTTTAAACTGCCTCCTTGTCTGGGGGCTTGTCTTTAGCTGTGGCCTCCAGGTTGGACATGGCCACCTCCGTCTTGAATCAGAGCAGTTGTGATGACATATCAGTCTTTCGCAAGATGAGGCCTGTATCCCTTCAGTGGGATCTGGCTTGTACTTCAGGGGGAGCTCAGAGGGAGCAAAGCACCCCCTATAGACAGCTGTGAGATGGCAGCTGGTGAGCAAGGAGCCAAAGAGAAGGTTGCGGGTGGGAGACAAAAGGCGGGGCGGGGGGGGGGGGCTGTGAAATCTAATCTCTTGGCTCAATTGTCTCTCTCCAGGAGCAGCTCCACCTGGTTAAAGACTCTGTCTACAAAATGCTGCTTCACACGGGTAGAGTGGCCGTACCAATTATTTGCATTAGGGTGAAGTACAGACCTGGGGCCCCTTGTTGAGAAAGCACTATAAATGTCTGGATGGTAACAGCATAGCATTACACAAAAGCCAAGGTTACTATTCCAGCTTGGGACCTCATGCCTCATGTCCATGGAACTGTCCTGTGCACAGCAGGCCTCCCTCCTTCCTATTCTCCTGGGCCCAGCAACAGTGAGGCTGAGTCCCAGACACAGGCAGTTCTGCAGTGTGGCTGCAGGGAAGTTTAATTTGACAATGCACCCACTGTGGCATCATGCTTTTCCTGTTCCTTTCTTGATGGCCATGGTACCAAAGCACTCAGGAGAGGATGAAACCCCCATGTGGATTGGGGAGTGATGCTGAGCTGGTAAGAGGGCCGGTGGAGTGTGAGGGAGCCTCAGGTCAGGTTAGGGATCCTGTGGGGTTCTCCCACTCCTCGCCTTCATGTGCAGAACTGGAGTCAGAGAGAGCATATCTGGAGACCCTAGAGGACATGTCCCTCCTTCCCTTGACTTGAGAATGTCATAACCACAAGCAGGAAGAACACACCTTGACTATGAAGGCCAGAAGGTCCTAGTCCCAGAACTCCCTCAGGTCTTTTGCCTTTAGTAAGAGATGGTGAGAAAGATGGAGCTGTGATTTCCAGCTGCCTCTGCCTTAAGAGGACCTGCTAAACACAACAGCCTTTCCCTTGTCAAAGCAGACTCCCCAGAGAGACCCCTTCTCTTTGTGTATGTGTTTGCGTATGCATGTTAGCATCTTATATGGTATATGAGCAAGTGTGCCTGTGTGTCAGATATACTGCATGTGTGTCTGACATACAGTGTGTGTACATGTGTCTGCAAGAGGCCATAGATGCTCTGTGTGCATGTGTATGCCAGAAGTGCAAACGTGACCTCTGACCTCTGCTGCACACATGGCTAGCAGCTGTAAGAACTGTGTACTATCCACACGACTGGTAACTATGGCTCAGCTCCTTACATCCAGCTCCCATTAGTCTTGCTTGTTGTGATGCGCAGGAAGCCATTTAACTCACTTAGGGAAAAGGGTGATAGAATTAGATTTGGGGTGACAGAATCCCAGGTCACTCAAGGAGCCTTCTGCTTGTCAGCTCCTCTTTCTTCTGCTAGCTATGGCTTCCTCTTCTCAGCCTAGACATGGACTGATGCTGGCTTGCCTGATCTTCTGGGCCCTGACCTTACCTCATACCGTGCTTCCAGGTGACAGCAGGCCTCCTGGGCTTCTCCAATCATTAGCTGATTCGCTTCCTGCACAATGGTGCCCATGGTTAAGCAGAATTGGATTAGCCACATTTCCTGTACTGGGTCACTGGTACCAATAGTGACTCATCCTAGGTAGTCAACCTATGAGTATATCCCTGCCCTTGATCAGGCTGAGACAGACGTGAGGGGATGTAGTCTTGATGTAGATAACGTGGTATAGGGGTCACATGATGGACAGTCTTTTTTTTTTAATTAAAGAGCTGTGGATGCAGAAGATAATGATCCTTCATGGTCTTGTAAAAAATTCCAATGTCACAAAGTTCCCAGGGAGGCCAGGAAAATATAGTTTCCTTTCCAAGAATGAAGAACTCCCCAGAGGAAAGCTGGTGTAAGTGTAGATTTCCCCCAGAGGCTTCTCCTCTGCTTCCTTGATATGACTTAAAACTGCGTCGACCTAAAATCTATATAATGACGTTCTAACTCCCAGTATCTTAGAACACAACCTTAGTTGGAAAGGGGGCTCCTTGTAATGAAATTAATATCAGGTCTTACTTTAAGGGTGAGCCTTAAATAAGTGTGATTGGTATCCTTATAAGGAGTGGTTTGGGAATAGACATGTATAGCAGTGTGAAGACATGGAAGGCACAGTCACCACCTACCAGCCGAGGAAAGAGGCTGGCAGCAGGCTGTCCTTCAGATCCTCAGAGGGAACCAGCATTGCCCACTTCCATTTTGGAACCGACTGTGAATTTCTGTTATTTGAACTACCCAGTCGGTGGGGCTTCATTTTAGAAGCCCTAGAAAACTAATAAATGCCTCAAAAAAAGCTTCCTGTAAAAGAACAATGGGCAAGAGATGCTAATAGACCCTGGAGAGGTAGGTTGTGGCTGCAGATTTCCTCTGAACATGGCAACCAGGGGAGCAGCCCTTCATTCCTTTTGCTTTGCCTCAGGTTCCTTGTATGGATGCTTAAAAAGAAACACACACACACACACACACACACACACACAGATAGAGACAGAGTCAGAGATGGAGACAGAGATACAGAGATAGAGACAGACACACACAGAGACAGATACAGAGAGATAGACACACACACATATATTCAAGCACACACACACCCACACCCCCCCCACACACACACACACGTACTTGGGTGCCACAACACTCTTGTGGAGGTCAGAGGACCACTTTGGGAGCTGATTTTCTCTTTACATCATATGAATCCCAGAGATCAAACTCAGTTTTGGCAGCAGGCACTTCACTGCTGAGCCGCCTCGCCAGCCCTGGTCCAGAAACTTATGATACTCTTGCTTGACTTGATTGAGGGAGGAAACTTGAGGGTGGCATCTGAGCTGGTCATTAAGATCTCTGTGAGAGCCACTGGAGGTTTTAGACAACGGTAAGTTTGGTTATATTTATGCTTGGTGGGAGCCTGAGGCCAGAGAACAGTTGAGAACAGAGATACAAACATCTGGGGCACTGCAGGCATGGGGTTGTTGGCAGATGACCTTCGGGACAGGTTGTGACATTGCCAGGGCACTGACAGCCTTCTGCCAATTAGTGCTGCTGACCACTGTGTCCCTCTCCAGTGGGGAGGGAAGTGCAGTCTTGGGCATTCCTCATAACAGATGGGGCCACGTGCAGAGCTGTGCAAGGCAGGGGGCTGAGTTATGGATCCGAGTAGTGAACCAAGCAGAAGGCTGGCAGTCCAGGAGGTCTTACGGGATATGCGCAGACAGCTCCTTCTAGCTTCGAGAGGGTGGTAGATGCAGGAAACAAAGTTGTTTAATGTGCAAAATCATTAAGAAAAATAATGCTTTCACTCCAGGGTGTTCAGAGCCCCTAAACAGCTGCTAATTAGCTTGCTGCAGTAGCTAGCCCAGGCTGTGGTGGGGTGAGGCTGGCTCTGGGCTGGGGACTCCTCAGCTTCTCCTCTCCTTTGTGTTCTGACCTCTTGCCTCTGCCCACACCCACCTGCTGCCTCTACTTCATACATTTATACTAAGAATCCCAGAGATCCTGGGCCAGTTTGTGGTTCCCATGTCCAGGTGATGAGGAACCAACGGACCATATCAGGCTCTCTGCTCTCTCTGGTGTCTAGGCACAGGGAGAGGGTGAGTGAGTGTCCCAGGAGGACCGACCCACTGTCCTATCTTTGCTGTCCTCATGGTTCTGGATGAGATGTGTCCCCTGGGATGCTCCTCAGAGTTGTAAGGAGTGGGTTAGGGTGCATTTGATAGGAGGGCAAGGATTGTGATTTTTGTGGGGTATAAATGTGGGGGCAGGTGCCTCTGGGTGGGTGGTACAGATACTGTTTTCTAGGGGCTATCGATACAGATGTTGACAGCTCGGTGAACTCTGGGTGTAGATTGGCATAGATATTGGTATTGTCATAAGTATTGGTGACAGTAACTGAGTATCGGGTATTGGTTGCTTGAGCATCAGGATGTCGACGGGTCAAATAATAACAGCCAGAACTTTTTAGCCCTTACTATAGATCCATCACAGGTCTACAGACTTCACGTTTATTTAATTTTCATCACCAAACCGTGAAAGATATTCTGCTAGTGCCTCCGTGTGTGTGTGTGTGTGTGTGTGTGTGTGTGTGTGTGTGTGCGTGCATACACGCACACACACGCTATGGAGGTCAGTTTAGGGTGTCATACCTTTAGGGTCTACCTTGCTTTTTAAGCCAGGTCTCTCATTGAGACACCGGGGCTTGCTAAGTTGGCCAGGCTAACTGAGGGATGCGGCTGCTTTGTCCTACCATCTCTCCTCCCTCAGCCTCACAAGCACTGGGGTCACAAGGACTTACTGCTAGAACCAGATTTTTACTTACATATGGGAATCAAATTTAGTTTCTCCTGCTTGTGTGGCAAAGCACCTTGCCAAGGGAGCTATCTCCCCAGCCCTAGTGTCCCTCTGTCCTTAAGAAGATGTGCAGAGAAGGGGCCCAGCTAGTAAGAAAGGGCCAGGACTGGAACTTTAACCTAGGCTGTCTGGTTCAAAGTCTGCTCTTGAATGGTAATCTTGACTGTATACTTACTAAGGTTTAGAATCACACAGAACCATACTTCTGGGTCTGCCTATGAGAGAGATTCTAGAAAGGTGGAAGTGAGACAGGATGTACACCCTGAACATGGGCGACATCATCGCCCCAACATGGGTTAGGGTCTGAACTAAATAGAAAGGAGAAAAAGGCTGAACACAGACATTCATCACCCTTTGCTTTATTTTTGTTGTTGTTGATTGTTTGTTTTTGAGACAGCATCACTATGTAGCCTTAGCTGGTCTAGAATTCACTATGCAGACCAGGCTGGCCCCCAACTCATAACCCCCTCCCCCGAATCTGCCTCCTAAGTGCTGAGAGTAAAGGCATTCTCTACCACACCCAGCTTTTCTCTGCTTCTTGACTGTGGTGTGGATGGAAATGGGCAGGGGGAGACTAGGGCCGAGGGTGGATGTTGAGGGACAGATTGGAGCATCCCGAGATGGATGCCGGCTGGAACGGGCATGGGGCTGACTAGTTAGAGAGGTGAGTGTGGGGAATAGAATGTGGGAGCCAGAGCTTCAGGAGCATGGGAAAGGATGTGCTCTCAGCCCCGCAGGATCCTCTTCTTGGGGAAACCTAATTCCCCAAGTTCCACTTCCTGAGTGGTGACCAACAAGTGTGGCCAGCTTGGCAGATGTCCTCTCATTGACCTGTTAGAGCCTAGAGGACAGTTTGGGGAGCTCAGTGTACACTTCCAGGAGAGCCTGTGACAATGGCCTGGAAAGTCCTAAGGGCCCTTCCAAGTGACTCCTGTGCTGGATTTGGTTCTGGCCTAAGAAACAGACCTCTCATCCCTACCCTGGGATTTCTCAAGACAGGGGTTTCCTAGTCAAATTTGTTACAAATTATTGGTCTTAAATAGGTCACTGCTTAGACTGGGGGCCTGTTGGAAAGAGGACCCAGGTAAAATGAGGAGTGGGGGTGAGTGTGGCTGACCTCATCCTGGAACAGCTGAGCCTTACAGCCGGAGAATTGAAGTGGTGTTAAGGTCGAGGTCCCTTGAAGGCCCCTATGGTCTGTGTGACTTTAAAGTTGTCTTTATCAATACTGTGAAGAGAAAATATCAACTGAGGACACATGTTCAGCCACCAGACTCCAATGTCAGAGGAACCAGAGGCAGCCCACTCCGGGGCACCAAATGACTACAAAAACCTTTCTTAATCAATCGTATTTTATTGCCAGTTATAAATATTTTCCATTTGTCCCATATTTACAATTGTAAAATAGTTCAGGATACTATACCCTCATCCACCTCTCTGCATCCCTCTATAAACTCCATGAAAATTGAGTAGGAAATAGAAAGCTCTTTCGTGGGGGGAGGCCACCCACCAGGCTCCCCCTCAGACTCCAGATAGACAACCCCATGTGACAGCAGGCAACGCTGCAGCTGATGCTACACAGTAGCAAGGCAGTGGCTGGTGGTGTCTGTGGAGGGTCAAGACACCAGGCTCCGCAGGACATTGGTGATAGTCCAGTGTTGTCCTGAGCACTGCTGCAGCACCAGCTGGAAGCCAAACTCCATGTCGCTGTTTTCTTGCAGCTCCAGGCAGCGCTTAGACTTGCGGTTCTGGATGGAGCCTCCCTAGGAGCCCAACAGAAAGAGCGTCAGAGGGCACAGAGGTAACCAGGAGAATCCAAGGAGCCCCAAGCTTTGGGGGTAGCTGGGACAATCTAGATGGCTTGGGAACCAGCATTCCCAAGGCTGTAGCTTCCCTCTGCTCCTGTGTACTGACCTTCTTCCAAGGAATGGATACATGCCTCAGTTTCCCCATAGGGCCCTAGTGCTCTATAGGAGCAGAGCTATTCATGCCCCAACTTCTATCTACCATTTTGGGCTGTGTCACTCTTCTTTGCTCCTATAGACAGTTCCTAGTCAGGGAGCTGATCACAGCTCTGAGAAGCCTTGCTTTGCCAACTTCTCCATGATCAACCTGCATCTGAGCATCCCTCAGACTGGGGACTTCTTGCTCCCAAGGCCCTCCAACAGATGAAATTTGTTCAGGCTGGGCTCAAGGAAACTCAAGACCTTGGATATTGTCTATTTGGCCATTGTGCTCTCAAGGCCTGAGATCTCCTATACAACTGATGTTCTGGGAGGTTTTGCAGCCACAAATACTGTTTATGTTCAAAAGTCCCTGAAGGAAGCAGTGTTCCCAAAAGTACCTATACAGTGCTCAGGTGTGGTCCTGAGGGGTGTGGCCCCCTGGGACCACTGGCTGTGGACCTGCTGTGAGTCTGGGATGTCTGAGGATGTGTTATCATCAGTCAGACTTGGAGTTTAAGCAGTCAGTGTTGCTTGAATGATGATCCCAACAGTAGACACTGAGTATCTGCTAGACCCACCTAGCACAAGAACCCACTCCTCCTGTGGTCCTCATCTTGGCAGTAACATGATCCCAAGACTAGACACTGAGTCTCTGCTAGACCCGCCTAGCACCCAGAACCCACTCCTCCTGTGGTCCCCATCTTGGCAGTAACAAGGTGCTTGTGGGGGAAACTCAAGCAATTTCATACACTCGTCTGGCTTGTCATCATCCAGTCAGGTACCAAGTACTGTCAGCTCTCCTTCCCTCCTGTCTTGTGACTGTCCCAGACACTTTTTCACCATGGTTGCCTGCTTCGGCCCCTGCCATCTTTCATCTGAATAACTTCTTCAGAATCCTAATAAGTGGTGACTGTGTTGACATGCATGGTCAGCCTTGAAAACACCCCAGTGCAAAGGCCTTCATGGCTCAGAGTTGCTTCATCTCTGAGCCCTTCCCAGTTCCATACCCCAACCCCTTCCAGGTTTCTGGCCTACATTCATTCAGTGCCTAGGACTCTTCTCTACAGTGCCTAGGGCTCTTCCCTACAGTTCTGTGGCAGCCTAGCTCACAGCCACATCTTGAGGCCCAGCTCCTCTCCACTTCTCCAGGATTCCAGCCACCTCCTCCGGGTACCCAGCTGGCATGGTGGCCTTCATCCTGTACCTTCTCCAGCTCATACTAGGAAGTTCCCTGTGTGAGGGAGAGATGGCAAGTCTCTCCAGAAAGGAGCTCACTCCAAGGTGGCCACAACCAACCCCACAGCAACCAACTGCTGACCTCTCCAGAGAACATGAAGACACATTTCTCAGGCCTACCTAGGAAACAGCACCCAGGCTGAGCCCTATTATTGGTTCACAGTTCTAAAGTAGTCCTGTGGTCAGCCTGTCCTGGTCTCATCACCCTGTCTGTCTTGCTCCTGGAGGTGGGGACAGAGCTCAAGCAGGAAGTCAGCTCTTTGAGTCCACACTCTGCCTGCTCTGCCTGATTTCAGCCTGAGGCCAAGAGGGGAGAGTGCTGATCTCAGAGCTTATCAATTCTGCTTGTCAGCTGGGGGACTCGGGTAAGGTTCCCCGTTTTGCTTATCACTAGGGCTAAGGGGTAACTCTTGGGAGAATGAGCAGAGGGCTGGCTAATGGGAGACCTGTTTCTCTGCAAGCTGGAAGACAGCACACACACACATGGATCTGTTCAGGGCATCAGCCTGGGGGAGGGGCCATAGAAATGAGGCTGGACCAAGCTCCATCCATTACACTGTAGATTCTGGCTGCTCAGCACATCTCCATGGCCAAAAGCAGGCCTTGCCAACAGTGAGGCTGGATGCTTCACATCTCCCAGGCCCCTGGAGCTTGGAAAACCTTGTGGAAGAGAGACAAGTGCAGTCCCTCCTTTGCTGACAGCCATGCCTGTCACTGAGGCCTTCCTTGGGCACTTTTCCAAGGCAAGAGAGTGAGGAAGGAGAAGAAAACGTCCCTGTCAGAGCTGCAAGGCTGATATTTCCCAGGCCCTGCCCTGCCATAACCCAGGCCCTCAGCACCCTAAGAGACAGGAAGTGTGTGATCATGGAGTAGAAACAGCCAGTGTGGCCTTCCAGAAGGGTGTGGAAGAAATGGCTCAAGCCCGAGAGCAGGAATGGGGCATGTAGAAGAGACTCCACTTGACTGACATTATCAGCTCCTTCCTGGGAGGGCTGTGTGTGAGGCCAAGAGCTCTTGCCTCAGCAGAAAGAGCTTCTGGAAAACTGAACAATGTCAAATGCTTTCAGGAAACACACCTAGGGGGTGGGGAGTACAGCCAGGTCCTCTTTGGTGGTAAAACCAGCACCAGCCTTGGGCGCTACCTCCTCCTTAGAACATTTCTCTCACAGAACAACTACTAGGCCTTTTCCTACCACCGACCAGACAGGCAAAGAAGCCTTGACTCCTTCTATTCATAGCTTCCTCACACTGGGATGCAGCCTGGCATTCTTCCTGTCAGTGTCTTGACCTATAGGTTCTGCACTAGAACTAACATTATTGCCATTTTCCTGGCATCTTGCCTGGTGTGTTCCCTGCCCAATCTCATGAATTTCTTACAACACCATCTAGAGGGGGAGGTAATAGGAGCCCTCAGTTTGTAGAACTGGAGGTCGGGGTTTTGAGAGACTTTCCCAAGATTCCATGTAGAGCCCAGCTGGGACCCAAGGGAATCTTCCCCCTTCCCTCTTCTCCATTAGATAAGTAGCCAACAAACCTACCACTTACCCTACCGCACGCCTGTCTGTGAGGTAGTGGCTAGACTAGGAGGGAACTAAAGCCTGTTTGGCCTATTCCCTTTGAGGGATCTCTGAAGGGACACGATTCATGCATCCTCCCAGCCACTGCCAAACATTCAATGAGCATCCATCAAGTGCCATGCACATTTCTTAGCTGCTTCAATGTATTCATGACTGAAAAAGAGAAGGTTTTTGTTCTTGTGGCAACTGCGCTCTAGGAGGAGAGCTGGCAACTCTAGCAAGAAGAGGAGGAGAAAATGATGCTACGGCCCAGATCATGGAACTCAGGAGGAGGCATAAGCATGCTGGGAGCAGGGGATGACTATCAGTTGATAAAGGTGAGGCCTGAGCAGACACATAGAGGAAGACTGGCAGGTCCAGGGACCTGATGAAAAGCTCCACGGGCTTGGGGTGAGGTTCAGAGGAAACATCAGTAAAAGGGAGGCGATGAGGCCCAAGGAGAGAGGGTAGGGCCATTGAACTCTGGCTTTTTATATGCAAGGCAGAGTTAACCTCTGCTAGGTTGGATACACATGCTGAGCAGGTCCCTGTGGGTGCTGGGCTGGGCTGAGTTTTGGGAAGGAAGGATGCTCAGACATGTGCTAGCCAACTCTTGTCCTGAGCTCCAGGGCTTGGGCTGCAGCTCCGGCCCAGTCTCTTGGCTCTGGAACTGGAGCTGGATGCTGAGATCTGAGCATTCCTCTCTCCATGGAGGGTCCTGCTTGTTTGTTTACCAGTCCAGCCATCAAAATTATTTGTGTAATACTTACATCTACGGGATCTAGAAACACACAATACTTTTAATTAAAGAATTTAAATAAGGGCAATTAAACCTGGCAGGAGAGAAGCTGCAGCACACAGAGGGCTTAATTGGAATGAAAACCTAATTAAATATGGAAGCAGCCATTGAAAAAAAGGCAGAAGTTGAATGTATAGGATAAAGAATACTAATAACAGTTCCTAGAACTAGTCCCAGTTACTGTCTTGTTCGTCCCTCAGAAAAAGGGTCAAAGCAGAAGCAAGTAAGGGAGAACTTTTTCTCAGGCCTTGGTCATGTGACCTAGGGAGTGACCATGTGACCTGGGCTTCTGCCTATCATCTCATCTACCATTCTGGGCCACTCAGTATCTTAGCACAGAGGACTATAGATACATTGGACACATAGAAGTCACTGTCTGTGAAAATCTCAGATACAGATCTCAGGTCATGATACAGCCAAGAACCTCTCTGCCTCAGTTTCCCCGAGAGTATATTAGACAGTGGCTAAGTATGGGGTCAGATAGCACCAGCCTAGCTCTACCCTACTGAGGAGGTGCATGCGGAGTCTTCCTTACTGTTTCCCTGACAGGTAGAAATGAAGATTTCTCGTTCATAAAACCAGAGACTGAGACTTGGGGAGCTGGCTCAGGCTCATGGTTAGCAAGTGGTGGACTGGGCTTGAAGCCCAGAGGTCATCCACTGGAGAGGAGAGTCACCAGAGTGCCTGGGAGACCTGGCCACTACCCTGCTTTCCGTTTCAGCAGGTCTCAGACATGGCCTGAAAATGGGCTTCTTGCATTCCCAAGTGCCGTCCTAATGGCAGCACTGGTTCGGGTCCAGCTTCCAAGGATCAGCAGCAATTGTCACCCTCTTTTAGGAAACACCTGGCCTGTGTCCCTGGGCAAGAGGCTCTGGGATGTTTGGGCTGGCCTTCTTTGTGTTCGGAAAGCCTAAGGCCAACTGTACTGGATCCTAGATGCTGGATTTGCTGCTGCCTCTGCTTACCTCAGACTAGTACTCCACCCTCCTAGCTAGTGAACTTTCCAAGGGCAAGCAGCCCTGTGGGTCTTGGGCTTTAAGCTCAGCCAGTTGCAAAGTTTCCCAGTTAAGTACTTAATGATTGGTAATCAAATACTTCAAAGCTTGGGCGGGACATTAGGCCTAGTTACAGAAACCCCAAGATTAGGTGTTTTGTAGAGTAAAGCAGTCTTTGTGTAGCATGAATATTCAACACTTACTGCGGTCAATGTGCACTTCAGTGTTTTCTTACTTCAAGGAGACTCACCTAAGCCTAAGTGAGACACTGCCTGGGACTAGCTGTGTGGAGGCGCTGCCTGAGGATGGGTATCTGTAACCAAGGAGAGATAGAGAGGACCCCAAAGAGAGTTGGCCTGGCCAGTTCACACATGCCTGACTCAGCAAGGAGACCCCAGCCTCAAATTCCCACTAACTGTTTTTCTGGACAAAGACAGAGCCATCCCGGTGTGGAAATTTACAGTGTGGATTCTTGAGACACCATTCCTAGGTCTGACTTCTAACAATTACTTGTTTGTGCCTCAGTTTCCTCATCTCTGAAACTGGATATTAGAAAGTTTCTCATAGACCCACCATGGTTTCAAAGAAGTATTTACTGAAGGTTAGCATAGTGCCTGGTATTTTATAAACACTATATAAATATTTGATACATTTAAAAATCCCATGCAGTTCTGGGAGCTGAGCAATCACATCTGCTCTTGTCCCTGATCTCTGCAGGAAGAGAAGGAAGAAGAAAATGCTGATTTCTTTAATTTTAAAAATAACTAAGAAAACAGGATCTAAACAAAGCTCTGTCAGTCCCTTGTAACTGGACAGTTCTACTTGCACCCTTTCCTATGACCTGGAAATGAAAAGATGCTTTCTCCCACAGCCACAATGGAACACCCGATTATAGCCCTTTCTTTCCAGCACAAAAGGTTCTCAAGACTGGACGTGCTGACAGCGCTTGGGGACAGAGCTGGGGAAAGTCAAAGGCTCCTCCTCCCTCGAGTGGAAGAATTCTCAGGCAAGGTTAGCAACCTCCCACCCCAGGGAAATGCGCCTGCAGACAGGTTTTGTTTTGTAGCAGGATTTAATTTTTTATCTGATATTTATTTCATATCAGGTTATCACATTAGGCCCCAGCAGTCAGAAACTACTGACTGTCCTTTGGTGGGTGAGCTGGGCACTGGCCTCTGTCATCTCCTGGGACATCTTCCCACTTTCCTGGCACCAACACACACCTTTTCTTGTCTCATTGACAGTCCCTACAAGAACGCAGCAAGTCTAAGGCTGAGATGCGGGGCTTCCTCCGTGTGACCCTGAACTCTCAGCTACGTCAATATGTCTATCAAAGAACTGATAGTCAAGGGTAGTGAGTAGAAAGTGCAAGCTAGAGAGCCTGAGACAAAATCCCCCTTTCAAACATAGTCACACCAATTTACACTCTGCTCTATGCAATATGAGCATCTGTTTAGTACAAAAGAGGTCTTCCACCTCCCCAAAAATGCGGTTATAGGAAGAAATGCACATGCACACATCCACACATATAAAGTGTGTTTTGCATGCTTCCAAGAACAGTAAATAAGGTCGAGGAAGGTAGGGTTTTGCTTGTCTTTGGCAAACAGGAGGCCATACATTTATTTTAAAGGGCCTTTTCATTGGAACAACAGCACACTGTATGTCTATCTGGTTGGATTTTGTCAACTTGACACAAACTGAGGCTCTGGGAAGAGGTACTTTCAATTAAGAAACTGCCCCCATCGAACTGACCTGCAGGCAAGTCTATGGGGGTATTTTCTTAATTAATGATTGATATAGGGGGCAGCCCACTATGGGTGGGGCTACCACTAGGCAGGTGGTCATGGTTTATATAAGAAAGCGGAATGAACAAGTCATGAGGAGCAAGCCAGGCGTAAGCGCGTTCTCCAGGCTTCAGTTCCTGCCTCGAGGCTCCCACTTGAGTTCCTGGTCTGGCTTCCCTCAGTGATGGACTGTGATAGGGATATGTAAACCATGGTGTTTAATCATAGCACAGAGGATCAAACCAGGACAGTGTCCACTCTGTCCCAACGTCCTCTGGTAGAGCTGCCTGAAACGTGGGACACTTGAAGAGAGTGTCACAGATTGGAATGATGGATATGGGGTCCCACAAATTGTCATCATGAAGACCCTCATTTAAGTTTAGCTTCTTAATTTGTTGTGTTTGTCTTTAAGCTGTCCTAGTAGACTTGTAGACGGCACAAACCCCGCACCCTCTGCAGGCTGACTTCAGTAGCTTAGACTTGTAGGGTTTCAGGACTGGGAAGGTGTGAAAGCCACCCTGTTCAATTTCTATGGATCCACAGGCCTGACCCCTCAGTGATCCACCAACCTCACAGATAACTCTGACCCTGGTTCTTGTGTTTTCTCTCTCTGATCTTCTACAGGGCTCCATGGGACAAGCCAGCACCACCCTACACTTGCAAGTCCCAGAGATTCCAGAACAAGGAGCTCAAAGCCTCTTGCCATCTTTCTGGTCTTTGGCTCACCTGTTCCTTCTACTGCCACTCATGTGCCCATGCAGGCTGGAGGAAGCTGGGACTTACAGGGCACAGTCACAGCAGCCTTCTCAGGAGTCCCCAGCAAGATCTTACAGAGGTGACCCTAGCACTGGATTAACTACTGAAAGCCACAGAGATTGTTAGGGTTGTGGTGGCCTTGACAGCCCATTGCTCTACTGATGTTCTTCTAGTGCCAGAGTGTCTGCTGCTCCCCTTCCCTTTTCCTGGTCCAGAGGTCACTGACCAAATTGCCTGTTTCACTAATGTTATATCGTTGTCTTAAAATGTCCTCTAAATCCTAGGCTGAAGGGAACACTCAGGAGATTGAAGGTTGTATACTCAGTTAACAGGAATTTATAATATCAGGAGATATTCAGTTTGGGGATTTCTTTAATGAGGCAGACAGGGTTAGAAAACTCATAGAAAGCAACTAATAGCTACCGACCAACATTTCCCAGGTGAAGGAGGTTTCACAGTGTGCAGATGAAAATGCTGGCTGTTTTGAGAGACATTTGTTTGATGGCATGATTCTGGTCACCTTACCAACCGCTCTTCAAGTCCAGAGCTAGAGGTTATCATGGGTTCCTAATACCATCCCACCCCTACCCAGCCATTATCACCAATCCATCACTGTGATCAATGGCACTGACATGTCTCTCAAAGTTCTCCCCAACTGCTGTCTGCATGGCTTTCAAATCCTCCCACCTATCTTGGGGAATGACAGGACTGTCCCTTTCCTACTTTATTCCCCAGCCTCCAGCCTCTCCTCTTCTACTCCACCCAACTGCCATGGGTATATTCAGATCTCACCAGGGATACTGCTATGGTTTAGACAAGGCTTGTCTTCCTTGTGTTGACATCTGTGTCCTTGGCATGGTGGTTTGCAGTAGTGGGAGGTCCTTAGGTCACTGAGGGCCTTGCCCTCTGTTTAATCCTTGTGTTAGTTATTGCAAAAGCATGTTGTTACCAAAGAGAGCCTGAGCTCTGTTTTATTGTGAGCTCCCATCTCTAGCCATGGTGACCACCATCCTTCAGGAGGTCATCAATAGAATTGAGGAGAACTTTTCATTAAACAATCCCTTCTTGCTATGGCAATGGAAATTGATCAACTCAGCTTCAGAGCTTTGATTTAAGGTGAAGTCTAAAGTTGGGCGTGGCTTTAACAATCTTCCCCTCCCACCGGCCCCATCACACTCTAAATTCCACCCACACCACACAGAAGATACACCTTCTGAAAGAATGCTGAGCTTTGCTGGGCCTTGGCCTAGGCAGAACTTCTGTTTGGGGTGCTTCTTTCCCGCCCTCCATCTAGGAACTCTCTGTACATGCTTTCAAGGGTCAGCTCAAACAAACTGCACACAGGAGCCCATCCTTGCGTTCTGCTCATGGAGTCGGCCACCTCAGGCTCCCAGAGCAGGGCACAGCCCTGTTTCCACACTTATCAGCCTGTTTTGTTGTGTGTTTACATGCCCCCGAGCTCCTTGAGGGCAGAGGCCTTGTCTGATTCACGTCTTCATCCCCCAGCCAAACCCCTGTGCTCAATAAATGTTTGATGAACGACTGGAAGAAAGAATGTTCATCATCAGAAAATTGCTCATCAGAGCCCTGTACATCAGCGTTGCCAGGAGATCTTTTCATCAAATGTGGTTTCAGAATGGCAGTGTCTAACAGTGTCTCCGTTCAGCCAGGAGCACTAGAAAATTCAGAAGGGCTTGCAGAGGTTAGAGGGGAACAAACTACTTGTTAAACAGAAAACCAGGGTATGAGATAGAACAGAGAGATGCAAATGCCTTTTTGTGAGGAATCTAAGAGAATCTCACTGAATTATTTTTAAATTAATTCAGCGTGTCTGTGAAGTTTAAATGTGGTCCTCAGGAGAGTAAATAATGCATACTTTGGAACCAGAAAAGAGATTCTAAATGCACCAGAGAAATCTCCTCCCATGTCAGCTTCTGCAGCAGAACATTCTAGTTGGTCAGGTCACTGCATAATATGCGAAGATTAAAATGTGTTACAAGAAAATTAGCCCAAGTGCAAGACTATGTGTGTGTGTGTGTGTATGTGTGTGTGTGTGTGTGTGTGCGTGTGCGCATGTGTGGCAGTCACAAGACAGGGTCTCTCATTGACCTGGTGTTCATCGGTTCAGCTAGGCTGCCTGGCCTCCCCAGCTCTGGGATTATAAACCTGCACCACACATTCATTTATTTTTTTAATGTGGGTACTGAGTATCAAACTCAGGTCTTTGTGCTTGCAAGGCAAGCATTTTACTTACTGAGCTATCTCCCAGGCTTAAGCACAAGATTTTAATCTTTTAAGAGGCTCCAGGCTTCCTTTGGCCTTGTGAGCAGTGATCCCCTCATCAATGAACAGTGATGGATAGAATCCAGGTCTCCTGATAAATATTGATCATTTTACATCAAGCAAAACCTGCATATCTAGTCATTATTGAATAGTTAATAGGAAGTGGCTGTTTGGGGTTTGCAAACTAGGAATTTAAAGATATTACTTCCAAACAGTTCCCTTTGGTAAAGGGATCAAATATGTGGTTGCCAGAGCACCTGGGGAGTTTTAATTAGACATATGCTAACGTGCTGCAAACTGCCTGGCCCCCAGAGTGCTACACAACAGCACTGTCTGCTTGGCTGGTCAATGAGTCCATTCTGGAAGAAATCCTGTGGGGCTGCCTGTTTGAGACTACGTTCAGCAATGGAAGAATGAAGGACCTCATTGTGAGATGGTTTTCTCTCGAGGCTGAGGTTCAAAGACGGACAGACAGAGCTGCCTCCCTATTGTTTCCAGAGTTTCTGCAGGATCAAAGCCTGAAAAGGTAGCTGAGAGATTTGGTGAATAGGAATAGTCACATTTGGGTGATGCAAGTTCCCAGGACCCAGGACACCCTTCTGGCCAGTGACTCCCCATAGGTTATGGCAAGACAGTCCAGAAGCAGTTGTCTTCCTGCCTTCAGGGAGGTGAGGCACATGCTGGACCATTTCAGGAGTCAGCCACACTTGTTAGCACGACTAGTTCAAGGGCCAAAGTCTGAGGTCCTTGGGTCAGTCTCAGATGCTGCCTGGGCAGTGACCTTGAGGCAGGCAAGGATCCCAAGAGCCCTCAAGGTCATGGTAGAGAGGGAATAGAGAATATCTTTCAACCTTCATTTCGGCCTCCTGCTAACTCTCTTCCTGTCTCTTCCCAGCTCCCCAATCTCCATCCGAGGGGCTTTGAAAGCTTAGACCTAAATGTACCCTGAGGCTGTACAGCCTCTAATTCCTTAGTAACCTCCACGATGAGGCCCAGTGTCCCTTCCAGGCTCTGCTCTGGCAACTCCCAACTATGCTCTCCTGGATCAGGCCACACACATCTGAGTACTGTGACTCCATGCGGACCCTCTGGCTCATGCTCTTCCCTCTCTCAAATGGAACACTTGAAATATTCCAGAACCCTGTCATCTGAAAAACCACCAGCGTATCCCACTCCAGGTCCCCTGACTTCCTGAACCATTCTGAGCTGAACCTAGGTGCCCAGGAGGCCTAGCTGAACGCACTAGGAACTGGCTTCCAGAGACTGTGGTATAACTGTCAAAGGCCCTGAAGTCTCAGGCATAAATCTGTTTCCGTCCTAACAAAGTCAGCCCCATTCACTTCCCCAGGCCCAGAGTATATCTCCCCCGACCCCTTGTCTCTCAGCCTGTAAGTCTGCTTTGTTCCCGGCCTGAGACAAGAAACCATATTTTCCACACACCCCTAGACCTCAAATGTGTTCCATAGCCATACTACTGAGCCTCTTCTGCCTGTGAACTTGAAGGAGGGAAGCTCCATACTGTGTCCTCTGAGACAGACAGCTAGCAGGGGACAGGAACAATGTCTTGCCAGGCACAGTGTTGATCAGCAATAGGGAATGCCTGGCTTCAACAGGGGATGAAGTAGGAAGAAACAAACCCCAATGTCACACCCCAACCCTGGTCTTTGAGTGGCCACTCCCAATGCACTGCCATGGCTAGAAGACCGAGAGAACCTGGGGTGCTTTATGGATAGGAATGTGCATGGTGTGTTGTTCCCAGTGGAAGTGATAGGCAACAATGGTTGGTAAGACACTATGATCAAAGTTAACAAAGTCTATTGTCCCTTGTTTCTTTTCATTGAACCGTATGTACACACTTTCCAGGCCTAGCTGGGCCACCCACAGCTGCAGAAGCATACTCTACCTGCCTGTCATGATGAACTCCCTCAGTTCCCTAAAAACTACCTTCCCATCCGCTTTCTTGGCTCAGGCTCCCATTCCGAGTCTCTAACTATCCCCTAAGTCTATGACCTTTATTTGAACGTGCTGTTTAGTATTGATACCACTCACTTAAGACAAGGATGGCTCTCTCAAAGACCCCTGGTTCTTATACTCAGATCACAGGCCAAAGATGCCTTGTGCCCACAGAGTATGATATACCCCTCACCACCACCATCATCCATCTCTATGCCAGGGACAGTAATTAGATCAAAGTTTCTTGTCTTGCCCTTCCAGAATTCTTCTTCCTCATGGCAGAAGCAACTGTCTGGGAGATTTGAGTGATGAACTTTTACTGCTTCATCTCCTGAGAATTGACAGTCCCCCCCTACCCTCCCCTGATTCTGTTTAGGTCCCCAGGTGCTCTGGGGTTCTAGAACCATATGGGGCTCTCTTGCCTCCTGTCAGAATCAGCCACCTTACCACCTAGAAGGCCAGCATCCCCATCCACAGGCTGAAACTGATCCCAACAGCAGACACCTTCTGGTGAGAGGCTCTTGGGGAAGAGGAAAAGAGATCATTCAGAACTGGGTGTCTGACTCCTGGGATTCTTCTTCATAATGAGAGATGTAGTAGCCAAGGAAAGGTAGAGTTAAATGCAGGCCTCCAAACTGATGGAGACCAGGGGAAGAAAAGTTCCATGGTCAGCCATGTGGGGACTGCTCTGCACAAACGGTCCAGACAGTGCCCCAAGCATGAGCCTCAGCCCTACAGTGACCACTACCTGAGAGAACTGCCAATGCAGCTTCATCCTCTTGGCCTTGGCATAGCTGCACTCAATGAGCCGTGGTCGGCTGTTGACGTCCACCAGACAGCGGTTGTCGTCGTCATCAACCGTGGGGCTCAGGACACCCACGTGGATCTGCTGACTGCTTGTGTAGTACACATTCTAGGGTGAAGAGAAGGGGGAAAGGTCAAATGACGCTAAGTGGCCATTATCACCAGACAACTGGAAAACAGACCCCAGATTTTTACATACAGTGACTTTCGGATGCCCAACTAAGACAGTGACAGCAAGAATCTCTTCTAATCTATGATCCAGGAGAGCATTTGGTCCACACAGATGGAGTATGGAGACAAAACTTTCAAGAAATGAAACTTGCCCCCACTGCATGGCACACTCTGATATTTTCCATTCTATTCTTGCACTGAGAAACATTGGCCATAACCTTTTAAATTGATTTTACCACCCAGAGCTTTGAAAGTACCTCTCAAATCCATTATGTGCAGACTCTCTGACTTCCTTCATAAATATTTTGTGCCAGATGCTGCACTTGGCCAGAAAACAGAGCACAAAGGCCCAGGCCCTGCCTTTGTTGGGGGCTGGGAGGTAAAAGACACAGAGTTTCCACCTCTTCCAAGTCTGTAAACAGGAGGGGCTAGCAAGCATGTCCTAAAAGGGTAAGCATTGTTGGCCTTGAAGGTATGCTGGGAAGCCTCCAGTGCCCCCTCTTTAATGAGGACTCACAGCTATGGCTTATTACAGTGATGGGATGCAGAGCGTGCCAGCTAAGGAGAAGGCGAGGGAACGAGTCACAGAGCCTGGCCTCAGCAGCTAAGAGCTCTGTCTCAGAAAAGCCACACAAGACTCTGTTTGTGCTGTTTCCAGAAGGAGTGTGTCATCTACCAGGGAAGCTCACTGAAGCCTCGGCATCCAGATTTTTGCTAGGACAGCCTTGGCCTAAGATGTAAAAATATGCCTCTCCTTTTCCTCCCATTCTGATGTTCTGTCAAGTCATTAGCAAAATGACTATTAGCAAAACCCAACTAGAGGCCAGAGAACATGGGAGCCCAATGAAGTGTGCCATGGGCAGCCTCCCTGGATGGGAGGAAAGGGGTGGAGAGGGAGGGACAAGTGTTATGGCCAAACCAATCCCTTAATACCATCTCACAGTTTATCAGGTTAGTAAATCCAGGGCTGAAGACATCAAACCCATCAGCCTTACTGATTGCTCTCATTACAGAGGTGAAGGAGTGCAATGAGCAGAGTTCTAAGCAGAGGCAAAAGGTGCAATGCCCAGCTCAACATGGAGATGTAACTGGAATGCAAGAGACAAGGATGCCTTGTCAAGTTAACTATGGTTGAGCTCTGAGTTTCTATTGTAAGGCCAATGAGGTCCAAGTCTGTGGCCTGGATTTCTAGGCTGCCCAAAGGAAAGCTGAGAACCTGTTGAGAATTCTAGTTCACTGGAGTTGAGGAAGTATTTGACAGAGGTAGGGTTTAAGGACCTTCAGTAGCTGTGCAGTTAAGCGTAACATTTATCTATCTATCCAAATAAGAACTCAGTCTCCAAGTTGAGAAGTTGAGTTCTGGGGATACAGAGGTGAGAAAGCTGTCATTATGTGGCTGAAGCCTAGAACTGGGTGGGATGGTCAGCCTTCTCCAACAATGGGATGGGATTGAGAATTACCTATGGGGTAGGGTAGGGTGGGGGTGCTTCTGGATGTGTCTGCGAGGGAGTTCCCAGAAAGACTTAACTGAGGGAGTCCCAGGCTGGATAGAAAGAAAAACACAAGCTGAGCATCAGCTTCCATCTTTCTGCTTCCTGACTGTGGGCACAGTGTGCCAGGGGCACCATGTTTCCCTGGCCATGACTTCCATGCCATGACAGTCTGTAGCCTCAAACTGTGAGCCACGATTAGCTTTCATTCTGGGACTTAGCTGTTTCTTGTCACGGTAACAAAAGAGTAATGGATAAGCCATCCAGCCACACCAGGAAGCAATTGTCACAAAGCCCACTGATGTGACACATGAACTATGTCCCACCCCCACCTTGCTCCCCTCTGCCTTACTCCAACTCTTGCACCTTAGACCAGGAAATGAAAAGTGACCAACTCCAGAGGCCTTTCCTGAATGTGCAGCAGTGCCTGGCCTCAGCCACACGTGGACCTCAGGACAAGGAAGCTCTCAGTGGTCACCTTGGGAGCCAGGACTGAGGCTCAGAAGCATGAGCTGCAAGAGAAGGATGGCTAGGGACCAGATACTTCCCTCCCTCCCTGCCTCCCGTCATCAGAGTCTGCCTCTTGTCTCCATGGTGGGGTCTACAGACACAGTGGCCACCCAGGTAATAGCTGGAATGGGTTTTATCCACTTGGCTGCTCTGAAGCGCCTGGGAGATGCTCTGAGAGGCGTGTGTGCACTGTCTGCTGCTACAGCTGTCACCAGAGCTGTTTATTGCTCCCAAATCCCAGATCATAATAGGGACAGACAGTTGTCTGTTATTTAAAAAGCCAGCAGCAAACTGCATCTTGATGAGTGGAACTAGGAAGCCTGAGGATCACAGGGACAGATTTGGCAAGGAAGACTCCCTGTAGTCCTCCCGTGGACTCCTCAGAAGCCCAGCCAGTAGCACACCGAATCAATAACTGACCTGAACACATAAAATAGGGGAATGACTTCGTGCAGGATGCCCCTTGCTGATGCCCGCAGGCCTGGTAAACATGGCTGTGCTCTCCGAGCAATGAGGAGCTCTGAGGGTTGAAACAAGAAGTGATGGAGAGCTGTGGTCTCCAATGGGGGCTAAGGGGTAGTTTTGCTTATTAGAGGTCATTTAGGGTACCTGGAAATAATGTTTTTTAGTTATGACTTGGTGAAAGAGATGTTCCTGGCACCCAGGGGTAGACAAGTTAAACTGCCTCACCCCAAATAGCAGGGGTATCATTGTCATGAGGTCCTGGTTTAGACAGCTCATATTCAAGCTGAAAGATCTGTAGCTGTGCTCTGCCAGAACAGAAGGGGCTCACATGCCCTGTCTCATTTAATTCTAATGGTGCTGTGTTTCAGGGACAGGGTTTGAGTACCCCATATCCAAGCACTTGGCACCAAGTATTTCTGATTTCAGATCTTTAAAAGGATTTTTACAATAGATGTGTATACATTCATAAGAAAGTATTTTGGAGATGGGACTCAAGTCTAAACACAAAGTTTACAATTTATATATACTCTGTGCACATAGTCTAAACACAATTTTATATATAATCACTTCTTATAAAAGGTTGGGTTTGTGATTGTCTGTGTGAGTACTCAAAAAACTTCAGATCATGGAATATTTCAGATTTTGAATTTCTACTTATATTACCATTATCTCCTATTTTGAAGATGAAAAACTGAGGCAAACTAAGATATTTGAGAGGAAGTACATGATGTGTTCAAAGTCACACATCTTTGACTAGCAGTTAAGATTCAAATTGCAGTCTGACTCCTGAGCCAGACCCAGGACAATTCACATCCTTCATCTAGTTCCCTGCAACCCTTCAATTCCCAGTGAGTGGGCTGGAAGGTACTGGGGAGTACCAGGAGACTGGGTTCCACATGGTTCCCTGGAGCCTCCATGGGGTCTGGACTAAGCACTGGAGGATGGGAGGGTCCCCTTACTAAAGACCAATAGAACACAGGATGCTGAGACGGCAGCATCCTGCCTGCAACTGTCAGAGGCAGAGGCAGGCTGTAATCCTGTCTGGATGTTTTACAAACCCCGGGTGGTATCGAAATGATACCCTGGCCACTCAGCTCTAGCTGCAATGATGGATTGCATCCCTTCTTCACTCAGCCCTGCACAGCTCAGCAGGGCTGCACAGCTGACTGGCGTTTTATTTTGAGGCCGGATGGAGAAAGAAAAATCACCTACAACTCCAAGAACAAACATCCATGTCTTAGGTCTCATACTAGTGGATGTCCCCTTCTCCAGGCCAGGGACGGGAGTGATGATGAATGACTGAGCTGAAGACAGCCATGGAGACCACAGAGCCCTGCCTGAACTTTGCTATCCTCAGGGCCACAGGGTCAATGTTGGGCAAAGAGCCCCCAGAGCAGAAGGATGTGGCCTTGCTCGAGTCCTTCCCCTCTGACAAGGCATGCCCTGCAGGATGCAGGTGGACCCCATACCAGAGTCCCTGTCCTGGTGGTCTGCCCTGTCCTGGTGGTCTGCCCTATCCTGGTGGTCTGCCCTGTCCTGGTAGAAAGCGAATGGACCATAGCATCCACCATTCACAGGTATTAAAGGTCACTTACTGACAGGACTCTCCAGGGTAGACGAGGGGCATAGGAAGGGGGAGGGGAGAAGACAACAGCTTTCTTTTTGTGTGGGTATGTTAGAACTTCTGTTCACCTTTATCTTCCATCTGTGAGGAAAGGAAAACTGAGGCTACATGCAGTTTTTCAAAACAATTCACCAAGGTCCTGAGTAGGCCTGTTCTCTTTCACTGCCTGGAGGGTGTCCCTAGCTAGGTTGAATTCTTGACAGTTTGTGGCCTGTATTTCTCTTCTGAAATGGTGGTCCTCCTCCTCAGCAGCCCAGGGCTGGAGCTGAGGCTCCACCTCTACCCAGTCCAACCCTCAGTGAGGCTGGTGCAAGCAAAACATGGCTCTCTCTCCCCAATGACTACTCTAAATGGTTCCCTTTAAAGCCACCAAAGGGCACAGCTGTTCCCCTGAGTCCTGGGCATCCAAAAGGTACCTGAGGCCCTTTAAACCTATCTTAGAGATTTTTTTTTGCTTTTTATAATTCATTTTCATAGGATATTTTGTTGGTACAAAATTGACAAAGAACTTCTTTTAAAAAGGATTGACAGCTGAGCCAGGTGTGGAGATGACCTCCTGCAGTCTCAACACTCAGGAGGCAGAGGCAGGGGGAACCTGTGCAAGTTCAGGGCCATTAGGGCTACATAGGGAGATCTTGCAGGAAGCATCTCCCAGCAGGACACTGACTCTGCAAGCTTTTAACTCAACCAGACTTTGCAAACACTGGTTAAAAAGATTTCACCTCTATTTTCAGCCTCCACACCTTTTTGATCATAGCCAATCTGCAAATCTTTCAGTCCTCTCACTACCCCCTCCTCTACACTTCATGGTGTAGCCTCTATGGAAGTTCTAGAACCTTCCACACACTTCAGGAATCTGTGGTGAAGCTTCTGAATGACTTGTATTAGTCAATTTGCTGCTGCGGCATTGGACACTCTGATCAAACAGCAAGCAGGGAAAGAAAGGGTTAATTTAGTTTTATGGCTCCAGAGAGATGGAGTCCACAATGCCAGGGAAGGCATGGAGCTGGAAGCATACTGGTTACATGTTCATCCTCACACATGAAGCAGCAAGAGGAAACTGGAAGTGGGGCAAAGTTATAGACCCTGAAAACTCACCCCTAGCGATGTACTTCCTCCAGCAAGGCTCCATAACTCCCACAAACAGCGCCACCAACTGGGGACCAAATGTTCCAATACATGAACTTAAGGGGACTATGCCTCATTCAGACCACCACAAGATCTACTTTTCTAGACACAGTTCAAGTACTGGACATCTTTCCTATCACTGGACACAGGAGAAAGTGGGTCACTGAGGGCAGGCCTTGAAAAGTTCAGCCCCACTTCCTGTCTTCTTCCTCTTTTCTATTCCACCAAGTCATCGGGGGTGTAAGGGGTGAAGAGTCATGGCTACACAGGCCTGCCCGCATGGCGTACCTCCCCGTCCTGATGAGCTGTTTTCTCAACCCCTGAGCTCAAACAAACAATCCTGTGCTTAAGTCGCTTCTTGTTTAGCACTGGTCAAGTCACTAACACAGGGACCATTCCAGAAGATTCTAGTGTGCAACCTCGATAAGCTAGCTATGTTTAAGGAGACCCTGGGAAGTGTGGACACAAAATGTAGGGGTGGTATGTTGAAGATTAAAATACTGAAATCCCTAAGTGTGGTCACAGCATCTTCAGAGCAAGGGCAAGGCCCTGACAGGGACCAGGATCTCTATAAGGGAAGGGGACGGGATACTGAGGAGGCTACCCTCTCCGTGTCTGAGGCTCCTCCTGAGTCTGACTGGCCTGTGGGTGAGTCAGGCAAGCCACTGCCAGGGAGTTAGAAATGGCACGGGTTGGGGAGGAGGGAGGAGTGGAGGCTTGTTTTACTCAGTCTCAATTTATAGAGTGGTGCTGTGACATCCAGAAAATGTATTAGAAATGGGCTTTTTGTCCTATTTACCCAAGGATGAGCCACAGGCCTCTGCAGACAGGGTGGGCTGATTTAAAGGTTTGGTTATTGGTCATTAATCCCTTGACACAGAGGTTCATTATGGTTCTTAGGGCCACAGTGCACTGCCAATAAATCAGGAGTTGGGGGTGAGTCACTTCTAAAACACCCTTACATCCACCAACCTCAGCACCAAGTCTGTGCAGGGGATGAAGGCCTTTATAGCTCCCAGCGCAGTGGCAGTCATGTGTAAGGCAAGGCTTCTAAGCCAGAGCTTCTCCTGGAACCCATTTCTCCCGTGAATAGATGACTTTAAGCCCATGAGTCCCTGAGCCTTACGGGGAGAGGCTTGTAATGGTGGGTGATCTCAATAAACTCAGCAACCCTCTTCTAAAACGTCCCCAAAGCAGGAAGGAGTTAGACATACTCCTGCACTGAACTGCTAGCCACATGTAGCAATATGTCTAGAAGATTCTCCTGGCCAGGCTTGGAGCAGGGGACTGGTTAGAGTGTTGCGATGGCCCAGGTCTGGGGTGATGAACTCCACTCAAGGAGGACAGCGAGTGACAAGGTTTAGGTACAGCTTAGAGTGTGGTAATTTTCCCAGATCAATGCCACAGAAGCATGCAACACAGTTCTGTGGGGTGACGGGGAGATGAGGAGAGTCATCATGAAGATTGTGGACAGCACACTGGTACCCAAGAGAGCTGTGACCTCACCCTGTGCCCTCTGTTAACACATCTGAGCACTTCCTACAGTCTTTTAGTAAAGATACCCATGGGGCTTAAGAAGCAGTGCTGGGCTACAGGTGACGAAGGAAGCAGCTGCAGGTCTGTCTAGACTCTAGACAATTGGAGTTCATGTGTGCAGACCAGCATGGGGGAAATGGAGCTGGTGCCTTTGAACTTGGGGCTGAACAGAGAGAGCCTCCCACTGTGAACCCAGGAGAGTGGCCAAGTGGCCGGCAGCACTGTCACTGGTTGGGGATAATTCACTTAAACTTACTACTGTCAGAGTGCTCAAAATGTCGTCTCCTCCTTGTACCCTTGAGTCTTCCCCCATTGTTGTATCCCAAATCAAATATGTCAGATGTGGCTTCTTGTCTAATGTTGACCACTATGATACATGCATATCCAATCAGTTTTCAGAGCTGTAATGTGACCTATCACCCCTCCTCCATTTCTCTTCATATGTTATAGAGTAATAGACACACATGCACACACAGACACATACACACTCACATATGGGAGAGAGTTTGATTGGGTTCAGTTTTGGAGTTTCAAGTCCAAGATCAGGCAGACACACTGCTCTGGACTCTGTTATTGCTAGATAACAACACTTGGGAGACAGAAAGAGTAAAAGTGGGACTCAGTCTGTCTCCCGTGTCTAAGGAAACCTTGCTGGGTCTCCTCTTCCACCACCACCTTCCTGGAGATTGCCATTTTATCTCTTCCCTTTTTGCCCTGGGACCTGCAGCATGGCAGATGGATGAGATTGACCCATGGTGACCATGGAGCACGAACAAGAAGCAAGCTCTGATGGCAGTTTACAGCCAAGATCATCAGCCTACAGAAACTGGCCCCAGATGAAGGGTAAGGTCAGACCCTAATCTATGGGACACTGACTTTGGAGCCAAAAGGGCCACTGTCAGGAAGCTATCACTGGAGACCACAAAGATGCTGATGACATCTTTTTTGGGGAGATTGAGGACACACAGATGTAGAGCAGGCTTTGTTTTACCAGCTGCTTTTGACAAGGCTGCAGAAGAGAGAGAAGGCCAGAGAAGAAATGGACATGTAGCACAACTGAGAAATGATTGTTACTGTAAGCCGTGGAGGTTCTGAGATTGTGTATTACTGGGGCATGATGAGCCTGGCTAATGGGCAGCCATTTTGTTAAGCCCCTCACCCCACTACTGTGCAAAGGTAGAAATATCAAACTCAAGGCATGACAGGGGACTCTGAAACCATATGCCAAGGGCACTTGAGCTAATGTGGAGAGGGACGTTGATGCAGGAAAGACTCCAGATCCACACTGCCTAGACTCAAGCCCCCTTTCCCACCTGCCTATGACACAAATGATATTCAACTGTCATTCTCTGCTTATTTATCTGTGAAAACAGGGCCAACTGTGGTTATAGGGAACTTGACATGGGGTGACTAGTGCCCCATGTTCTGTGACAGTGTCACCCTTGCACCAAAGGTCCCTATTAGATCCCAAGTTCGCTGAGGACATTGACCACATCTACTCTCACCTTGCACACCATTACCTGCTGATCGCTGAAACTTGACACATAGCATATTAGACACATAGCACACACTCAAACACACTAGTTTAAGACTAGTGTATTAACGAAGTATACTAAGGACCCTTGTACTTCAACCTGGAAATCCTTCCAGGCCTGTTTCCTAGTGTCTGCTCCACACTCCGTACTTCCTAACCCCAATCATCACTCTTCATAGATTTATCATTTATCTTCATTCATTCATCCCAGTGGATAAATGACTCTCCCGAGACATAGAGTGAACTAGATGGAATGATCATCTGCCCACCACCCCAGAAACATGGAAGCACTATCTCTTGCTGGAACAATACAGTTGCCTTGTGTTACTTTAAGAGTTTAGGATATTCCTAGAAAGAGAGGAACATACACAAATTAGGCTATCACACACATGACCTTCCATCACACAGGCCTCTCCATGCTAACCAGCATGACCTCTTTGGTATGTGGTCAGCATTTGGGCTTTCTGTTCTTCCACAGATACCCCGCTCACTGGCAAGGCAGCTATGAACTTGTTTGTCTTGGGCATCACTCCAAGTTTACCAGAGCTTAAGCAATGGCTCTTTCCTGTTGTCCAGGACCAGTTCCATCCAGTCCTTGGATGGCATCCCCTCCAGTCCTCACTCAGTTCACACCTAGGGATGCTGTTTAGTTTCTTATGACCTCTCTATCTTAATGCTGATCTCATTCTCTGGTTCTTCCCCTACGCTTCAAACATGCCTGCTTATTGCTTTCCCTGGAGAACAAACACAAGCACATGCCTTTCCCAACCCCATAGTCTTTCTTGATGGCAAACTTCGTCTCTTCGTTCCTCTGCAGCACACTCTGAGCAGAAGAGGCCACACTCAAAGCTCAACTTCTCATTCACATTCCTAAATCAGAGGGGTCATCACCATGTCCTCCCAGGGGCTCTACAACTACACGTGTAGCACTCAGGTTGGGACTCTTAGTGTGAGTGGTCCTTGGATTCCAAGTATAGGTTCAGGGTGAACTTTGCCATCATAGAAAATCCCCAAAGGAGCAAGAAGGCAAACACTGCCTGTTTCATCATGTGAACATTCCCTTTAAAAAGCTTTCACTAGCTGGGTGGTGGTGGCTCACGCCTTTAATCCCAGCACTCGGGAAGCAGAGGCAAAGAGATCTCTGTGAGTTCGAGGCCAGCCTGGTCTACAAGAACTAGTTCTAGGACAGGGTTCAAAACTACAGAGAAATCTTGTCTTGAAATCAAAAACAAACAAACAAAAGACAAAAGAAAAAAACCCTTTCACTAATCTCCTATTTAGTTATTCTTTTGTTTAACCCGCATTTGTTAAGCATCTATAACGTCCCAGGCAAATAAAATCAAGTAATTCTGAGCAGCCTAGACCATTCTGAGGATTGCAGAGACAGTGCAGAGATGCTGGTATTTTCTGTAGCCAATTCTAGAAGACCAGACCAGCGAGTCCTTTTTCCTGCAGTGAAAATGTTATGAAATTTTCCTTTTCGGTGTCCTTCACCCAGGACAACCTCTACGCCCACACATGTAACTGCAGTGAATAGTGTATTTTTTGAGCAAAGAAAAAATATAAAGTTGTCCTAGTGATTGATTTAGAAGTCCCAGCTCTACTTAAATTCCCAGCATATTAACACAGTACTACCCTCGAGGGCTCCACTAAAGAGCTGCCCTCCCAGGGCTCACCCGCAGCAGTAAGCAGGCTTGCAGAATCTGGGACAAAGGTGATACGACAAGGCAGTCAGCTGGCAAAATCAAATTGGAGAATTCATTTATGCCCATCATGTACTCTCAATGCAGTTCCTTAGGAACTTCCTTAAAATGGACTAAACATGTCCTTCGCTTCTGTGGTACAAATACCGTTCAGGTGTCCATACTCAGTGGCACCAACCCCTCCTGGAGCGCAGAGCCTACTGACTTTGACTTGTCCTTTCTCTGATTCTTGGCTGAGGGGAGCCCTGAAAATTTACAAAGACACTTTGGTGGCATCTGGGTCACACTGGTGATCAGGACCTCAGCATGGTGATCTTCACAATCAATAGAAACAGGCCACACAATGACAAAATACTTCACCCAAAGTATTAACATAATTGTTGAGGGCCTACCCTGAATGCAGAGGGCATCAGTGTGCCCATGTGAACTAGGGGGGGCATCAGTGTG
>JAQHUG010000133.1:561685-582358 GCA_028555095.1 Dicrostonyx torquatus
GGGCATCAGTGTGCCCATGTGAACTAGGGGAGGGCATCAGTGTGTTGACATGGGGGGTATCTCCAAACTTCCTGCTCCAAATAGGTGACAGAGGAGGTGCCTTTGAGAGAATACTGTACTTTTGGCACACAGGAGAAAGAATGGTGTCACCCTACATTGTCCACTCTATTCTCCTGACTCCTGTGGGAGCAGTCTCATAATGCCACTGCAAATGGGGAGTGAGTGACAGCAGCCACAGGAGAGGGGACTCATCGGTGAATTAAGCCTTGTGGGGCACATCACTCAGACTTCCATCACCATATCTTCATGGAAAGATGCCATGTCTGAAGGAAGAGGCACAGGACGATACTAATTCTGACATTAATCTCCCAAGGATGACCATATATTGATGGAGGGCTTAGTAATAAAGCTAAGAAAATCATCAACCACCATGTACCAAACACGGGCTAATTGTGCATCCAGAGTGATGCCTCTCAACTTCCCATTTAACCTTGGGAAAGCCTCCAGGAAGCAGTAAAGGAAGAACCGGGCTTTGGGTCAGGCTAGGCAATGACAGTGCCAGTGTGCCTGAGCAGGCCACCAGGGCTTGAGGAAAAGTGCTTAAGCCATTGTGGTGGTTTGAATAGGAACGGCCCCATAGACTCATGTGTTTGAATGCTTGGCCCATAGGGAATGCCACTACTGGGGGATGTGGTCTTGCTAGATTAAGTGTGGCTTTGCTGTAGGAAGTGTGTCACTGGGGTGGGCTTTGAGGTCTCAGATACTCAAGTAGACCCAGTATGACAGTCTCTTCCACCATGCTTCTGCCATGATGATGATGGACTAAACCTCTGCATTGTAGGAAGCCCCAATTAAATGTTTTCTTTACAACAGTTGCTTGTAGTGGCATTTCACTTGTATTTCAATAAATAAATCTTGCCTGAGGATCAGAAAAATAAAACAGCCACACTGGCCAGCTTTACAGACCAGGCAGCAATAGCACACACATTCAATCCCAGTAGCCACGCCTCTAATTCCAGAACTAGAGAGGATTATAAAACGGGAGGAGACAACTCTCACACACAGTCTCATTCTGAGATTGCAGGAGGCAGAATTGCCAATTTCAGACTTGGGTCAAGATAAGAGCTAGTAGTGGCTGCTTTGATTTTTGGATCTTCAGGTGGAACCCTAATTTCTCTCTCTGAGTTTTTATTAATTGTGCTTCAGTTGCTATAGTCATGGTGTCTCATTAAAGCAATAAAACCCTAAACAAGGCAGCCATTTACTCAAAAATCCAACAACTTTGCTATCTGGAGCATGTGTGCAGCCTCTGCTCTGAGCCAGGGAGTAGACTCAAATTTGAGGTCAACCTAGCCTACAAGAAACCTGTTCTTAAAATAACAGTGAGGCAAAGCAAGACCACTGTTCTCCAGGGATTACTATCAGGGGTAGAGAGCCTAATAATAATAATAATAATAATAGTAATAGTAATAATAATAATCTTGTTACTAATAATGATAATTTTTGTACTTGAACATATGAGAGAGTATTAACAGATTCAGACAAAGCTCAGAGATCTGAGAAGGTTGAAGGAGAGCATCTAGGAGAGACAGGAAAGACTTTCCTAAGGAGATATGTTTGGGACTGGGACCTAAAGGATGGGGAAGAGAGAAAGGCAGTAGAGGTTTGGATTGGACATCTCCACTGGGAAGGTGGCTGCCCCAGTTCCTCAATGAGAAAGTGGGACACTCAAGACAAGAGGCACAGGCAGATGGCCTGTAGAGGTGAGAGAAAGCTCATGGGCCTGAGTCCTGAGCTCAGGCTCAGGGAGTGTGGGGAAGAACAAATTCAAATCCCCTCAAGCCCAATCTGGAGACTCCTCCACAAGTATTTTCAGGAGAACACTATAAGCTAGACTCAGTTTCCCTTTGGGTCCTAAGGAGATCAGGTTTATCTAGGTTGGGGTCACTTCCCCAGTACTCTCTCTCCATGGCCTTGTTCACACAGTAGCTGTGATGGGTGTGCCTCCTGGTGCCCCCCAACATCACTCCACTCAGGGTGCTTCCTTGTCCTGTTTCCACCCAAGGGTCTCTCTGAGAGCAGGGACATCACACTTCAGCAAACAAGAAGGCAGCACGGAGCCTGCTCCGAGCCTGGGCTCTACAGCAGGCAATCTAGGTGACAAGCCAGGCTCTGCCTCGTGGGTTATACAATCACTGTGAGCCCCAGTTTCCCACCTGGTAAGAACAGGGCATTAGAAGTAGCCACTGTCAGGGGCTGCTGGGAATGTGAGCTTAGACAGAAAAGCATTTTGAAAGGTAACTGAAAGAAGGCCCGGTAACTGTGCACGCACACTGCTGCCATCTGTATAACTCTCCTTCAACAGGGACAACACTCATGTAAAGAGGGTGCTCCCCTGAACAAGAGGATGAACTCAGTGTGAGGCATATACAGGTCTGATATTTTATCTAAGGTTCAATGCCCATGTCCATTTTACCGATCAGGAAGCTGAGGCTCAGAGAAGTCAGGGGATTTGTCTAAGCACACACAGCCAGATTAGGCTCTAAATTCAGGGCCCCTGCCTCTGGGTTCCCACCTTATCTCCATAGCCAAAGTCATCTGGGGAGTGAAGCTCTGCAAAGAAATGTGGGCAGGGGGCCAGGGACAGCAGTTCTCTGCTCAGGAGCTGGAACACTGGGCACTTAGGGTACAGCTAATGACAGCCTGCTCCCAGCCTGTGGGAGTTTAATAAAAGTCATGCAAAACTTGCTGTTGATGACTCTAATTGCGGAGTTTGGACATGAAATGAAGAACATATGTGGAGTGAATAACAAATCAGGCAGCTCCCTTTTTAGCACCGAAGCTGCAGGAACAGTTCAGAGTTCACCACCATTCTGTGTGGAAAGAGGAGGTGACACCATGGCCTCACCAATCCCGGTGACCCCCTTGTTTCCGAATACCGACTCTCCCACCCATGTAGATGATATGCATTGTTAAAGGGGGGGCAGAGGTAAGGGGCGGGTGGACACTCTTCTCAGCATCTGAGGAGGAACCAGACCCAGATAGGCTGGCACTCAGAGGCAACCTCAGGCAATTTGGTGGCTGACTGTGACTGACAAGGAAACCTGTGTGTGTCACCGGTGCCTCTGGGAGCAGCCAGAACAAAGGAGGGTGCACCGATAAATGGTGCCATAGCCGCTCCTCCTCTTCCTAACCTTGGGTCCTGGATAGGCTACCCTTGGGTGTGACTGAGTGTCTGTCATGAAGTTCTAGGACTTAGAGCCTGCATCTGCCTCCTGGGAGGGGCATAGGTTTGGGCACAAGCTGGCAAGGTGGCACTAAGATGTAATAAGCAGGCATGCAGAGTCAAGCAGATACAGATACATGGTGTTTGTCTGGGTGTAGATGTGAATGTATGCACACCTATAAGTAAACACAAATAATATAGCCATCTGTAGTTAGCATTTACCGTGAGTTATGCCTTACTTTGAATTGTAAGGTGACATCAGGAATTCTATCAACACCAGGTCACAAACTGACTAAGCAGCAGAGCTGTAATTGCCGGTGAAATGAACGGCAGAGTGGAGTGGGGTGGAGTGGAGGAAGAGGTGAGGTGTGGGCAGGGACCACAGTGTTAGCTCCTTCCTTCCAGGACACCATGCAAAAAGTGCTCATGCAGGATGCATGAAGCAGGCAGCTCATGAACTCAGCCTCCCTGAAGAACAGAGACAAGAGAGCTAGCTGCTGAACTCCAGGTTTAGGCAAGGAAGGTAGGGCGCCTGGTCTCCATGGACACTTTCCAGGGCTGCAGGGGTGAGTGAGACAGTTCCTGGCCCAGGAACTTAAAAGGGAATGTGCACATCAGAATCACGTGCTCGCAGATTAGAATGTAATTGGGGGTTTGGAACCATCAGCTCGTCTGCCCCAACTGTCCCATGGAGTAGGCAGACTCAGGACTAGACTCTTGCTCTGTCTGATCCTGAGATCCACTTGTCTATGTGTCAGCCATTTCCCAGGGTCCTCTGCAGCTGAGACCTCCCCTCAAACAAGCACTCCACACCAAGAAGACAGTTCTGTGGAAAAGTGTTGAAGAACAGTCGCCAGAGGGTGTGGCAGTGTGGGCCATCCTAGGGCCACCTAGAGACCAGTCCATGTGACAGGCCTGAGGCTTCACTTGCTCTGCATTTTACATGAGTTGTGGCCCTTGGGACTGTGTGTAATATTCAGACAATTCTCTCAGGGCGACTTCCTGAATGATACAGAGACCATGTGAACAGCTGTGTCATGAGTTTCCCTCTTGCTATGATGGAAGCAACAAGGAGGCAGGGTTGTTTTGGACTCAGTTTAAGGAATCGAGTTTATCATGGCAGGGAAGGCATGGTGGCTGGTGTGTGAGGTGGTTGGTCACGCTGTACACACAATCAGGAAGAAGAGGGTGAATGGGATGTGGGGCTGGGCCAGAAAACCTGAAGGCCCATTCACTCTAGCAAAGCTCTAACTCCTAAAGGTTCCACAACCTTCCAAAATATAGCGCTACCAGCTGGGAACATGTGCTAAAACATGTGAGCCTATGGGAACATTTCACATTCAAAGCACAGCACCAACCAAATCCAGCAGGCCATGGGAGATCTCCCCTGTGCTGCCAGGATCAGCTGGTACCTGCTGACCAGGAGTCAGGGAGGGCATACTCCCATGACAGGAAAGAAACCCAGGGACGATCTGCAAGCTGCATAGCTGCTCTTGGCCTGGCATTCTATTTATTTATAGATAAAAGTCATGGAGAAGTGGAGACATCTGCCAAAGGTCACTGGTAAGTGCAAAGCCATTTAAATTCTTGGCACACAAAACACAACTTTTGCAATTGTCTCTGGAATGTTACATGAAAGGGCTGGAGATGCAAGCACAATTTCAGAGGTGTCTTTAATGCCCCTGAAGCCACTGGGGACATTGACAAGTAGGGGAGGGGTGTTATTATGACTGACTGGCAAATGGAAACTTCTAGAAAGTTGTCAGTAGACAATAGGATAATCAATGTTTTCCATTTTCCCTGTCTGTCTATCTTTCATCCATCCATCCACTCATCTATCATTCAGGAGGCATTGTCAAGTAGGGAAGGGATGAGAGTGTCATTGTGACCCATTGGCAAATGGAAACTTCTAGAAAGCTGTCAGTAGACAAGGAAATAAGCAGCATTTTTCATTGTCCACCCACCTATCTGCCTGTCTATCAACCAACCAATCAAGCATCCAAGAGAATACTGTTAGAAACGTTAAAAGGAGTTGGGTGGATGCAGCTCACCGACATCTATGCCCGCTCGGGGTCGGGAATAAAGCAGCTGGGACCATGATCGTGGCTCAGCTCTTCCTGCCTGGATAGGCAGCTGGTCTGCTACAAACTGGCGGTTTTGAAAGACTTGGTTTTGGGCCGTGCCGCCAGCATGAGATCTGGCTCCGGCGGGAGACAGAGCATTTCAATGGGGTTTTCTGAGTAAAATGTTATGATTTGCTTGCTTGATGACAATTTAGACTTGCTGCGTGCCTGGAACATTGCGTGCAGCTCAGAGGCTGGTTTGACAGAGCACTTGCCTGTCCTTACAAGGCTTTGGGTCAATTCACAACACCATAAAAATAAAGGAAAATTAAAACTGGAGAGGTAATGACAAAACAAAGCAAGACAGCAAAGTCTGTTTCCTCTTCTGTGCTTTGCTTAACTTTTCTTAAACACACTCCCTGATCTGACATGAAATTCATCTTCAGGTTAGAAGAGAATTCTCTCAGCTGAACTCTTGTCTTCACACCCTGAGTCATAGCTTGTCCTGAAGCCCTGATGTGGCAACTTCAGAACTTCACAGACTTCCGGAGGAATTAAAATCCCTTCCACCTTTCTTCTACTGCCAAGAACGCACCTTCCCAGAGGAGAAGCATTTCGTCTTGATGTGCCGTCTACATTCTAGAAAACTCTGGCAGGATAGATGGAAGAGATTCTCCGATTCTGTTGTGTTCTTTCTGGCCCCACATGCCCTCTGTGGGGCAATGAGATGTTTGTGGCCGTAGGCTACAGGGTTTTGTCAAGGAAGCTAATTCTCTGTGTCTGTCTTCCTCCTCCAGACTGGGGACTCAGGTAAGTCATCGTCCCCTCTCCCAGTTCTTGGCATAAAGCTCAGTGTGTGCTCCATGAATGGGCGGATGAATGAATGAGTGAACGAGTGATTAATTGGATGGAGTCTGTGGAAAGACCCCATTATTGTATTTTTCCCATTAGGAGAAATTTTCCAGGCTGTTACACTAATTAGGGCTAATATTCTCAGTTATTTTGAGGATTGCTTAAAATTTGCTACTAATTTAAATAAAATGGTTACATTTACTCATCAACCAATTAGCGCCCTTCCAGCAGCTTCACCTCACTAATTTGATTAGCTGCATCATACTTTTTCCTGCTCACGGCCTTCCCTGAGACCTGGGAGTGTCACAGCTCCAGCAGAGTGACGTTTCTCTCTGAGGCTTTAACTCAACTGTGGGGCCAGTTTCTCCTAGCATAAGCTGTTTCTGGGTCTCTTGTGTCTTTGGGGACCCCTGGCACCTACTAGATGTCACTCAACAAACATTCCTATCACTATTCCTTCAAGGGAAACAAAACTTTTGAAATCATGATGACTTCATGAAAGACAACCTGTTGTACCTGGAGAATGACGAATGACAATGAAGGAAAAGAGAACGGAAGTGATGAATGAGTGGAGGTCAAAGTTCTGACCTCCTTCCTCACGCTGTTCTGCTGGTGACCATGATGCCATCGGGCATGTAAGCTCATACCTCAGGTAACCATTTCCTGTCGTCTTATTTCTCACAGGTAACATGGACTCAGCGACTATCTAAATTATTGGTGATGGCGATAAATCCTTCTGAGTATCCAGAAATCCACCCTTTCCCACTTCTGCAGTCATACATAACCACGTGACTCAGCCCAGCCAAGGAGTTAGAAGGGGAAGTTATGTGAGGAGCTTGTTAGTCAAGGAAGTGAAAGCCTCCCAGTTCTAAGTCTGTCCTTATGGGGGGGGCTGACGAGTCCAATTGTGCACCCCTAAAAATCACATGTCAAATTCTAACTTTCATTTCCCAGAATGGGGCCATATTTAGAATCAGGGCCATGCATATATCATTAGTTAAGCTAGGTGAGGTCACTATGGACTAGAATAGGCTCCCACTCCAAACCAACAAGTGCATGTTTAAGAGGCCAAGTTGGACTTGTCTCTGGCATCATGGATCAGAGCTGTGCTGAAAGCAGCCAAAGAAACTCCGGGTGTAGAAGAGAGGCCAGGACACCACCCTCCTGGGACCTTTGGAGGACCTTCTGGGACCTTCTGCTTCACTTTGACCTTGCACTTTCCAATCTCCAGAACCAGGTAGGGGGGACACACCCTTGTTGCAAATGCTTCTTAGTTCATGACCTTGGGAACTGAAGGAAAGTCCACATTGTCAGGCTGTCAATCTCCAAGGGTCACGGAGTCACAGATGGTCTGAAGGGCATTTGACTTTCAGCCAACTTTAAAAAGAGTAAGAAAATACCTAGGGCCTGTGAGACGGCTCAGCAGGTAAAAGTGCTTTGCCACCAAGCCTGACATCCTAAATTTGATTCCAGGACCCACATGGTGGATGGAGATAGGTGACCCCTAAAGTTGTTAACTATTCTTCATAAGCATGCTGTCACACACACCCCATACATGCACACAAACACATGGGTGTGTTAGTAAATAAATATAATTTTAAAAAAGAAAAATACCTAAGACCTAGAAATGACACAGATGTCCTTTTGATATTACACCGGGGCATTGTCTAACAGACCCGCTAAGAGCATGCAATTTTCTAAGGGTATCCTATCTGCATTTGCTTGCACACTTTACCTTCTGATTAACTCTCAGACACCACAGAACTTTATACCAAGGCCTGGTTTTCTGCCTGGATAGAAAGATCACACTGAAGGCAACAATTGTGTTTCCCTGTAAAATATTAACCACTTTGTGTCTGCCCTATCCATCCTCTCCTAAGACTGCTTTGTAGAAAATACCTGCAGATCCGTTTTCAGATGTACTTTGAGTTTACTTAATCATCTAACAGATTAGCAAGAACTGTACCAGCCAGTGGGGCTGCCTCTGTATCCTTCTTCCTCTACCATGCTATACTGTGGCTAGCTGAAACCAAGTCCTAAATCTCAAATGAAGCCAGTCAGACAACGCCCAATAAGCCTTTCCCTTGTATGGTAACCATGTGAAGATTTCTGTAAAGGCAGAAAACAGTCTGTCTGGAGTATGAGAAAGCCAATGGCATGAGGGCCCCGTCCACTGTTCTCTGGGATCAAGAACATTACAGGCTATATGGTAGATTCAAGATGACATAAAAGGAAATGCACACATAGTGATGGATCACATATGTGTGATGGATTGTCAATACCACAGGCTATGAACGAGCAGATCTATAATCCAAGAACTAGTGGAGAAAAGAGAATCTTGAGTTTGAAGCCAGCCTTGGCTATATCATAAGACTCTGTCTTGAAGTAAAAAAAATCCACGGAGTCACAGAGCAAGAAGAATCTTTGGGATTTCTTAGTTTAGGCATCACCCCCCTGAAGCTTACTAACATGGCTTGGACAGGGATGATGGGGATGTCATCATCACCTGAGCCAGTGGCCAGAAGAGTACCATTGTTCTCAGACAAATATGTGTGTCCTTTTATTTTGAAAGGAAGTTTCAACTCTTTCTTAAGGCTATTCTTTCCCAGAATAGTCATTGCTGTCCTTTTAGCTCAGGGACAGACCTGAGTCTCTCCACAATAATAACTGCTTACACAGAAGAGGCAACCATCGTGGGCCAGCCTGCACTGTAAAAATGTCTCATGTACACCCATTATGTAATCTTTGTAGCAACCCTACAAGATAGGTAATGCTATAATCTCCATTTTGTGGGTAATAAAATCAAGGCACAACATCTACCAAAGGCACTTAAAGTACTTTTAGTACTCCTAAAAGTACCCCAAGAACCTTGACTAGTGAGTGTGAGTGTTATGGCTTCAACCTAACAATAACTTTTAAAAGGGTTAATTTTTATCTTGTGTATATATGCATGTGGGTACCTGTGAGGGCTCGAGGAGGGACCCAGACCTCCTGAAACTTCTACACAGTTATGAACCATCCAAAGTAGGTTCTGGGAAGCAGCCCAGGTCCTCTGGAAGGGCAAGTACTGTTAACCACTGAGTCATCTCTCCTATCCCCAAATATTTATGCTTATTTTATAATTATGTGTCTGTGTGGGGTCTGTGCATGTGAGTATAGTTGCCTGTGGAGGCCAGAAGGGCGTGGGACCCCCTGGAGCTGGAGTTATAGGCATTTCTGAGCCAACTGACATGGTTGCTAGGAACTGAACTTGGGTCTTCTGCAAGAGCTGTTAATGCTGAGCCATTTCCCCAGCTCTTATGTGCCTTTAAAACATTTTATTACATTATTCGTGTGTGTGTGTGTGTGTGTGTGTGTGTGTGTGTCTTAGTTTGCAAGTAAAGATCAGAAGACAACTTGCCAGGATAAATTCTTCCTTTTTCAGGGATTGAAGTCAGGTTGTCTGGATTGGCGGCAAGTGCCTTTACCTGTTGGGTCATCTCTCTGGCCTGGTTCTTGACCTCTAGTTATTACCGTGTGTGTTTCCCTTCAGCATTTGCAGGTTGCCTATTGGCTGTAGTTCCCGGGGAGGACCTGTGATGTTTTACAGCAGAGGTCAGAAAGGCTGTTGCCTCAGACTTGTATTCCTTTGACAGCAATGTGAGGGGCATTGCTCTCCTCTGGGGTGTACAGGGGTAGCTCACATGGAGACATGTGGCAGCCCATCTGTACATGTGTGATCATCCCTGGGTTCTCCCTGTCCTGTGAAAGGTTTCTCTGAGAACTGCCGGAGGAGGGAACAATCTCATCAAAAATGCATGTTTCACACGTGGTGAGACCAAGTCCGTGGGCTGCAGTGGGCCTGTGTGGCCTGCATCTATCCACAGTCTCCTAAAAGTACCCCAAGAACCTCCTTTCTTAAGCCTCTCCATGATGCCTTTGAGGGCTGGAGGATGCTTTTGGCAATCTTTGGAAGTCAGAAGCCTTGTCACTTCACCAATCACTCACTTCACATCCTTGTGTTCACACTGAGTGGATACAGAAACTCAGGGCAGGGACACAGCCTACTTCCAGGATAAACTGACTTCTCTGGCTCTCTCAAGTCCATTTTCAACCAACTCCTGCCACAACAGTCCACATGGTTTCCTTCTTTGGTAACCTGTGAGCTGAGCCTGGTTCCGAGCCTGCTATAGACCCTGAAAGCATGAACCTGGAAGAAGGAGGCATCAGGCTTGAAGATTCCTGCAGAAATTAGGAATATGAACACATGAAGAAGCTAATTTATGAAGGCAGATCCCAGCATCCCTGGCAGGCACAGCATAGAATCACAGTTTCCAGCCAAGTGCCTTTCAGAACAAAGGAGCTGGAGATGAGCAGGTTGTCATAGCTAGTAGAGCTGATCTAGAGATGGCCAGTGTAGCTTCATCATTTACAGATGGACAGACAGGCCCAGGTGTAGCTAGCTAGTCAACTGGGCAGAGATCAACACTGTCACTACCCATGAGTAGCCATGCTGACTGAGAGGACAAACGGGAAGCCTTCAGGGACGACAGGCTTGAGTAGGTTGGCGACTGCATTACACACAATGATAGGGATTCACTAAACTGTCTGATTATATTTTATATACTTTAGCATAAAGTTACACCACCACAATGGAGTCTAATAAACTAAGGGACCAGAATAGGTTAAGTGATACTGAGAGACCTAGCCTAGGACCCAGGCCCCTCGATGCTCACTGCACTGCCCTTTCCCCGGTTTGACTCTCTTTTCACTGCCATAGCAACTTGCAGATGCTCCAGGCATCACCACTAGTGGTCCTTGGCTGGGGAGAATATCTGCCTTGCTCCCTGGGTCTGTGGTAGCAGTGACATCCTTGATGAGCTTAGTGTCCTCTACAGCATCTGGCATCACTGGCTCCTTCCCTTGAAGAACAGAAAAAATCTCTACACTTCATAGCACAAGGGTCTGACAGCCACCGTTCCTTCCCTCCCACTTTTCTGTGTCTCTCCCAATTACATCCATCTCTATCCTTGGCTTCTGCTGAGATGACAGAGTCCACGAATTACTCCCGGCCCCAGCCTCTTTATCATGAGTCATGTCCTAGTATTTCTTTCAAAAGGTGTCTTCTTGTGATATTTCACAAGGATAGCCTTAGACTTCTCCAAATCATTACGTTGAATGAAGCCATAAGGGTGGAATGCCTATCTGATAGGATTAGTGTTCTGGTGAGGCCAGACCAGCACCTCATTCCTGTGGGGCCCTTCTCTCCGTGCCCTGTGAGTGCAGAAGGAAGGGAGGCCCCTGACAGCTGTGAAGCAAGCCACTACCAGATGCCAAATTTGTCAGCACCTATATCTTCAACTCCCTGCTCTCCAGAACTGTGAGAAATGCATTTTCATTGCTTAAACTGTGGTATTCTGTTTGGGTCACCTGAGTAAATTATTACAGGTTATTACATATCATTAAAGGAAACACACACCAGCTCTATGATTCAACTATTCTATGCCTAAGTGTAAATCCGAAACAAATGAGTATAGAAACAAGCCAAAAAGACATGAACAAAGATGGCCACTACAGCAGGACTCACGATACTCATGTTAGCCACTGTTCCATTGCTGCAAAGAGGCAACTATTAGAAGAGAAAGCATTTAATTTGTGGGCTTGCTTAGAGTTTTCTGAGGGTTAGTCTATTATCGTCAAGGAAGGGGAGCGTGGTAGAATGTAGGCAGGTACTGGATGAGAACTACATTATTCTGATCGAGAGAGAGAGAGAGAGAGAGAGAGAGAGAGAGAGAGAGAGAGAGAGAGAGAGAGAGAGAGAGAGAGAGAGAGAGAGAGAGAGAGAGAGAGACAGACTCTGCTCTTAGCATGGGTTTTGGGTATCTCAAAGCCCACCCCTAGTAATACACTTCCTCCAGCAAGGCCACACCTTCTAACCCTTCTAACCCTTTCAAATAGTGCCACTCCTAGGTTCCTAAGCATTCAAGTGTATAAACTCATGAGGGCCATTCTTATTAAGCCCATCACAGTACTCCATAGCATTTTCATATCACAGAATAGTACACAGTGAAACAAATGAGCAATTTACTAGAGCCACGAATGTAACTCACAGATAGGGAGGCTTCTTGGGGTGCTGGCTAATATTATTATGTTAATTTCATGGACATACATTAATCTGCACACTTACAACTCATTATCTTCTGTATATATGTGATGACTTGGTAGGACATTTGTCAGCATAAAGACAGTGCTGAGGTTTGAATGTGACATGTCCCCCAGAGGCACAGGTGGTTGAACCATTGGTCCCTGATGATGGTGCTGTTTGGGAAGGTTGTAGGACCTTAGGAGGTGGAGATATACTGGAGGAAGTAGGTTACTGGTGGCCTCCTGCTCCTGCCATCACGGACCCAACTAACCTACCATGATGGACCCTCTTCTCTTGGAACTGGAAGTGGAAACAGCCCTTTCTCCATTAAGTTGCTTTGGTCTGGTATGTTGTCTCAGCAATATGTGAAGTGTCTGAGCCAGGAATGTATCAAAAATGTCACACTATTCTAAAACAAGGAAGGCGTTGCTATGCTAAGTGATGTGGGGATGGTGTGATCTGATGCCCTGAGACTGAGACTAACCAGCTAGTGATGTCATAGCCACAGGGCCCACCAAAAAGTGAACAATCACTGGAAAGTCCCATCATTTGCACACAGGGTCATGTGACAGCCTTCAGTCATGTGTTTAGGCAGGTAGCAACTTAAACACAGAAGCACAGGTCTAAAAACTGGTAAGAAAGCATCCTTCTTAGCCAACCGTCCTCTTCTGGAGTTAGACTCCGACAACACTGTCCATCTGGACACTCTGCATGCTTGGACAAAATTGGTCAGTGTCATTGTGTAAGCTAGCTCCATTGCCTGTGGTTCAACGTACCCTTTATATATCTGAAGCCTAGACTAAACATGGAGAATGTTAAAGGACGGCCATTTCCCCACCAGAGGCATGTCTTAGAAAGGAGACTCATGACCTGTAGACTGTGACATAGCACTTTATGGAACTCAGGCACATTAGAAAGCTTCACAGAATCCCTGAACTCTGTCCTGCCAAGGAAGGGCTCTTACCAGAACCAGAGCTACAGCTACCAAAACGAGGCAGTGGTTTCTCTATAAAAATGTAGCATCTTCTCCCTCCCCTCCTCCATAGGATCCTAGCCGCCTAACATCCAATTCTCAGCATCTATTAAGTCAAGGAAGGTACAACGTGGCTCTTGGGCTCATGGGGACACTTCCTAATGAACTGCAGAGACTTCTGAGTTCAGGGACTCCATGATAGAATCAAGCTGTGCTTCCCCAAACCAGACACTCACATGCACATCCTAGGCATGGGGTCATCTGAAGACTCACCTGGGGTGTCATCCCATGGCAGAGGTACACAATGGGGACGTTCTCTGTATCTGGCCCCTGATCGAGACACAAATCAGTCTTCAGGGAATTCTGCAGCTGAACATCAGAAGAAGTGCGACCACACCCAAGGGGGAAAATGGGAGAAAACATATGTATTAGTTTAGGAGAGACGAGTGTGTCCCCAGACAGACTCAGCTTCTTCATCAACGCCACCAAACACGATGGTATCAGCAAGCCCCAGCTATTCCTCTGTATAAAGGACAGGCCCCCACTGCAGGGGAAATCAGGACATCTCATTAAACAGAAAGCTAACTCTAGAGAATAAGATCGTCTGAGTAAAAACAAGACATGTACAACAAGAAACACTAGGATCTCTATTCTACCCCTTCTCTAGGAGTGGAGCAATGGCCTTCAAGTTTCCCCCCAAAGACCCTTTGCTCCTGAGTTGGGGAAAGTGGGTAATAAGTTTGTTTTTAATCCTGGGAGGTCCTCTGGGACCCAGGGTTTTGTGCCTCCTGTAGATAGATCAGGGGCTTGGTCAGCCCCCAAGGGTGGCCCAGCTGCTGAGGACTCTGCAGACTAGAAAACTTGGTGGGGAATAAGAGAGAGGGGTCTAATGGAAGCAGAAGAGATACAATCCTTTTCTTCTCATAAGTGCATAAATCCAGTCTTACAAATCAGCAGGATATATCTGTGTAAGAGAGTCCATATTCAATGGCTCTCATGACCTACACTCACTCGGAGTCCTTGGAAAGGACAGCTTGCATGTCACAAGGCTTTCTCACCAGCCATAGCAGGGTAGACCACTAGGTACCAAGCCACAGCCTATAAGAAATGAATCATTCTCTCTTTCTATATCTTTCTGGAATTTGACCATACAATCTTTTATCCTGGATCTAAATGAGCCCAGATCTCACTGAGATGTGGTAAATGGGTGGTGGCTACTAGAATTATGGGTAAATGAGACTGTATGACTTAGAAAGTTTGGCTGGGTATGTGTAAATCGAGGAAGTCAGTTGTGACCAAAAGGGGAGACAAAGCATGGGGCTTTGAATCAGAAGAAAGAGATGCCGCCTTCCCTGCTTGGCTTTCCAGTGCTTCCCAGATCATACACACATGGACAGTTTCCATGCTCATTAGAGAGTCCATGCTCACCTTGAGCTAGTTTAATTGGGTTCCCTTCTAGCAACACAAGGCCCCCTTGAGAGAATGAGAAACTGGAGAAGAGAATCCAGGGAGATGGGCAGTGAACTATGGGTGAGTCATCACGCAGGCAGGAGGTGAGAACCAGGGAGAGCCTGGGCTTGTGCAGTCCCGAACCTTGGAGCAAGGGTGGGATGAACCCTGTTGAGGGGCATGACATTCAGCAGATAGGCAATGGCATGGCTGGGTCTGAGACTTGTCTGTTCTGCATGTCAGACAAGAATAGAGGTCAGATCCTCCTCAAGCACCCTCTCCCTCAGTTCGCTTACAGTAGCATCGTCTCCCATTGGCAGTTTAGAGGTTCTGAGGAGAAACATGTGAGTCTGTCCGTTCCTCAAGCAGAAGCTCTAGAAGCATCCAAGTGGACAATCCTCTGCCATGTGCCTACTGCTAGGCTTGCCTTTGTGGGAGGAGAATTAGATAAATACTCTTTGAATTTGTCTCATGGTCTATGACCCACTATGAAGACTAGAGCAAAGAGACTCACACATCCTGTTAGGCTTGGTTTTTCCGAGGTCCTGAGCCATGGTCTCTGGGTGACAGGTGGGTGTCATTTGATACATCCCTCCCTGGCTCTGTGTCATCCCTCCCCTGCTAAGTGGTTGGTCTATTTGAGCAGTGGAGCTAGAGAGACAGACTGGGGTGCAGTGTTGACTCTGGCAGCATGGTCTTGGACAAAACAACTTCCTCTGTCTGTTTTCTTTCCTTGAAAATAAGGATAATAATGGTACCTGCCTCTCCGGGATGTTATAAAGATTAAATGAAATGATATCTGCGAGGGCTTAGCACGGGGCCCGGCAGACAGCAGCGGGAATCATTAGCTTCTTCCATTACTGCTGTAACCTTCCTGAAAGCCATTCAGGAACACTAGCTGTGATGAATGCATTGACATATTGGGTGCCATGTGACGTGCCTTCCAAATGAATCATATCTAGATCCAGAAGGAACCATATGTGCTGGAACCGTGGTGTAGTGGCAAGCACCCCCCATCCCCCAGTCTGTGATTCTGTCTCTATGCCATGAATACGTCCAACATCTTCACTTTCTGCTTTGGTGTTCTTTGCTTGGCTACCAATTCCTTGTCTTTGGAGTTCAGCTTGCTTGCTACCCTGCAAGCCCAAGTCTTGGGGGGAGACCACTTGCCCCATGCTTTCCCAATACTCTCCTTTCTCTTTAAAAATTATTTTGATGTTAATTGTGTGTGTGTCTGGAAGTGGGTTTGTGCACTTGAGTGTCAGTGCCCATAACAGCCAGAGCTCTTGCCGCTGGAGGTGGCTGGAGTTATAGACATGGGTGCCAGAAACTGAACTCAGGTCCTCTTCAAGAGCAGCAAGTGCTCTTAACTGCGGAGCCATCTCTCCAACCCCACTCTCATGGAGCTTACTGCAGCACTTGGCATATTGCTTTCTCATTGCCTCTTTATTTGTCTGCCTCCTCATTCATCACCAACACTGGGTCTTAATCTTCCTTACCGAATACGGCATGGACCAGGGCATGAAGCAGATAACTGCCGCATCTTGAATGAGAGTGTGCCGAGTGTGCCGAAAATGAACAAATGAACAGCAATTGCTTGGCAAGTGACAAGGCCACAGTACGCTTGACATTGGAGGCCAAGCTTTCCCCATCATATGTGTATCTATGAGCCTGATACCATAAAATGTGCCCCTTGGAGTAGATTACTGTAATACTGAGGCTGTGCACAATGTCAAGGGTGTACAGCAAGAAAGCGCAAAGCAAATGTCCAGAAGCTGGGCATGTCTGATTCCAGTTGCCTCTCCATCTCTGCTCTCACACCAAATTCGGGGTTCATCCAGAGCTACCCATCTCCCAGACAGAGAGCTCAGGGGAAACCCACCCAGTGCAGCCCACAGCTCCTTCAGCCTGGAGGAGCAGTAATGAGGCCTATTAGTGGATTAATAGCCTGGGCTGTAGACTTGACACTGGCCCAATTGAGTGACCCAAACATCTATTTGACCTGAATGATGTAGCTTGAGCATGAATTGGAATGAAAATAAAAGATTTTAAAAAACCTCTGCCCCTGCAAGGACATCTGGCCTCTGCATTTTAAAATAAAACTAATTACCAAGGAAGAACAATTCAGACCCAGCGAATGTTCTTTCTCCTGTGGCTGCATCCTGTGTGGCCCTCATTAAGAGTTCATGATGTTTCTGGACCAGCAAACAAGTCTCTGCTCCTGAAGGAGCCAGGTATTGACATTATATGGAGGACAAAAGAAGGGAGGGACAGGCTGGACCTTTTACAGTGGCTGGTACATAGACATTAAAAGGATAGTGACTGCTGCCAACCCTGGGAGTGGCTAGCAAGCTCATCTCTGTGGGATGATGAGTGGGCAGACAGCCTGAGCTGGACCCAGATGGATCTAGACACAGCCTAGTACCTTCCATTACTATCTGGTCAATCAAACGTTTCTGGCTCTGTCATCAAGGGGCCCCAACAGAAACCTTCTGCTGCGTGTATGTGGGAGATAAAACCCTTTTACATGGAGGAAGCAAGGGCCTGTAGCTAACTAAGACCCAGAAGTGCAATGGCTACATGAAGATGTTCTCACTGTTACTGCCTCCTCTGCTGCTCCGGGTGAGGGTGGCTAATCTCATTCAGTTTCATCAATGGCCTGACAAGAATGTGAGTCTGGAAGATAGTCATAGCTCAAGTTTGGTTCTAAAACTTTCTCTGGACCCAAAATATTCTCTTCGGACTGGCCCCAACAGCAGCTGAGCAGCACCCACCGTTTCTATTGAGCAAAGTGTAGGCCATTGGAAGAGGGTATCCCCTGGAAGCTTCTGGTGATGTGTAAGGAGCTGATGGGCATCACAAGCACAAAGTGTTTCTGTGATGAGGGGAGATCTGGAGTATCACACAGCACCTGGGCAGCATCAGCTGAGAGGATGCTCTGGGTCCCCCTCCCACGCCCCAGCCCAAGAAGTAGAAAGGCAAGACTGTAAGACATGCGATGCATGCGGCTCTCAGGGAAGATATGGTTCATCGGTACAAGATGACCTACCGGACAACCAAGACTGGGATGGAGTGGTCCCCCAGCTCTGGGTCATTGATAACCACTGGATATCAGTGATAGAAGGACCAGGGACTAGTTCTGAGTCCAACTTTTCAGGAAAGACTTCACACTCCCAGGCAGAGCTCCATCCATAATGTTCCCAGCTGGGGAAGCCCTTAACTCAGCTCTGATCATAGGGCACCAAAGAGGCCTCAGTTCTGCCTTTGAGTTTTCATCTTGGTATATCAAAAAAAGCAGGAGGGAGCTCTCCAAAGCAAAGGACTGGGGTGGTTCCAGCCACTCTGTCAGAGGCAAGTCAGTTTTTGTGTCTCTCTCTTCATATGTAACCTGAATATAAGTAGTCCCATAGAGTAGAGTCAAGGGCCTAACTGTCATAGGAAAAATTATGTGTTCAGACCTCAATAGTCATAGAGGAGCTACTCAAACAGCAATCACATACTGTGCAAGACACTCAAAGAGTGTAGGGGCCTCATGGAAGGGTTTCTCATGGTCAAAGTATTTTAACCTGAGAGAGAAAACATATTTACATTTCTCAGTTTCACTTCTAGCCAATGAAGGCTGTGCTAACTTAGCTCATTTAATAGATGGAGAAACCAAAGCTGACACTCCATTTGATGGGAAGAGATCAAGTCTTACTCTACTTTGTATTTTTAATGATGCTGAGGATTGAACTCAGAGCCTCATACATGCTAGTTAAGTTTTCTACCAGGAGCTACACCCCCAGCCTGAACCAACGCCATTTTCTGCACTCCATTCTCCTCCATCTTGGTGCCTCTACCACACACACTGGAGAAAATAACACATCAACAAATAAAGTGACAAAATCCTTCAGGAAATTCTGCAAAGCTTGGGGTTCTCAGAAGTGTTCCCAGGGAGGCTTCAACAAGGATTCATCAGCCTGTGGGTGGGAGGCATGTGGGTGTTTGAAAGAACCCCAGTCACCCCAGCTGGGTGAGCCAGTGTAATCTGAAGCTAACCGCTTCTTTATGTGTGCTGTTAACTGGGCTATGCAGATTTGGGGCCAGATGTGGCTGCTGAGGACTGGAAAGGACAGGTATGGTCCTTGCTCAGCAGGGTTGAAAAGGCTTGGACTATGAAAACAAAGCTTCTTGAAGATCCATCAGCCCAATCTTGCAGAGCCCAAGTTTATCATCGCTTACCATAGAGGTGACAGTGGACTCATTTCCTCCCTTCTACAGTCACAACCCCTCCAGTCTTGTTTTCTGTCTGTATCTGAATGAAACCCAAAGACACAGACTCCTTACCACTCCGTAGGCGATGATGTCGGAGTACATCCTCATCTCTGGGTACACACTGACCAGGTACCACCTGAAGGTTTTGCACTGCAGCTGCTTCCTCAGAGCCTTCCGTGCAGTGATGTCCCCAATGTCAATCCCTGAGTCCTGTACAGGAAGCAGGGCAGAGATGCGACTCCCATCAGGCCTGTTCTGTATGTACTTGTTAGGACCCAGTGCCTCCAGCCAAGATTCACAGAGACTTTCTGGTAGAGGGACCCTGTGGGACGCTGTCTCATGCTTCCCAATGCAGCACTCACCCCATAACTCTCCCCATTTGGACTCTGAAATTTGAGGTCAGTATTGAAAGGAATTGCTATCAAGTAAAGTAGGGAGCAGATTACTCGACTTTGTGCAGCTACTGTTTAAGACTGGGGTATCAGCTTTGACAAGGGGTCACCAGTAGATTCTGCCTTTGACAGCCTCCATGTTTTCCTAATGGTGTGAGTTTTCATGGGAAACTATTCTTTCTGTACTTGGGGTTATTTATCTGCTTATGATAGAATGAGATAAATACATGGATATACATATTCAGATATATATATATACATACATATACACATATGTTTGGTACAGATGGACACTGGATATCTCTCTGTCTGTCCATCTCTCTATATCTATCTATCTATCTATCTATCTATCTATCTATCTATCTATCTATCTATCTATCTATCTATCTATCTCCAGAGCCTCCAGGGCTAGCCTCCTGATCATTTTCAACTTTTGTATATCAAGTGTTCCCCCACTACACACACTTTCCTGTTTATTAACTGACTTTTGCTTTTGTGTTTCAGAGGCTCAGTATGTCTGCACCGTTTTTCCTGCCAATTGCATCAAATCCTTTTCATGGCAGTGAACAATGATTAAGAAAAATGTAGCTGCTTGTAGACAAAGGCTTTGGGGCCTTTATATTGAGAAAACAATGAGCACTCCTTGTCCTAACATTTGGTAGAGGTGGCTGATCTTTTTCCTCCAAAATCCATGTCTGCCTAGAACCTCTGAAAAGGATTTTAAAAGGTCTTTAAAGACATACTTAGCTTAGGAGTCTCAAGATGACCTCACCTTGAATAGGAAAGGTCCCACATTCATGACTGGTAACTTTGTAAGAGAAAGGAGAGGGAGGTTTGCATGTCTAGAGACACACGAAGGAGAGGCCTACACAGGACACAGCAGACTGAAGTGACGAACTGACAGACTGGGAAAGCCAGGAGCCTCCAGATGCTGGAAGAGACCAAAAAGGGTAGCTGACCCTCTATAGCCACTGGAGGAAACATGGCCTGCTGGCACCTTGATTTGAATTTCTGGGTTCAAGATCTATGAGAAAAAGTTCTGTTGTCTTAGACAACCAAGTTTGTGGCTAATTTGTTTGGGCAGTCTTAGGAAACAAATCAAAGGCTGACTACCCTGGAAATGACCCAGTACATCTGCCACAAAGCCACAAAATTCCACATGGCGAAGCCTCGAAGAAAGGTCACCAACGAAGCATCATAGCCCCATAGGAGAAGCGGCAGCTGGGAGGGGCCTTGAACTTTGTAGAAGGAAATACAGATGTCTGCTCCAGGCTGGCTTTCTGTGTATTGACAGGCAAACTGATTTCCAACTGAAGTGGCAGGAGGCATGTGCTGGAGGA
>JAQHUG010000133.1:583134-613358 GCA_028555095.1 Dicrostonyx torquatus
GGACCGGAGGTGGGAGTGAGGGTGCAGGTGAAGACGACAGCTCTGTTCCATGCATGCATGGCCCAGGGGAGGACTCAGTAGGGTAACAGGTAAGAGTTGGCAAAGAACTCATTTGTATTAGTAACAGCACCAATGGCAAGAGTTAACATTTATCTAGATCCTTCTGGGTGCTGAACCAGTACTGACCAGAGTCTTGATGTGTGTTAACTGATAGGACTCTCCAGGTGCCACCTGAGCAGGGTTGAAGGGCTTTGGCTCTGAATTTGTGGTGGTTTCTAAAGATGAGAGGGGAAGTAAATGGGTAAAGATGTGCCTGTCCTTGAGTCACTGGTACTGAGGTGATGATAGCCGGGAGCTCCCAGGAAAACATGAAGAGCAGGTGGCAGTCACACCTTCTTCTTCGTTAACTATGAAGTACCTGTTTGCTGTGTGCCAGTTACTGTGTAGACAATCAGGAACATGTCAGAGTCTATGCCTAAAGGGAAGTCTGAGAGGGGCAGACAAGCAAACAAACTCCCTGCACACTGTGTGAGGCAGGAAAGGAAGCAGAGGGTAAGGGAGAATAGAGTCAAGGCCCTGTAGTCCAGCTTGGAGTGCTGGGTACCAGGGACCAAGTGAGCTATCAAAGAAAGCTTCCTGAAGCCCAATATGCTTGAGACGAATCTAAAAGATGAACTGAATCCTGGCTCCCTAAGCCTTCATCTCGTGACTCTGACAGGTTCTGCACATCCACAGACTGCTGACCTGAATCTCTAGGGGAGAGAGGCCCAGAGGAGTATTTTCTGTAAGGTTTCCATGGGATTCTGTTCAGCTGAATGACAACATTGCTCTAGGAGCTGCTGGCCAGGGTTAAAGAGACCATACACATAGCCAGGTTGTCCTACCCATTAATAAACATCAGCAAGGTTCCACTGAGCCCTTACCACCCACCCTGTCTTATGCTATATACTGTAGTACAAACACGCACACCAAAATGTTCTCAGGGAGCCCACAGTTTATCTCGGTAGTTCCCAGCTCTAGGTGGACATTGGATTCCTTGAATTGCTTTCCAAAACAAGGTTCCAGGAGTCGTCACCCACACCAGTTCAACTATGATCACTAGGACTCGTGCAGAGCATTCTTAAATTACAGCCAGATTTGAGAGCCACTGGTCTAATAGAGATTGCAGACAAAAGATCATTGACAGGCTAGACAAGTGATAGCAGAGGCCTGTGGGGGAAGGACATTTCTCAGCTGGGGTTGGCTTCCTATATGAAGAGTCACAAGATTTAAGTCTGTAAGGATGGAGATTTGGTAGGGCACGAGGTGAAGGGCAGGTAATTCCGAGTAGAAAGGACAAATGAGCAAGTAGAAAGGTAGAGAAGCCGCAAGACCTCATCTCCAAATAAGAATTATGGGGGTGCACATGGAGGTACCCACAGAGAAGAGAGCTTAGGAAGCTCACACACAAATCAAATGCTACACCTGCCCTTGCCTTGGTACACATGTAGAGTCTCTCATAGACTTTAAAGAAAGGCAATAGAAAAATTGTTTAGAAAGAATAGATTGAAGGGGGAAAGGCTTGAAACAAGGCCATCAGTTGAAGCCCGAATGGGCAGGGCCAGAGCTCAGATGTGACTGGACAGGAAGGCTCTGTGATTGACAGACTGGAAAAACAGGAGAGGAGGAAGAAGGGACTGTGAGCAGGATCCAGCCAGGTATCTGGCAGATGGGAGCAGGAACTGAGACAGGCAATTAAGAACAGGAACTTGTTTGGGTGGAAAAAGATAGGCTTATCTGCGGTCAGACTCAGCCTGAGTGCCAGCGAGGGCAGTGGCAGGAGGTGTCCAGCTGGCTGCTGGAGATGCCAGTCCACAAGCAGGACTGGAGAGAGATATTAATTAGAAAGCTGTCAGCATATGGGTGTTATAATCACATCCAAGAGCAGAGGACATTACTGAGAGAGGCAGTGTAATGAGACGTTGATGAAGGCTATATCTCTGGGGAGCATTTAAGCAACTGCAGAGGGAGGATGAACCCCTAAGGGAGAAAGAGGTAACCTCCTGAGGAAGAGAGGCTATCTAAGAGTGTGGAACCCAAGAGCTTGGGGACCACAAAATCTTAAGGAAAAATATCTGTAGGTTAAGAGAGGTTTTTTAAAAAAAACTTTACTTGTTTTATTTTTTATTTTTGTGTGCATATATACACACTTGAATGTGTTTGGGTGCACACAGAGATCAGAAAAAGTTGTAAGATCTCTCAGAGCTACTATTACAGGTGTTTGTGGGACATCTAACTTGTAACACAGGTGCTGGGATCCAAACTCCAGTCCTCATGGAGGCACCATCTCTCCAGCCCCAGGTAGAGGATGTTTAAATGTCCAGGAAATTATGTAGTCAAGAGTCCTGTCCAGGATGACTTCGACAAAGGCAGACTTGACATTGGGATGTGCCTGGAGAAGTGGGTGGGAACAGGAAAATCCTGACTCACAAAAGCTCCAGAGTCTTAAAGAAGGGAATTTGGGAGCTGAAAGTAACAGGGGATGTAAGGAAAGGGGGTGCACTCATGTGCACGTGGTTGGGGGGAAGAAGAGAGCTGGTTTTATGTGTCTGAGCACACATCACAGGACGACTTCAGGTGTCACTCATTAGATGGCATCTACCTTTTTTGTGAGGCGTTGTTTCTCACTGACCTGGAACTCAACAAGTAAGCTAGGCTGACTGGCCAGCAAGCCCTAGAGATCTGCCAGGCTCTTCCCCAGCACTGGGAAGATTATAAAGACATGCTGCCACACACAACTTCCTTTAGTGGGTTCTGGGAATCTATTCAGGTCCTGTGATTGCAAGGCATGATTTACTAATGGAGCCATCCTCCCATCCCAATAGAAAACACACCAGCCTTGCTTCCTCTACCTGAGATTTTCGCCTGGACATTTCTGTGTCTCCCCTCGTTTGCTTCCTTCTCCTGCTCTCATTCGGTTACTGCTAACCTCAGAGGGATCTCAGGTAGACAGCAACTTCCACTAAGTTTTGCTAAGTTTTGCAGCTCTGAGGCTTCATGGGGCAGAGAGAAGCGGGCAGAGCATGAGCAGGACTCTGGCCTTACACGGAGCCTTAAGAGTATGCTGTTCACTGGAGAGCAAACATTTTTAGCATCTAGGGATACCCACGGTGGGGCTCAGCATCCTGAGTGGGATACTAAGTTCTAACGCCTACAGCCTCATACGAATCTAGAAGCATGGAGGTTTCCCTGGAAATCCTCTTCCTGCCAGGGATTCAATAGGGAGTTTGACTAACCTCCCCTGAGGGCCTTGGCTCCTCCCCACTGATGGTGGGTGAGGAAATTCAAATTGTTCCCTCGTGGTGGAGGACCAGAGGTGTAGCCAGTTAGTACAGTGCTTGCCTAGCATGCATGAGGCCCTGGGCTCCATCTGGGAAGAGAGCTTGCCTAGAGCTGCCGCTCAGGGCTCAGCCTGCCTTTTAAATAATTCAGTCAGAGAAGCACGGGATTGATGGAAGAACAGGGTGCAGGGCTTCCCCTGGAACTTTAAACAAAGATCTCCCTGTCAGAGAGAAGTGAGATCTGAAGATCTGCCAAGGGGAAAGCCCGGGCTTGGGAGCAAGGAGAGAGGCCATGCCGTCAGCCTTGTCACACAGAAGGCAGTGTGAGCCAAGAGCCCAGGCAGAAGAGCAGGCAGGCAGGTTTGGAGTGTCACTGCTGGCATCTGTTGGGTTCTCCCAACTCAGCATTTGAAAGTCATTTCCACATGTCACACGCCAGGGCAAACAAATCGAGAAGACAAGTACTGCTGCTTCTCTGCAACAATCTTAGCACAAGTGACTGGAAGGGTAGAGGACAGTGGCAGGCAAGGGCGGGGCTCTGTGAAGGTCAGAAATCTCCGAAGGAGGATCCCTGTGGGAATGGATCTCATTTGCATCCATGTGGCTCAGGAAGTCCCACAGATGCATGGGTTTTCCTTATTCTGGTTGGTGGAGAGGCTTGAAACCAGTCTATACAGACTATACAGAGATTCAAGTGTCCCTTGTGATGCCACAGTCATTACTGTTGTATTAATATATTATAATCCTGAACCATGAGACACCAGGGAAGCTGGGAGTAGGAAGGAAATTTAGAGCCATCTGATCCAACTTTATTTATTTATATATTTTGAGATAAGATCTCATGTAGTCCAGGCTAGCCTCAAACTCACTATGTAGCCAAGGATGATCTTGAACTTTATGATTCTCTTGCCTCCACCTCCTGAGTATTGGGATCACAGGCCTGAGCTACCATACCTAGTTTTATGCAGTACTGGGGACTGAACCCAGGGCTTCATGCATGCTGGGCCAGCACTGTACCAACCTGAGCTAATCCTGCTTTCTAACTTATTTAAAACGAAGCCACTGAAGTTCTGAGAGAACACAGCCCCCTTCAAGCATACTGATGGAGGTGGGAAGAAATGGCTTGGAGACGGTTGCCAGCGCCTTCCCATATGTAGGAAGCATAGGGTTAACAGTCTGACACAGCCAATGGGCCTCTGCACATCCCTGGGAAGAAAAATTGGGTCTAGTGTTTAGTTTCAGAATGCTTTTCTCACCAGTCTTGAAATCCAGACCCAGCCAGGCTCCCTACCTCCTGGGGTATGTTCCACGCCATGTAGACATGGCTTTTGAATTCATCCATCCAGACTTCAGCGACCCTGAGGGCGTTTCTGCGGACATGAGCAGTGAGGTCCTCTGTGTAGGGCTTGTGGGCTCGTTCGATGTGGGCAATCCTAGAGCAGGGCAGGACTTCCACACTCCCACCACACTGCCACACCTGTGGAGACAAGGGTGTGCCCATCAGTTCCTCGGCAAGGCAAGTTACAGGCCATCATTCAACACGAACACAGAGAAACACAGCTCTCTCCACCTTCTCTCCGCACACTGCTGTGAGGGAGCGAGCTGAGTCCGATTTCTCCTTCCACAGTAGGAATTTTAAGTAATTAATTCACAGCTTGGTTCTTATTGCCATGAGTTTATATGGAGAGAATTAATGTACCATTTCCTTCCATCCATGAGTCCCATGTAGCCAGAGAGACCAGACATTTGAGATCAGAGAGTTGTGCTGTGCTGTCCTTATCGCTGGGTTAGCACTCCACCCCTCCACACGATGGTCTCTGTACCTCTACATAGAAGGAAGGGGCTACTGGGGACTACTCAGAAGTCCATCTTCAAATGGATCTTCAAAGATCTGGACAAAGGTCAATGACAGCTACTAAGAAAGAGCCAGGTGCTTTGACTTCTGTTCCCTCTTCCATGGGCTCCTGAGGGGAAGCACTCCAGACTTTTGGTGACAGTGGGAGTTATTTGCTCAGTATTCTCACTTGGCAGTGTGGCAGGGAACCTTCCTGTGTTTGACACTTGTCCACTAACAGCAATAAGTCCTGGTCCGGGATATGGGAAGATTCAGGTTTATCTAATTGGCTGTGTTGATAGGAAGTCCCCTTCCCTCTCCAATCAGTGACATAAGATTTCCATCGCCATGGCTACTGGGAAGAAATTTGATCATTTGTCCCTTAGTATACTATTCAGGGTCAATAAAAGGAGACAAGAATCCTACTGGGTGACAGCTACGTTCCAGGCCTGGGGAATACACTGGGGGCAGGCTGGAGCTGAGGAGTAGGCACTTAAACACACTGCTGCTGACTGAGGTTCGCAACCAGTCTGCCTTGGTCCAGCTCTGGGCTCTGCTTCATACTGGCTGTGTGACCCTGAGCAGTCATCCTGACTCACTTGTGCCAACGTTTCTGTCTCCTCGGAGATCATGAGGTACGGGGGAGGATTAAATTGATGACACACAATGCACTGGTACATTATAAGACCTTGGTTAAACCTGTTCACAACCATACAAATTATACGGAGAATCCTCAGAGCAGCCTGTGAGGTCATTGTGGTCATCTCCAACTCCAGGTGAGAAACAACTGAAAAAGGCTGATTATCCAAAAGCACATAGCTGGCATTTACAACACAAAGATCTGCCTGCCTCCCAAAGAAGCTGAAGGCAGAGCTAGTGCCCCTCATGGGTGACCCTGTTTTAAGAGCAGTTGGCATCTCCAGGAGTTGATTCTGAGGGCCAGGAGAGGAAACATGACAGTCTCTGGGCTGTGCCCCTTCCTGCTAGGACTCACCTGTCCTAGAGACAGTGCCATTTCCCTTATAACCCGTGAATCCTGTGACTGCATTATTGACAACACACAGTGCCAGGGTTTTTTTTTCCGGCAGCTGGAATGAGGCTACTGCTCGACGTATTTCAACAATGTGAAACAGGACACTGCTCACTGCCGAGCTCTGTCGGGAGTCCTTCTTCTCAGAGTCAACTTGCCATTTGCCCTTAAGAGTGTGTGTGTGCCTGCATGGTAACCAGAGCCAGGTTGGTGGCACCACTCACTCTATCCCCACCTTAAATGCTGCTCCCCAGCACAGTGGATATGACGAGCACCCTGAGTACGTCTTCATCCTACTCTCAGTTCTTCTTTCATCAGCTAGACTTCAGCACATGTAATGAGGTTTTCCACTCCACCTAGCTTCTGCAACTCAGTGTCCAGGGACAGGTTCAAAGTCACCTCCTCACACTCTGCTTTGTGGTCCCATCTCCTTCCCTCCCACCAACTGCTTGTTTAATCATCTCTCTTCTTTCAAAATGCTCTTAATTCCCCTCATCAAATTTCCTTCTGACATGTACATCTAAGTGGTTCTCAGAGTAGATCATGGCTTCCCAGAAAAAGGCGGGAGAGTGGCGGGCTAGGAGCCGAATATCACATTTAACAGCACAGCTTTGGTGTCTGTGAGAATGGAATTCCGAATTTACCTCTGCTTGAAACTGCTGTGTACCTTGGTGGGGTGCATGTCCTCCTGAAGCCCCATTCTGCCCAGCAAGAGAGTGTGATGCAGCATGGGAGGTGCTCATCACTGTGCCTGCTGTGTCATGGAAACTGCATGGAAGGTGATGGAGGAAGGGAAGGAATCAGGCACGAGGGCAGGGCATCTCAGCCAGTGTTCATCCTGCCATGATACCACAGGAATGGTGTCTCTGGACCAAACTCTGACCTAATCAAGTCACGTGATAGTTCCTGGGACTCTTGGTCTGTGCCTTTGTTTTATAATCATTATTAAGATTGGTATCATTTGATTTTTCTGCAATTCACTTTTGATGAGTAAATTGGCTGCCGAGGTCAGGTGACCACAGTGGCAGAGAAGGGTGCAAGACTTGCTCCTCAGAGACTGGGAGCCGTTGTTTACTCAGGGGACCCACAGTCTCTTTCTTTCTGTTGAGCCTGTCCACGGAGGGATAGCACTCGTCTAGGTGTGGCTGCGAGCTCTTGGCAGCATCTGGTCTTTGGAGCGGAAAGTGTAGATTTGGCCTGTATACACATGAACTTTTGGACCCTGCCAATGACACTGAAGCCAACTAGAAAAGCCTTGTGCTTATGTATTCCTGGGTGACAAGTGGCTCTGCTGACCCAAGAGAACCTCTAAAGTCTTATTCACAGATGACCTTAGAGTTCCTCTCTGGGATGCACAGCAGTGTTAGGAAGAGAAATCACTTGTATTTGAGCTGTGTGATGTCAGGAAGCTTCCAAGGGGGTTGGGGGCAGGCAGAGGATGAGGGAATGGGAGAGCTGTCCTCGGCACAGGAAATACCGAATGCCCAATGGCAAGTCACAAGCCAGTTAGAGGATATGCACAGAAAAGATTGGTTCATAGAAGCAGGGCCACTGGAGAAAAGGTGAGTTTCAGGGGTGGGATCCATGAAGAGAGGGGAGGAGAGGTGTGTACTGAAGGAGTGTCGGAGAGAAAAAAAGACCAAGAGGTTACAGGTAACGGTCAAGCAAGAGTCACATTAAGGTGAGGGTATGTAATAAGTCTACAGATATTGGGGACATTAGACAACATGCCAACTCTTGCCTGGGTCCCTTCTTCTCTGATGGTCATTGAGAAAATGATCCTAGACGACCCAAGCCCCTTCCAGCCTCTGCCTTCACAGCCCTGCTAACCCATCTGCCTAGAATAATTGCTGGCCAACTCAACATTTCTTTGACCCACCATTACTAGGTTAGACCATCTCAGGACACCCTTAATGTCCATATTCCTTAATAAAACATTCATATTTTGGTGTATGTATTTACTGTTTAAATATTTGTCTTTAAGAATTGGACTGTAACTTCTACAAAAGCAAGGGTACGTCTGTGTGTTTTCCCCTGTATATCCCAGGCCTGCTTCTTGGTATCTATTCAATAACTGTTATGTGAATAAGTGAATTTGAGGGTCCTGGGCTTTCACTGACTATAAGGACACAGTTTTAACTAGCTCAGCTGGATGCCCGAATAAAGGCCATAAGCATAAACTGTAGCCAGATTTTACTGACCACAGCGACTTCCTTCAAACCCAGGTGGGTTTTCAGCAGACTGTTGACATTAAAGTGCAGCCTACTGCCACCAAAGAGACTTACTTTGACTACAGAGCTTAAACTAACATTGTGAAACCTGGAAAGCCATCACATGTATGTGGATGATAGCGACAGCTTTCTCCTGTGGAACTGGGTACTCCTAACAGAGGCTCCAAACCTCATAGATGCTTGGCTATGCCTCCGGAGGATCTCCAGATGTGACCAAGAGCCCATGGCAGAGTGTGAACAACAGCTTCACAGGAAAGAGCCCTCACTGCCAGCCCTTCCTGGAAAACCCTGATCTTGTTACCAGCTCCGCAAAGGCTTCAGGCTTCAGTGTGGGGCTACAAAGAAGCACAGGTTTCTGGAGGCTGGGGGGAGAGGGCACAGATCCTGACCCTGCCGCATATAAGCCACTGAGTTGTACTTGTCTATGGTTGCCAGTTGCTTTTTCACTGGGAATAATGGTTACCTGGGGGATTTAAAGGAAATTCAATATGAATATTACTCACTAGCAAAGCCACCCCTGCTGAGGGGTCTCAGGAAGAGTTAGGTCTCTTTCTCTCTCCGAGACAAAAGTTACTGGTGCAAAGGCGAGGTCTGTGCTGCTTCCATAATCAACATTCCTGTCCTAATCATTACTTTACAAGACTATCAAATGGGATTGACAAACTCCGTGATTCTTTAGATCCCTTCCACTCTTACTTTGAGAAGTCTCATATCTCAAATGACAACTGGGTCTTGAGACACAACTTACAGAGTCACAGACTGAGTCACAATTGGGAGACACCGAGGTGGGACAACAAGATGGTTTCATGTGCTTTTATGTTCAATCCATTTTGCTTTAATGTCATCTGTTGAGAAGGATTCTCTCTCTCTCTCAATACATTTGTCTGTTTTGTTTGTGTGTGTGTCTCTCTCTCTGTGTAAGCATGTATGTAGGAATATGCATGTGTGTACATCTGTGTATGTAGGTGTGTATGTGTGTGTGCACATGAATGCCTTTATGCCTGTGTATATGTGCAGGTGCATGCATGTGTGTGTGCCTATGTGCGGGATCATGTGTTTATATGAGTGTACATAGATGTCAGAAGGCAACCAAGGTACTGTTTCTCAGGCACTGTCTGCCTTGTTTTATGACATTCAGTCTATCACTAAGACTTTGGGCTCACTGGTTATCCTAAGGTGGGATGACAAGCACATGCCACCACACATCTTCTTTCAACCCGGATTCTGGAGATTAAACTCAGATCCTCAAGTTCAAAACACAAGCACTTTACTGACTGAGCTACTATCTCAGCCTGGGCCTACTGAGGATCATGAGGCTCTCTCCATGGAAAGAACAATGTATATTAGTTGTACTAACCATGGATAAGGTAGACTAGTGGGTAGTGACATTCCCAGCCTCGCACCTCATAACCATGGCCCCTTCGGTTGGTGTCTCCTTCTGACACTAATGAGTTCTTGTTTCTTGGAACAACGTTGCCCCAGTTCTCCCAGCCCATAAAACTTCTTTCCCTACTCTCCATCCATCCAAAGCCAGCCTGGCTCCATTCTTTCAAACTCTTTGAACATAAGAGTAACATCACTCACGTGGCCTGATTTCTTGGCTGATGTGGCTAATCTTTTCATGTGCAGCTGTCTCACTAGCTTGGCCGTGGAAATCTGAGACAACAGTGGAAAGCCCAAACTGGGAAGGATGGGAAAAGGATGCTGAAATTAATGCAGTCAAGGCTAAGGCCTGAGAAGGGTATGGGAGGACCAGAGACTCAATTTGAGACTGATTTAGGGGTCAGAGATGTAGGTAAACAGAAATATGGACAAGACAGATATGGCCCTCACTTTTAGGGTGTCCATAGGTATCTTGTTGTGGAATATTAGTTTAACTATGTAAAAATGTGTCACATTTGTTTACAGAATATTTGTTTAGCTATGTAAAGATGTGTTGCATTTGTTTACCTTGACTGCCTAAGGCATCTGATTGGTCTAATAAAAAGCTGAATGGCCAATAGTTAGGAAGGAGGTATGGGTAGGATGTCTGGGCAGAGAGAATAAGTAGAGGAGGAATCTAGGCTCGACAGAGAAGAATGAGGAAGAAAGCAAAAGAGATGACAGAGAGAAACCAGGGCCAGCCAGGAAAGCATGGAGGAAGCAGGAAAGTAGGAATAAAAGGAAGGCAAGAAGCCCCAAGGTAAAATGTGATGACGAGAAACAGGTTAAATGAGGTTAGAAGAACTAGTGAGATGTAGGAAGTTAAGGCCTACAGGCCAAGAGGAGCCAACCTGGAGTCTGCCTGGGTGCTGAGAGGGTACATAAGGCTTTTCCCATTGCTAAATAAATGAGTCTGCTGTATCTCTTTCACTAGATTCCCAGCGTCTGTGTCATTGATGACATGTCTTTTCCCCTTCTCCCCTAAGGAAGACATTAGAGCCCAGAAATGGTGGGATGAGCCTAAATTAAGGCCAAGCATTCATAATTAATAATAAATCTCCGTGTCTTTATTTGGGAGCTGGTTGGTGGCCCAAAGAAAATGCCAACAACAGTATCTCACTAACTTTACCCAGTCACAGCCCTGCATGGAGAAAAAAAATAAGGAAATAGAGGTTATATCTGAGCAAAGCTAAAGATCAGCAAGCCAAGACCTGCAGCATGAGGCAGAGGAGGAGCCTAGGTGAAGACAGCATAAGTGCAGAGACGGTCTTTGTCCAAAAGTCTACAGAATTTGCAAATCTTTAGTTTCTAGACAAAAATCACTCTCCCTAATCAGACTCCCAGGATCCCTGAGAGCACACTTCTATTCCCTGAGAACGCCATCACCCATTCACTCTGCAGCCAGTTACAACAGCTTCTCTCAGTTCCCAAGGTAGACCATGTCCATGGACCCCTGTCCTCGCCTTCTTCCCTGGAACTGCTTCTTCTCCGTGAGTGTATAACACATCTCTGGAATTCTCATCTACCTCCCCCAGACACCCTAATGTTGGTTAAATGACCTTTCCATGAACATTCCTTATTATTCCTCTTAGGCAGAGATAACTCTGAGGACACAGAGAAAAATGGGGGGGGGGGGGAGAAAGAGGAAGAGCGAGAAGTGGAGAGGAGACTGACTCTGTGTTCAGTTTGAATGTGCACTATAGAGATGTCGGCATACCTCCTGTCTTCAGAAACAATGCTTCCTTGGCAATCTCTTAGAAAATTATCCAAAGGTAACCCAGTATCCTGAGGTTGGCTAATCATTTTCTTACCATCAATTTAACCTATGCACTGCTGTTTTTGAACACTATATAAACAGAACCACTGCATGTGCTCTTTTCTTCTTAGTTCACTTATTTTCCTCACCCCAGCATCCTATTCTATAAATACACCCTGATGTATTTATGCCTTCTCCTCCTGTTGGTTGGCAGGCTTGCTTCCAGTGTTCCTGGGAACACTCTTGTACACATTTCCTGGGGCTCGAGTGGGCATCACTCTGTGCATTTTGCCCCAGCAGCATGTCTCCAGTACAAGTGAGGTACACAGTCAACTTTCCCCTGGGAAGGAGGAGCTGTTTCAAATGATGGCTTTTGATCTCTTTCCCACCGGCACAAACGAGACACATGTTGTTTCACGTCCTTGCCAACTTTTTCATATAAGGGTTTATTTTATTTTTAAATGTGTGTGTATGCATGCACACGCACACACTTTCACGCATGTGTGCAGGCATGAGTGTAGATGCATTGCCTGTGGAGGTCATAAGAGGTCATTGGGTCCCCTGGGGCTGGAGTTACAGGTGGCAGATGGTTGTAAGACACCTGACATGGGTGCTGGGAAACTAACTTCAGTTCTCTGCACGGGTTTAGTGCTCTTAACTACTGAACTTTCTATCCAGCCCCCTTGTCACCTTTTGACATCAGTGATATGGGTAGAAATTCTCTCCACAGTTTTCATTCGCAGTCTCGCCAGACTATCAGTGAGATGGTAGGTTTTGTTCGTTATCCTTTCCTGTCACTAACCTACGATGGCCGACTCTAGGAGAAGACTCACCATGCAGAGCCAGGCATGTGGGAGACACTCAACTAATATTTGCTCTATTAATGAAGGATCAAAGTTGGGCTTCGTTCCTTCTTACTCTGTGAGCTTCATTGGCACTGCCCTAGGTTTCCAAGGGCAGATATTTAGTTTAAAGCAGAGGGGACCTGTTGTGGGAATTTACTCAGCCCTTAGGGTGTGGTCCGAGGGGCTATGTGGAGACGGATAAGCTGGAAGAAAGAGCAAGCTCACTCTCTTGCTCTGGCTCTTGCTTGGTGCAAGGGGAGACCCAGCGCAGCAGAAAGACAGCACGAGATCAGCAGCAGCCTCAGCCTTTCTCTGTATTTTGTGAGTTTGTCCCTTTTCATCACAACCCCTTAATAAAGTAGTTTTATTTACCTCTGTGTGCTCCTGCATTAGGGAACAGTTGTAAGACCGGGCCATGCTCACTCTTCCAACAGACCTCACAGAATACACCCTGGGGTCCCAGTTTCTCAAGCTGCTTTCCAGCAACAAATATTCCCTGAACGGTCTGAATGTTTCAATCAGTCCCAAAAGACACTTAGGCAGGTTCCCATCACAAAGGACTCACTTCTTCAGAATTGCCAGAAAGCAGGAAAAGCAAGGAGAGATGAGCTAGACCAAAACATCTGGGAGCTGTTTTGCAGGGGTCTGGCTGTGCAGAAACAGTTGCCTACTTGCAGGGAAACCCAGAAGCCAGTTTGGGACACCTGAAGAGACACAGCTTCAGCAAACCAGCCAGGCATGTGCAGAGGCCTCCACTCTCCTGAGCACCCAATGCTCTGACCAATCTTATAAGGCTGTAGAGGCCCAGGACATGAATTCCTCTAGGGCTTCTTTTCCTGTGCGTGGTTATGGAGATTTCAAGGCAGCTCTCCTGAGTCTGGGTAAAGCAATGCTTACCCATGGCTACCTCACGTCTGCTATTTGAAAGGGGAGATGACAGACCTGAACATATTGCGGGGTGAGGGTGTTCCTAAGGGTATGGCAAAGGTGCTTGTTTCTCAAGGGCATCTGTTGCTCCCTGGAGGGACTGTGGGCAACTCACACCAACAACTTGAGAGAAGAATTGCCCTCTGCTGCTTCCTGGGCCAGGCTGGAGAATATCCATGTTGTTGGCAGTTGTCATGATGCATTCTTCTATCAGCTAACCTATCCATTACATATTTAAGCTAGAGAGATCTTGAAGTTCAAAGACAGTGAACCCCTAAAACAACCTGAACCCCTAAGTCACTATCTGAATGAAGGCTACTGAAGGAGGGTTCATCTGTATTTCTGTGCTTTGATTGGTTAAATAAAAAAGCTGCCTGGGCCATTTGATAGGGCAGGACTTAGATAGGCGGGGAAAAAAAGAGGACTCTGGGAAGAAGAAGACTGGGTCAGAGCCAGTCACCATGAAGCTCCCGCCGCAGATGGATGTATCTTAGAACAGTCCGGTAAGATCACCACCTTGTGGTGACATACAGACTTTTATAATGGGTTAGTTTAGATGTGAGAGGTAGCCAAGAAAAGGCTAGAGATAATGGGCAAGGCAGTATTTGAATTAATACAGTTCTCATGTGGTTATTTCGGGCATAAGCAAGCAACCAGCAGCTGGCGGCTGGGGAACACAACACGCACCTCATTTACAACAGGCTACCCATCAAGTCTCCCATCCCTCAGGGAGCTGTGGTATGAGCATACAATGAGCTCCTGGGGGCATCTTTGAGATTGGACTCTGATGTTGTAATCTGTGATTTTTCCTATATATAAAGAGAGGAATGGCCCCATGGTACAGGAACTCAATTCTGACTTTGTAGAAGGAAGGTCCTAGCATAGGGAGCAAATAGGCATCCCAATTCAAGGTGATAGACCACTCAGAGGCCGAAAACACAGATAGTAAGATCTAGTATCTGAGACTGAAGGAGAGTATCAGGACCCCTGCAAAAGAGGCCACTGACTGGAGTCTGGAACAGGGTTAGAAACAAAGCAGAAAAACAAAGGAAAACCCAGCAGGCTGAGAGGACAGAAGGCTGTGGCTTGGAGATCACACACAGCCATACATTACCCAGAAAGCTATTGACAGTAGCCACGTGGCAATCATGATAACGACAGAGCAAGCTAGCTACTGAGGCCTGGGCTGTAACCACAGTTGCAGCCATTGGCCAGGTGATACAGATGTTAGCTGGGGCTGACCCTCAGAGCATCCAGCTACAAGATCCTGGAAAGGGACTTGATTAGTTAAGGAATTTCCATAGAGCAAAGCTCTAGTAGAAACCTTAAGAGCAGAGGGAGACCATTAGCCAAAGGCCAAGCGGTCCCTTCCCACATGTGCTAGCTACTGTAATTACATGTTTGTTTTGAACCGAAATCTCTGGTCTATTATCATCCCTGGTGCTGACTTTGAATGTCCCAGGAAGTCAAGAACCAACCTCCAAACAGTCAAATAAAACCTTACCCATCCTTGGTAAGAGGAGTCACTCCTTCCATCTAATGGGGCTCATTTATTTACTTTTTGTACTTGTATTAAGGCCCTTTCAGTAGCTGTGAGATACCTTCCTCTGTGAACTGCTTTCTCCATCCATCCAGATGCTCTGCAGAGCAGGCCCACAGACTGTGTTTAATTTCTACTTTGCTATATGAAGATGAGCTACTTACTCATTTAAAGCATTTCCTTTTTTATGTCTCTAATCAGTGTCTGTTTTTTTCCTCTCTCTGAGGCTTAATCTAATCAGAAACAAATCCCACACATATGAATGGCTCATTAGCCTGTCCCAATCACATTCAAACTGGCTGTCCATAACAGATGCCCCTCCTACCCAAAGAATGACATTGCCTCAAAGGATGTCTCTGAGTCAATGCCTAGACAATTGCCATGGTAAACCTGGAGGAGCCTTTCCGAAACCAGAGCAACCAGGAGCACAGGAGGGACGCATACACTCTGCTACTCCTAGGATGGGCACAGTCTGATGACAGATGGTTTTGGTGTCACTAAGATAGGGCAGATAGAAGTCAGACCCTGGAATTGGGCATCAAATGCACAAATCTGGCCCAGGTACCCCCCAGGTTTGTCCCAGTGGGGCTCCTCAGTTTATTATTAAGATGGTAGAGATGGGAATAGGTGAGATGGCTTAGCCATTAGAAGCATTGGTTGTTCCTGCAGAGGATCTGAGTTCAGTTCCCAGTACCCCAATTCCCAGTACCCATAGCAGGCAGCTCAAAACCATCTGCAACTCCAGTTTTAGGGAATAGGAAACCCTCTTGTGGTCCCTGAGGGCATCAGCATGCACTTGGTGCACTAGCAGTCACAAACACGTACATATGAATAAAATATTTTTTCTTTAGAAAAGATTGTGGAAATGAAGTCCAGGGACTCATTTCTTTTCTACCCAGAATGCAATTTGTCATAAGAAGCTTATCTGTCATATGCTTAGAATTCAGATAACAAAAGCTGATATTATGGGTTGAATGTAGCCTTCCCCCTACAGACTCAACTATTTGAATGTTGCATTCCTATTTTGGAAGGCCTGGCTTGAGAGAGCTATCTTTGCAGTGTGTCATCCTCGTCTCCTTCCTGGTAAGTTCTTCCTATTTGCTAGTCAGCCACGGTGGTGGACTGCAGGTCCCCTGAAGCCACAAGCCAAAGAAATCATTCTCTCCTTAAGTTGTTTGGTGATGCATTTTGCCACAGCAGCGAGAAAACTAACTATACAGCTGTGTGCCAGGTTGACTTTGAAAGGCCTTTGTCCTTAATACATATCAAAATGAATTGTAAACTTGGGCACCTTCACAAATGTCCTCACCAAAAAGCACCTAGGTGACATTACATTAGTAGCAAACTTTACAGAGGGAATCAGCATTACAGAAGAGCTCATTTGAAGAGGACCACACCAGCCATTCCCCATTACTTCCTAGGTGAACACACTGAAGTTCAAGGTCACATCATACTTCAGAAGCAGAGTAGAAAATGGGCCGGAAGTATGCCTCTTGGAAGACATGACATCATCATGGTTCTGAGCAGAGGCTCAGGGTCAACCATTTTGGTGCAAAATCACCTAATTCCTGTTTGCTGTACTTATGCCTGGAGGCAATTCATCTCACCTTCTCAGTTTCCTTGTATGGAGAATGGAGACAGAAACAATCAATCCCAAGAGCAGCTGTGGGGATTCAGTGGCTAACTGTATAAGTTTACATCACCATCTAGCACGAGCTAAGTATTTTCTTTTCTTTTTTTTTTAAAGAATTATTTATTTTTATTAAGTATACAGTGGTCTGCCTGCATATGTCCCTACAGGGCAGAAGAGGGCACCAGACCTCATTACAGATGGTTGTGAGCCACCATGTGGTTGCTGGGAATTGAACTCAGGACCTTTGGAAGTGTAGCCAGTGCTCTTAACCTCTGAGCCATCTCTCCAGCCCGAGCTAAGTATTTTCATGCTTACCAGCACTATAAGACCCTCAGCTATGAGGCTCTTACGCTGGGTGCTGTTCAAGGCAGAAGAGGACTGTAACCCTTCACAGGGGAGACTGATATGCCCAGCTGCCTGCATCCCATCTCACATATGACTCAGACATCTCAAGTTCATGTGGTCCAAACCAGACTTCTTGATTTCTTTCTCTTCCTCCCAATCTGTCCTTCACCTTCCCTCATTCATATAATAGCCCATGCTTGAAACCCATAATTTGCCTGAATCGTCATTTCCTCTTCTTCCACACCCAATATGCCAGCAAATACAGTCAGTCCTTCCATTGAGTCCAGGCTTCTGGGTCCTCCCTCCTCATCACTGGTACAATATGAGAGGGAGCCAGTAAGGTGACTAAGGTGAAATGATGTCACGAGAGGCACCTTGATCCACAAGGTGTCTTTGTAAGAGGAAAGGACACCAGAAACTGTCTCCCTGCCAGGAAAGAAAGGCGAGGGATGGCTGTTTAGAAGCCAGATAGGGACCCCTGACCAGGTCTGGTCCTCCTGCATGCTGGTCTAGATGCTCAGCTCCAGAATACCAAGAAAGGAAACGTGTACAACCACAGCTACTAGTGCATCAGCCATTAGTGCAGCTCTGCAGGCTTTGTGGGGGGCTCGAGCTGACAAGCACAGTACACCTGTAATTTATAATTACACATCTATGACTTGGTCCTTAAAAAAGCATCTGTCTTATCATATCATACCACTATCCCTAAGAAGAAAGCATCTTTTTCTTTTATTCTTCTCCCACACATTACATCCCAACTGCAGTTTCCCTTACCTTCACTTCTCCTAGTCTTTCCCTAACTCCCTTCTTCCCCAGATCCACTTTTCCATCTCCTTAAAAAAAAAAAAGGCAGGCCTCCCAGGGATAGCCACTGAACATGGAATAACAAGTTACAAAAAGATTAGGCACAAACCCTCATATCAAGGCTGGACAATGCAACCCAGTAGAAGGAAAAGAGTCCCAAGAGCGGGCAAGAGAGTCAAACACACCCCCACTCCCACTGGTAGGAATCTCGTAAGAACACCAAGCTACACAACCATAACATATATGCAGAGAACCTAGCTCAGACCCATACAGACTCCCTGTTTGGTGAGAAGAAAGGATCTTGTCTAAGGAAATCATGACAGTATCTGCATTTCAACAATGATGAGAATATGAAGAGGAGGGGAGAAGAGCCCCAGTTCCTGCAGTGTGGCATTGTTCCTTGCTCCAAGCCTGGGGTATTAGAACTATAATCAAACGGTTCCTAAGAAGCATCCTTCCAGCCCCTGAAATAAACCAGCAGGCCAGCCCAGCTAAAGAAATGACAGAAGAGGGCTGGTCAGATGGTTCAGTGGGTAAAGGGACTTGCCACTAAGCCTAACAACCTGAGTTCAATCCCTGGAATTCACGGGTAGATGGAGTTGCCTTTTAACTTCTATAAGTGTTTCAATGCACGCGCGCGCACGCGCGCACACACACACACACACACACACACACACAAAATGTAATTTTAAGTTCTTTTTTCTGTTTTTTTGTTTTGTTTGCAAGAAAAGAAGAAAAAGAAGAGAAACACAGACAAGGAAGGTGTTCCTGGGACTTTTACAGAATCGCTGGCTCCTGTTTTTTCGTTTTGTTTTATTTATCTTTTTAATTTTTTAATTCTTTTGCTTTTGTCTTTTCTCCCAAATTGGGAAATTCAGTGTTGACGCACTTTTCCTATCTAATCCACAGCCTATGAAGAAATTTCAGGGATTGCCCCAATGATGGCTTTTATGACTTTTCCTCTCCTGACCTTAGATTATTCAGAAAGTAAACTTTCCTTCGAGTTGACTCCCAGAATCCTTTGTCAGCTTCCATCCTGCCCATGTGTCTCATCATTCTGCTTCTCTACGGCTGCCTCACTGAACAGCACGAGGAACAAAGCCTTGGTGTGAAGACCCCGCCCAGCCCAATCCTCCAAGAGAGGGTGCCTGCCTTCTGCTCCCCACCGTTTCGAGCTAATTGCTTCATTATGTGCTTTTTAAAATTGCTTTGTTCTTTAGGGATTAATTTTGCACTTATCTTCACTAACCGTAAAACTTTTACAATGTACCACGGAGCTGTGTCTGTTCAGCTGCTGCTTGGCGATTGCTGAAGCGTGCTCTTGAAACAGCACACTATCTGGGAAAGGGGCTGCCACACAGTGGATTCAGACACTTGCTTGGAGCCACGGGTAAGGGTGGAAAAATTGTTTCTGGGTTGGCACCAAGATTCTCTTGTACGTGGCAGTTCAGACAAGGGGGTATGCACCAACCTAGAGATCTGGGCCTAGCAGGCTTCAGGTAACTCGTATCTTAAAGGCCCTGGGGATTTGAGATGCCATGGATTCTAGAAGCTCATGGCTCATGGCTCATGGCAACATTCCAATAGACTAGACCACCCAGAAGGGAAGGGGCAGACCAGACTTCTCTCTGGTCAAGTCCAAGCTTTCCCAAAGCTCTGACACTTGGCCTTGTCTATCACTGGGCACTGGACCACCACCAGTCAAGGAATCACCCCACCTCTCTCATTGGTCAAATAGTACCCATAAATTGCCTACTTCCTACCCTCTCTATTTCTGTCATCACCTCTCCATACCAACCACCCGCACCAAGGCCTTCTTATGGGGCATCCAATGTCCTCTGTTCTCTTGCATTCTGGGAGTCCAGGGGTAAAAGAGTCTTTGAGATCCAGCCAAACTGCCATCACAGTCAGGTGCACCACTTCTCCGAGACCTGGACAAGTGAGCCAAATCTCAGAGTCTCAGTGACGTCATCTGCAAAATGAGGCTAAGAATTCTGTTCTCTCCTGGTTTTTGTCATAAGTCAGTTATTGTTGTCAACTTGACAGGATATAGATCACCTTAGATCACTTCTGAGCACACTTATGAGGGATTATCAAGATTAGGTTAGCCTCCAGTCATGCTGGTGAGGGATTATCCTAAATTAAAAATAATGTAATGTAGAGAGTCTCCTAAATGTAGGTGCCATATCTGTGATCTGAAGTCCTGGGCTGGATAAAAATAGAGCTGAGAACTAGGACTCATTGCATTCTGCTTCTGAAAATTAATTTTGGTTTATATGCGTGCTTTGTACACATGTATGTATGTGTATCATCTGCATGCCTGGTACTTACGGTGCCCATGAAGGCCAGAAGAGGTGGCTGGGTCTCCTGGAACTGGAGTCAGGGATGGTCATGAGCTGACATATGGGTGCTGGGAACTGAATCCAGGTTTTCTGCAAGAGCAGTCAGTGTGCTAACCCTCAGCACCATCTCTCCAGGCCTCACTCTCTGATTAATTGTGGATGCAATATGCCAGATGCCCCAAGTTACTGCTCTCATGATTTCCCTGCTATGATGGAATCGATGCTGAGGCTGTGACCGAGGACTTCATGTATGTTTGTCTGTGCTGAGACTGTGACCGAGGACCTCATGTATGTTTGTCTGTACTGAGACTGTGACCGAGGACCTCATGTATGTTTTCTCTGTGCTGAGACTGTAACCGAGGACCTCCTGTATGTTTGTCTACACTGAGACTGTGACCGAGGACCTCATGTATGTTTGACTACACTGAGACTGTGACCAAGGACCTCATGTATGTTTGACTACACTGAGACTGTGACCGAGGACCTCATGTATGTTTGATTACACTGAGACTGTGACCGAGGACCTCATATATGTTTGTCTACACTGAGACTGTGACCGAGGACCTCATGTATGTTTGACTACAATGAGACTGTGACTGAGGACCTCCTGTATGTTTGTCTGTTCTGAGACTGTGACCGAGGACCTCATGTATGTTTGACTACACTGAGACTGTGACCGAGGACCTCATGTATGTTTGATTACACTGAGACTGTGACCGAGGACCTCATGTATGTTTGATTACACTGAGACTGTGACCGAGGACCTCATGTATGTTTGACTACACTGAGACTGTGACCAAAGAACTCATGTATGTTTGACTACACTGAGACTGTGACCGAGGACCTCATGTATGTTTGACTACACTGAGACTGTGACCGAAGAACTCATGTATGTTTGTCTGTGCTGAGACTGTGACCGAGGACCTCATGTATGTTTTCTCTGTGCTGAGACTGTGACCGAGGACCTCCTGTATGTTTGTCTACACTGAGACTGTGACCGAGGACCTCATGTATGTTTGCTTCTTTTACGGCTCTTCTGTCACAGAGAGAAGACAAGTGACGGAGTAAATGACAGACAGCACAAAGCCCAGCAGAGCGTTAGCTCTGTGGGGGACATTTATTAATTGATTATCTTACTGTGTCTTTTCAAATTGACCAGTCAATTAACTAATTAATTAATTACTTTAAAGACAATGTCTCAGCCCAGGCTAACTTCCATAAACTCACCTGTAGCAGAGGATGGTTTTAAGCTGAGAGTAGAGAGAGGATTTGGTGTGTTGAGAAGAAGAAGGGAGCTGAGAGTAGAGAGAGGATTAGGTGTGGGGAGTGATATGGTTAGACTACATGGTATATTTGATTTAAAAAGTCATTATGAAAACTGTAGCTTTATATAAGAACACTTACCAATAAAAGAATGGTTTGTTATCAAATTAAGCCATGCCTCTGCCTTGCCTGCTTCCACTCACAACACACCGTGCCACTGTGACCACCTTACACAGGTTTCTTTTGTCACGCACAGCACACTGCACCACTGTGTTTCTTTTGTGTCAACAATGCCCACTCAGTTTTGCTTCCTTCAATCAAATTTTTCAGGCCTGAATTCCTAAATATTCATCTCTTGAACAAGATTTTTCTTTCTATTTTACTATGTTCATTTTCTGTAGTTTATGTTTTCTTCACTGTTATTCATATGTTATCACTTCCATTTAATTTTTGCTTTTGAGATGGTGTCTGTGGCGATTTGAATGAGATATCTCCCCCAGGCTCACCTGTTTGGACTCTTGCTCCCCAGTTGGTGGTGCTGTTTGGGGATGTTATGGAACCTTTAGGAGATGCAGCCATGCTGCAGAAATTCCACCAATGAGGCGGGCTTTCAGTGTTCATGACTTCACCCTGCTTCCTGCTTGCGTTCTCCCCTTCCTATGTAAGGTTGAGATGTGATCTCTCAGCTTCCTGTTCCTGCCACCAAACTTTCCCTGCCATTATGAGCATTTAGTCCTCTGGAACTATAAACAAAATAGACTCTTCTTTAGTTGCTTTACGTCATGGAATTTTATCAGAGCAACCAAACCTAACTAATTAATACATTGTCTCATGTACTCCCAGCTGGCCTCAAACTCACCATGTAGCCAATGATGGCCTTGAAGTTCTGATTCTCCTGCCTTTACCTCTCTTATTTGTACTTTTAAAATTCCATTTTAAAATTCAGAATTTGTTTTCTTATTTGTCTGTTTTTTAGGAATATCACCTTAAAAGTGTGAGCAGGGTCTCCAAGTTGCGCATTTCCCACTGTTGGAGTTGCTGGATCAAAGAACCCACAAAGGCCTTGCAGTCAAAGTAGAGGGAAGTTTTCAGAACCATGGAGCCAGTGACAGTTTTCCAGTGGCCTGTTAGACCATTGTTAACCACTGTTAACCATGGTGACACCCATCGTGGGGACCAGGATGATTCTCCTGGTTCTGGGAGTGGAATTGGAAAGCAACAAATTAAGCAAAGTAAGTCAGATCTGTAAAGACAAATAGTGAGTTTCTCACATTTGTGAAACACAGGTGCGCGCACGCGCGCACACACACACACACACACACACACACACACGAAGGGAAACTACTTGGGAAAGTGAACTGAGCAAAAGCAAGCATCTATTCTTTTAAAATCCCCTCGCTCCAGAATTTTGCTATAGCAACAGGAAATGGATGAATACAGCATGTGGTGGGATGTTCATGGAGAAAAACAAGACAGATCCATCCCTCACACTATGTCAGGATTAGTTCTGAGAAAAATCAGAGATTAAAATGTGAAATATCCAATTGCAAGTAGAAAATGTAGATGAAGTTCTCCACAACCAGGAGTGCGGCAGATTTTCTTAAGGACCTGAATAGGAGGGGAAAGACTGATACGGTTGCTTGATTTTAAAAATGCAGCTTAGGGTGGGCGTGGTAATGCAAGAAGTGGGGGTGGAAGGATTACAAGTTCAAGGCAAGACTGAGTCAAGTGAGGTCAAGGCTAGCCTGGGCTACAGTAAGACCTTATCTCAAATAAAATAAAACAAAACAAAGCAGTTCTTTCACAGCAAAAACAAAAGTCAGGTAACACACTTGGGCGGGAAGTTCAAATTATATGATAAAGCATTACTGCTCCTAAAAGCAGCGATTACCAACACTGTAGGCAAGTAGGCGAAAGGCATGAGCAGCTCGCAGGAGATGGCAGTGCAGATGGCTGCCGCTGTGTGACAGCCTCTCGCTTGCTTCTCACAACAGTTACACAAATTAAAGCTTCCCAGAAAGCCAGGCCTCACCTGGCAGAGTGGCGAAAACCCAAATGCCTTCCAATTAGCCCTTTGATGTCTCGTTAGCCTGAGTCAGCTTTCTTCCTTTACAATGCTGATTTTGAGCACTAGTTGAATAAAAGGTTTGGTAGGGATATACATATATAAGTTAGTACATGCCTAAAAAGACACCATTTCGAATGGGCAGCAGCATGTTTATATAACATAAATGTCACATGGACGATGGATAGATTGGTCGTATGCTTTATATGGAGCACTTTATAGTTTATGGGCTATCTAAATTTATTTTTTCTTTTTATAGTTGTTGTTAAAAATAATAATTATGATAATGAGATAATAAAGCATAAGGATGAATTAACTCTCGGGGCCAACATAAACATGTTGAATCACCTAGCGGTGTCAGGATAATAACATCTAGCTTGCCTATAGCACTGTGAGCCGTAGAGGATAATCGTAAGGGAAGAACTCTGGAGATAGTGATGAGAAGCACTGGCTCTCTTAGTTAATGGGCACAGAAACACTAGACTGTCTTCCTGCAGCAACTAAGAACATGTGCGTGCTTGCTTGCTTGTTCGTTTGTTTATAGGTAGGGTCTGGCATATCGCAGGCTGGCCGGGAACTCACCATGTAACCAAGGATGACCTTGTACTTCTGATTCTCACACCTCTTTCTCCTGTGTACTAGGATTATGGGGGTTATTACTGGTTTGTGTGGTGCTGGGGCTGGAACCCAGGGCTTTCCTTGTTTATGTTAGGCAGACACTTTACCAACTGAGCCACACTCCCATCCATGGCTGTGTTTTCAATCCAAGGTAACGATGTCATTGTGAGGGCTACTCGATCCCCTCCCCCACTTTTGATTCTTTTCTCCTGCATGTCCATGGAGTAGGGATTTTCCTGGGGCACGGGCAGGTACAAACTAGGATCCCCATGGCTGAGAGAGAAAGGTTTACAAGGGGGTGAAGATTGGTAGACAGGGCAATAGAAGACTGCATGGGGTTACAGTGGTCATGGTTGGAGGTAGAGAGAGCCCCAGGTACAAGCTCCGGCTATATTAAGTTGTTAAAGGCTATGTGGATGAAGAACTTTGAAGGATTCGATATGCCTTCAAAGGCCAAAATGTGCAGCCAATCACCTAGACTTCTTCCCATCCTAGGTGATACTTGGCTCCATCAGCAAAAGGGCCAGGATCATGCCCAGCAAGAGGCTCATCTCCCAGGAGGGCCTGATGAAGAGGCTAAGAAACAGCAGGTAAAGGGAGTGAGGCTCAGACTAAAGAATAAAAAATGAAGGCAGTGATTCAGTCTCAGGGGCAGGTAGTTGAGGATCGTTCTGGAGAACGAAAGCAGTACTTAAGAGTCATCAGTGTAGGAGGCCATGTGTAAAGTGCCAAATGATAAAAGAATATTCCAAGTCAGAGGCTCTGAACTCCCATGAGAAACCCCAGCTAGAAAGCCTGGGTGCTTGGACAGGAATCATGACTTGTGTGTATCCTGTGGCTACCCAGCAAAACCTTGTCTGTGGTTAATTCTCTTTTGTGTAGCAACACCAAATAGCTTCATCCAGCCACAAATTACCACAGTGAGAGCATGGTGGAGAGGAGGTCCCTGTCCTCTGGCTGCCAGATTAGACACTGCTAATAGGGTCACGGCTGCAGTGGGGCATTCTTTCCTCCCCTTCTGATCTCTCTGGTTCCTGCCATAGGAGGATGGGTTCATATTAAAGAGTTCAACTGTAGGGACTAATTGTAAGGACAATTGCAGGCAGGGTGTTTTATGTTTCTACACAGCAACTCCATACAGCTCATAAATTTCATCTAAGAAACACTTTGTGTATGTGTTCCTTTTTTTCTTATTGAACAAGCACACAAACTGAGAACTTTCTTTTATGCATCAGGACTGCTAACATCTTTAACAATTGTGCTGTAAACCTGGGCTCTCACTAGATGCTTAGTTGCAGAAGATGATGCAAGTTGCTTTACTGATGGGCACTTATCATTTTCCTATGCTCTGTATGTTCAAATAATGTCTATACATTTGGAGAGTTTTGTTCCTTGAGACCTTAGCAGTGTGTAATGGTAAAATAACCAGTCCTAGGTTTTTATTTGTAAGACTATTTTAAACTCTGGATTCATTTCTTTCATGATCATGGGAGAGGTTTAGATGTTGATTTCTTTCTGTCAGTTCTCAAAAATATATCATTCCACAAATTTTTATTGTTTATTGATATTTTCAAATTATAGCGCAAACTTATTTATTACATGTTCTTAATTGTAGATACCCATATCAGTGAGCCTTTTTATACTCCTAATATTGATTTACAGTATCTCTGTTGGGTGACCACACTTGCGAGATTCCAACAACTGGACTGAGTCAACAACGACAACCACATCGGCTTGTAGCACAGAACATGTTGCAATCACAAATTCTACTTCTGGGCTCTGCACCATCATGAGAATAGTCCTGCCTATATCCTGTGTAAGGAGGGAGAGTGTGAGTTCATTCCTGCCTGCTTTTTATCTCTGTAGTCAGTCCGTGATGCTGACAGACACTCATGACCTTGTCAGGACTTCCTGAAATGGCTCAGCAGCTAGAAGAACACCCAAACGTCTGAATGCCCAAATGTCTGGAGGATGGGTCAGAGTGTAACCAAAGAATTCCACTTCTGGGTTCTTCACAGTCATGAACTACAGATAATTTCCTAGGGTCTGGCCCTTCTCATGCAATGCAAATGTCAGTGTCTATCTGTGTCAGCTTCCTGAACCATTTCCAGCACTGTCGTCAACCCACCTTGAGCCTCTGAGGCCTTCAATCCTGATGTTTCCTCTCCAGGTTCTGGTCCCACTTCCTCCACACGGACCGCTTAGGGATGTTGTAAAATATGTGAGCAAAGCACCTTCTTCGGTATTTTCTTCTACTATTTTTATTCTGATTTTTTTCTAACCACTAATATACTATTAATGTTCAGTGTTTATTTCTGATGGAGGAATGGGATGCCAAAGAATTTCTCTCAGATGTGAGCTGCCCTCACACAGCATATGTGCCACACATGTTTATTGTCACTTTGTTCAAGGCATTTTCAAATTTCTGACACACTTTCTTCTTTAAATTATGGATTTTTAGAAGCATGTCTCATGATTTTTCAAAAGTGATGGCTTTGTCTGTAATTTTTGGTCATGAAGTTCTAATAATTCCATCTTGATATAAGAATATGCTCCCTGTGAGAAGAACCCTTGATATTTGTTGTATCTTGACTTATCCCCCACGATGTGGTCAACATCCATGAATATTCTATTTGCTCTGGAGAAAAAATGCATTCAGCAACTTTAGATTCCATCCAGATTCAACCTATTAACTGTATGGGTCTGTCAATCACTTGAGATGTAATAAAGCCTTCCACCATGCGATCAGGGTTGCTGATGTCTCAGCGTGCTTCCACTATTTTTTCTTTGTAAATTAAAAAATTATTTGAAGTTTATGCATGTTTTGTCCACATCTATGTAAGTACATATCATGCATGCCTGGTGCCCACAGAAGCCAGAGGGTGGCATCAGATCACCTTGGACTGGAGTCACAGACAGTTGTGAGCCACCATGTAGGTGCTGGGAATCAGACCTGGGTCCTCTGGAAGAGCAGCCAGGGCTCTTAGCTGTTGAGCCATTTATCTCGACCCTGTGGATTTTTTCTGTGTACAAATTTACATTGTTGAGTTAGTGACATTCAAACTGACAGCTAAAAGATTCTAGATGAAATTTGCATTTATCATTTTTAGACCTTTTTATTATAATTGTACTTCTTTCCTAACGTTAATACAATATCTTTCTATAGGTTAGCATCTGACCATTATGAATTTTTCTATACTCTTGGATTTCTATCACTTCTGTGTCATATTTTAGATATGTCTTGTCAGTAGCCCATTGCTAAGCAAACTTTTAAGCTAGTCTAAAATTATTCATCTTTTGACTTAGTTCATGCAGACCGACTCTTACAACCAGGACTGTGTTGTCTCTCCGCACAAGCTGTTGTATACATCTATTTCTGTCTTGCTTATAACATTTTCATATTTTCCATCAACTGATTTTGAAGTCATCTTTCTTCTTTCTGTGCTTTTCATGGCATCCCTAGAAACTTTACTTGTTTACTTAAGTTACTAAATTTTAAAATTAACCAGTGACTTTTCTTTCACTGCCAAACAGACATTTAACAACAAATACAGCCCTTAGCCTATATACTCCTGTTAATATTCATAAAGTTTTAATAATCCCAAAGGCAGTACTCTTGTGTTTCATTCCATTTAAAATTTTATTAGACTTATCTATTTGTCATTATCTCTAATCTCGGTTTTCCGTTGGGGATCATTTCTTTTGTCCCAAATTTAAAACTTTTAAAATTTATTCTAATGAAGATTATGCATGAGCAAGTTTTGTGTGTGTGTGTGTGTGTGTGTGTGTGCGCGCGCGCGTGCGTGTGTTATTTGGGGCACATGTGTCTAAACTGACAAGCATTTTCTCAGCATATTGAAAAGAGTATTCCATAGTGTCTTGACTTTCATGGTTGCAGTGAAAAGTTTGCTGCTCATCACTGGCTTTTAGGTAGTTTCTATTTCTCTTATTGGTGTAAGTTCTTGCCTTTGGGAGTCTGTTGTTTCACCATACATATGTACATACATGCAATGTATATCTTCACATTTATCCTAATTTGGAGAAGTGGATGTTAATTGTCAACTTGACAGGATCTACAATTACCAGAGACAACTCTCTGGGCAAGTCTGTGAGGATCTACCTAAGCTAGGTTAATTGGGCTGTGAAGAGCCTTCCTTCAGGCAGACAGCACCATTCCATAGACTGGGTCCTGGACAGCAAAAAAATGAGAGCAAGCTGAGCACCATTATCTACCTTAATTCCTGACTGTGGTGGTTTGAATAGGTATGACCCCTGTAGACTCATGTGTTTGAATAAGGCACATAGGAGGTGTGACCTTGTTGGATAGAGTAAGTGTGGCCTTGTTGGGGAAAGTGTGCCACTGTTGAGGTAGGCTGTGAGGTCTTACATGCTCAAGCTAGGTCTAGGGTCATGGTCTTCACTTCTGCTACCTGCGGATCACAATGTAAAACTATCAGCTCCTTCTCCAGCACCATGTCTGCCTGCACCCCACCATGTTTCCTGCTGTGATGAAAATGGACTAAATCTCTAAAACTGTAAGTCATCCCCAATAAAATGTTTTCTTTTATAAGAGTTGCCATAATAGTCATGGTGTCTCTTCAGAGCAATAAAACCCTAAGACATTGACTCTCCATGCAGTATGACCAGCTGCCTCCAGTTCCTGCTGCCACAGTTTTCTCTGCATGATTGAATGCATCCCATTCATCTGTGTGCTGAAATAATTCCTTCATGTTGCTTCTTGTAGCTGTGGCATATGGTAAAGCTAGTCTCTCTGCTTTACCATATGCTCAGTACCATGATGCTGTGTCTCATCCCAGGATGAGAAACAATGGCATCAAGAAACCATGGAAAGCCAGCAGGCAAGTTTCCAGCAGGTAGGCTGCTTTACCACACTCCCACCATCGACTGGACCCTGTAAGCTACAAGGCTCACTCTGTCCCCAAACCCATCCATCCCCTGTGACCTCAGAGGAACTCTGAAGCACAGGGTTGGACCAAGAAACTACAAATTGGATCAAGAGGTGAGTGATCAGCCAGTCAGCTGGGCACCCCACTCTCTAGGCCCTTAGTACTGGGGGGGGGCCTACCTCAGCTTCACTAGTTAACCAGCAGGCAAGTTTCCTGCAGGTAGGCTGCTCCAACCTCCCTCCATTGATTGGACCCTGTAAACTACAAGGCCCACTTCACCCTCAAACCCTCCCATCCCCTGTGACCTCAGAGGATCTCTGAAGCACAGGCAGTGACTAGACAGAGCAGGCAAGAGAAACCTCAGCGGCTCCGTGAGACACAGACACAAACTGCATAGAACAGACTAAGAACAGCTCCTAAGACACAGACATCAACTGCAAGGATTGGATCAAGAGACGAAGACACTACCGGTTCCAATTAGAGGAAGAGATGGGTAGGCGCCAATGCAAGAATTCATTCAACAATCTAAAAAGCAATACGGTAACAGCAGAACTCAGTAGTCATCCTAACTCAGAAGAAGCAGAAAAAACAATATTAAATATAACTTTATGATGATGATAGAGATGCTTAAAGAGGAAATAAAAAATTCCCTTAAAGAAATGGAGGAAAAAACAAACAAAAAAATTGGAAGAAATCAATAAATCTCTAAAGAAACTCAAGAAAACCAAGAAGAAAAAACAGTCAAATGGGTGAAACAAGCAGTTCAAATAAGATTTAAAATCAAAATAGAGGCAATAAAGAAAAACACAAACCAAGGGAATTCTGGAAATGGAAAAGCTGGGTAAATAAACAGGAACTACAAAGACAAGTATAACCAATAGAATAAAAGAGATGGAAGAGAGCATCTCAAATGTTGAAGGTACTATAGAGGAAATAGATTCATTGGTCAAAGAAAATGTTAAATCCAACAAATTCTTAACACAAAACATCCAGGAAATCTGGGACACCATGAAAAGACCAAACCTAAGAATAATAGGGGTAGAAGAATGAGAAGAACTGCAGCTCAAAGGCACAGAAAATATATTCAACAAAATCATAGAAGAAAACTTTTCCAACCTAAAGAAGAATATTTCTATGAAAGTACAAGACATTTACAGAACACCAGATTACACAAAAACCCCCCAAAAACAAAAAAATCAAAAAAATCCTCCCTTCACTATATAATAATAAAACAAAGAGCTGATTCTTTGAGGAAATCAATAAGACAAACAGACCCTAATCCAAACTAATCAAATGGCAGAGAGAGAACATCCAAATTAATAAAATCAGAAAAGAAAGGGGG
>JAQHUG010000133.1:615793-632221 GCA_028555095.1 Dicrostonyx torquatus
TGGCTCACACAGAAAAGAATTATGGGCTAATATAAGTTATAAGAGTTAATAAGAAGCCTGAGCTAATAGGTTAACTAGTTTATGATTAATGTGGATCTCTATGTGTTTATTTGGGACTAAACAGCTGTGGGACCTGGTTGGACAGAAACCTGGTTGGACAGTATGTACCCACTCCTAGGTGAATACTAGCTGTAAAGCAAAGGATAAGGATCCTATAGTCCATGTACCCAGAGAAGCTAAGTAACAAGGAGAACCCTATGACAAACATATATAGATGCCCCTGGAAAGGGGAAATAGACAAGATCACCTGAGAAAATTGGGAGTGTGGGTGTGTGGGGAGAAGGGAAGGCAGAAGGGGAGGAGGAGGGGGAAATGGGAGTGGGGAGGAGAACTTGAGGGAACTGGATGGTCAAGATAGGGGAAGGACAAAGATGGAGAACAAGGAAAGAGATATCTTAATTGTACACAACTTTTCAGTCTTCTGTTCATGTCTGTTCTTATTTCTTCCTTGTTCATCCAGCTACAGTGGGTCTCTCTCTTTCCTCACTGTCCTGTGGATTCCAAAACCAGGAATGGGGGGGTGTACAAAATAATATTAAATCTTTAAAGGGATACTAGCCATACAAGACTGAGTCTAGAGGAGAAAGAAAGTATAAACCCTGTGATACTTCTTGGTGGGAGGGTCTCAAATGACTTAAGGTCCTAGACTTGATCACTGTGACGTATCTATTGAGCCATAATGACCTGAACTTAAATCTTTTCTCTGTATTTTACAAATTTCATGAACTTTGAACATGTCCAAGTTCTATAATTTCAGCTTCTCTAACTGATAAAGGGGGCAGCATGAGAAGGTCTACTTTAGGATATTCTGTGGATAGATGACATCTTAAAAATGCCCCAGAATTGGGACGAGGACTCAGCTACTAAAAAGCTTACCATGTGAGTGTGAAGACCAGGATTCAGACCCCCAGAACCCATGGGAACACTGCTGTGGTGGGATGCCTGTAATTCTATCCTCAGAAGGCTGAGACTAGAACCCCACAGTCGGTGGGCTAGCAAGACAAGCCATAAGTAAGTGCTGGGTTTAATTGAGAGGCCCCACCTTATTGAACTTAGTGGGGTAGAGATGGAGAATGAGTCCAGACATCAACCTCAGAATTTTCACATGCAAAAGCACATATGTACATGCACAGCCACACACATACAAAAATAAACACATGCACATCCTACTTGTATACACACATGAAACATGGAGAAAGGAAAAAGGAATGCCTAACATACATTAAGAAAAATCCCGAACATACAGCAGGGGTTCAATATGTGCAAAAAAAACTTTCTATTTTTATGTTCCAAAATAGGTAAGGGTTTTGCACAAGCTGTTTCTGCGTAAGGCAGATGTGATGAGTAATGTCTCTCAGCTTGGCACAAAATCCTGAGGGGTAATTAGAAATACAATATTCTCAGGGAGGAAACTGAGGCACTGAGATATTAGCTCATAAAGCACAGAAGAAAAATAGGTAGCAATAACCACACATAGGAGGCTATCCCAAAGGAAATGAGAGATTCTGCACCCCCTCAAGGAGGAACCAGAATACAAATGAACTGGTCCCTCCCTGTGTACTTAGTTCTGCCAGCTTACAGGGTCTGGGCCCTGCTTTAAAAGCCTCCTTTTCCTTTGTCATCAATGATGCTTCATCTTTGTCCAGTAGGAGGGGAGAGATGGAAGGAAAACAAAACCTGACGACATTTCATACTTTATTTGAAACCCTGAACACAAAACCACCCAAAGATATTTTAACACATATTCAAGAGCCTCACCCAGGTCCACACTCCAAAATAGCTTTATAATTTAAGGAAGGAAGGAAAGTCAGACATCACCACCACTCTGTGATCGACTCGCACATATGTTGGAAGCAGAGTTCACAAATCTAATTCCTTTCCCCATTTCTGGACATTTTTACCCAGAGAACACAAGTGACCGGAGGCGGTGCTGCCCGCTCAGCCGATTCCTGACAGCTGCTCCTGGTGAAACAGATTGTGTTTGGGGGCAAGCATTTATCCAGGAGCAGGGCTGAAATGAGATGGCGAGGACGCCAGCGGGTGGTGAATAAATGACCAGCGGAGGGAGAGCTGGAGAAATGAGGGTGATTATGCAGGCGCTGTCCTCTATGAATACATTAGCTCCCCATCAGCCTGGGCTTTCCCACTGCCTCTAAAGCAATTGCTTGGAGTGCCAGTGAATACAGGTGTCTGAAGTATTTTCCAAGTTCAGCTTCCTACCGGCTGTTCTTTCAGCCAGTCCTCAAAGCCTAGCATTAAGTCTGGGGATGAGCTGGGCATCAGAGCACTGTTAGGTCTCTCAGGTGTCATGGGATGCTTCCTGGCAGAGTCTGGGCTCCCTTGCAGGGTTAAGTAGAGGATTGCCCAGGGTCAGCTGCTTGCTCTGTAGAGTGGGAAAAAGGAAGAAGCTAAAGAGGAAGGGAGGTTTTTCAGTGGGAACTGAAGGTCTGGACCTAGAGACACAGGTGCGTGTTCTATGTCCAAAGGGTCAAAGATGAAGTCAGTTGGACCAGATCTTGGAGGATGTCTGTAAGAGGTATGAATGGGCTGGCTGTGAGGAGGAAAACGTTACAAGAAAAACCAGGAGATACAAGGTTTCCCTAAAGGTGTGTGGGTGAGGTTTGTTGTTGTTGTCTGTTTTGCCTGAGACAGGGTTTTGCTGTAGCTATCAAGGCTGTCATGGACCTAGCTCTTGTAGACCAGGTTGGCCTCAAAATCACTGAGATCTGCCTGCCTCTGCATCCTGAGTGCTGGGATTAAAGGCATGTGCCACCACTGCCCGGCTGGGTGATGGGTTATTAAAGACAGTTGGAGCCATCATGGGGACATGCCAAGGCTCAAGCTGTGGGTTTGTCAGGGCTACTTTCTGGACACAGAAACCCTTCATTATCATCAACACATTTCTATCAAACACCGGGACACCCAATATACCTTCCTGATTGAGGAGGTCCTTCTCGGTTTTCTTTTTTACAGGCAAAACCTAGTAAATGTTCTTGTAGGGTGAGAAAGAAAATGGCACCTCTCACAGAGCCACACCAGGAGCTGATAGCTTAGCATTAAGGCACAGGATAGCCCATGGGTCTAGCTGGCACTACATAAGGTCAGAAAGCAGCAGGAAGTGAGTTTGGCTGTGATCTGCTGTTTATACCCAGGAGTTTAATGTTAGAGCTCTTATGACCATCTTTGAGAATGTTCTGTGGAGACAGCCATGGAGAAGTGACTCTGAGGGGCTCTCTTGCCCGGCTGCCCCTTTGATGACTTCTGTTGCTTACCCCAACAGATTTGTTCAGTCTTAACCTGTGTGCTAAATGGGGAGCCGGATTCTCTAGCCAAGCAAGTTCTGAAGGCCTCTCCTCCCTGAAAATTCAAGAGGCTCTGTCCCCTTTGTATTATGAACTAAAGATCCAACACTGCACCATTAGTCTCTCTTACTCACCCTCATGGGAGCTGAGCTCAGCCCTGTGTGAGAGACTCCACTCACCCTGATCCCAAGCTCCACATTCTCGCCTCCATAGACCTCCATGCCTTCGTCCAGCAGGCCAATCTCCTGGAAGTACTGTCGGTCCACAATGAAACAGCCGATGAGGGCAGGGCTCCTGCAGGGTGAGACGGAGAGCCAGCTTTGAGCAAAGGCTAGTCTGAGAGTCACTTGGGGATAAAGAGCTCCCAACTACAAGGATCAGTGCCCCCCCCCCCACCTCTGCTGCCAGACCCAGGGAGGCCTCATTCTCTGGGTAGCCTCCTAGATTCACCTACACCCAGCCATTCACAGTGGGTGACAGTTTTTGTTGTGGGACCAGCCATTGTTCCCCACTACACTAGCTGGGGCATTAGCAGTGGGGTGGATGTGTGCCACTCACTCTGTTGGTATAGATTGCTTCTCTTGATCTTGAGCCACATGGCCAGACTGTTTCAGTTTGGACCATCCCATCATCCCCAACGGCGGCTCTGTTCACTTATAAAGATTTGGAGAACCAGGATGTAGAAGGCTTTGAGTAGCATAGACAAATAGTTTATAGATTTCACCTATAGTAAAGGCTTTCTGTGACAAATTTCAAGCAGAACAGCATTATGAATGGGTATTTTTTTTTAAATCAAGAATACTCAGGCAGACCGGGATGTAGCTCAGTTAATGGAGTGCTGCCCAGCATACATGAGACCCTACCAGAGTTGGATTCCCAGTATTGTATAAACTAGGCATAGTGGCATACTCCTAGTACTCAGAGGCAGGGGGATCAGAAGTTCACGGTCATTATTAGCTACACAGAGAGTTCCAAGTCAGCCTGGATGATCTGAGGGGGACATTCTGCGGTAGCTGACTAGAGGAGATGAGGGTGGTAGTGGAAAACCCAGTGGGAAGCTGCATCTGTGTCCAGGAAAGGTGGTAAGGACACAGGGGATTTGGAAAGAGATGTAGTGAGAGGGGCAGAAGTCATCACTGATTGGATGTTATAGGTTCTGGTTCAGAGGCTCAGAGAAGCTGAGCTGCTCAGGATGCAGTCAGAGGGTGGTCATTCCCATAATGCTCACCTCTCATGTCTGGGTTTGATGTTCTCCATCAGAGCAGGGTATCAGATTTCTCTAAGGACACACATGTGTGATAACCCTGCAGTCTGTGAAAGTCTGGGAATTTGACCCCAGGGAGTCCATGTGGCTGGGCATCCTCCTGCATCGGCATTCATTCCCTAAGGAAATAGTCCTTTCTGAACCTGTTTCTAGTTCCAAACATGAGTCCATTTGCATGAGATTGGTAGTTTTCTCACCCCTAAGGGTTCTTCAGTTTCTCCTTTCCTTTCCTTTACCAAATCCTCAGCCTGGCCTGATATCGTGGAAGGGGAAGAAGGACAGCAGATGATACACAGTGCAGAAGTCAGCTCCCGCTGACTTCTCTGATGCTACCAATTCTCTGTGAAGCCCTGCACTCAGGAGCTAGTGAGCCCCGCTCAGACACCCTACATGCTGTAGTGCAGCTGCAGCCTGTGATCCTGGCTGACCTCAGCTCCAGGAATCTGTCATGCTAGCCTGCTGGTGTCTCACTGGTAGGGGAAGATCAGTTTCCCAGCACCAAGCTCTCTGTCCTTATGCAGACTGCTTCACTGGTGATGTAGCTAAATGGTCCTGGTACTCAACTGGCAAGCCGAAGGCCCTGGGTATGATCCCAGAACCATAAGTAAAAGGAGATTTCTGACAGCATCTTCTCCATCATTCCTCAGACCTTGCATTGTCGAGGTGCCCTGGGCCTCCAACACCCAGGCCTCCAAACCAGAGTCCCTGATACCTCTAACATCAGGTCACTGATAACACTCTGTGGACTTGGTTAAATATGGTAAACAGCTTAAAGCTCTGGACACGACCAGCTCTTAGAAGACTGCTGTGCAGTGAAGAGATTCGGACATTCACCTTTCTACATAAAGATGGTGAAAGCATGGGCCCGCAGAGTGAGGGCTTCACATTTTCTTCTGTTCTTCTGAATATGGGATATGATGGAGCTCCTAAGAACAGCACTCAGAGCATGTGAGACCCAGCCAGGGATGGCACAAAACCTGGCGCAGTTGCTCCAATAAGCACAGACACCTCAGGTGGTCAGTCACTTAGTAACTAGGTGCTGCATTAAGAATAATTAGGATAGGGCTGGAGAGATGGCTCAGAGGTTAAAAGCACTGACTGCCCTTCCAGAGGTCCTGAGCTCAATTCCGAGCAACCACATGGTGGTTCACAACCATCTGTAATGAGACCTGATGCCCTCTTCTGGCCTGCAGGCAGAATATAGGCAGAACACTGCATAGATAATAAATAATCAATTTTTTAAAAAGTTTTAAAAAATAATAATTAGGATAAACAGCACCCATTCCCAAAAGATACAGCTTATAAAAACCCTAGAATGTGGTGGGAAATATAAATAACATCTAGTTGGAAAGCAAGTGTAGGCTGAGGCTCTCTGTCATAGTTCTTAGAAAAAGATTTATTTTTATTTATGAGTGTGTAGGGGGGCAGAAGAGGTCATCAAATCCTCTACAGCTGGGGTTACAAGTGCCTGTGAGCTGCCCAGTATGGGTGTTAGGAAATGGGTCTTCTGGAAGAGAAGCAAGGCTCTGCTCTTAATCACTGAGCCATATCCCTAGCTCTCCATCACAGTTCTTAAACTGAGCCCAGATGTTGGTTCCGAGCTTCCTGTTAGGCTAAATGAAAGGGAGCACACAGATTCTTAGAAACAAATTCACAGTTTTGGGGTAGAAATGCTCTGGTTGATTTCTTGGATTTTTTTTTTTGGACTAGTTATAGATTTGAGAGACTTTTCTCACATGGATTTTCTTGACTGGGTCAGTCAGAGACTTGGGAACCCAGTGAATAGCCATCTTAAAAATGACATTTCACTACATCAGAGACAAGTGTTGAGCTCTCTTTATAGTAACATGTGTGGGCAAAACACGAACACACAGCTGCAGAGAATGAAGAGCTGGAGTGCTTGTAGTACATTTATGTAAAATCTGTCTCCAGTGGGACTATCTTCATATCGCGATGAAACCAGAAATGATCTAAAGCTTCCAGAATCTCATTTCTCACCTACATTCCTAATAAAAATAAAACTTGAGTGAAGATGGAAAGTAAATGGTCAAGATGATATCCTCGGGAAAAGATCCAGGGTACAACTCTGCCAATGAAGAGTATCCCAGTATATTTGGTGATGAGCAGAATAGAGACAGCTAAGATTCACACTATCTTCGGCAAGAACACCCTTAGCACAGTGGCTGAGTTCCCTCTGATAACGTTGGGCAGATTGAGGCTGTAAGCTCAACAGTAATCAGGCAGGGGGTGACAACATGTCACAGAGTCTAAGTGACCCCAGTAGAAGCCAGCTCCACTTCTATCGTCCTCAGTAGGACCATTCTCCTGTCTCAGTCTTGCTTCAGTTTTGCTCTTGTCTTGTTGAACAGGGACGGAGCAATGAGTTGATACCGGATTATAATGTGGATCCAATGAACCATGTGTGTAAAAGGCCCCGGCACACAGCAGGCTCCCAACAAAGCAACAGTGCACAACTGTCTAGGCAGCATGGTTTGGATAGGCTTTGAGTGTGTCCCCTCCAAAGGCTCCCATGCTGGAAGCTCAGCATTGAGAGGTGGGAGGCCTCAGGATGTGCAGTCTTGCAAAAGGTAAGTGGATCCCAGGGCAGCCTCACTCAGAAGGGATTAAAGTAATAACTGTGGAAATGATTCCACAGCCTGGGGCTGTGGCTGCTTGCACAAGACCTTCACACAAGATCAAGTCAGTCAAGAGTCCACCAGGGATGGAGGAGAGGTTTACAAAGGCCCACCTCAGCTGCCGTCAACGGCTGTTGGTAGAGGGGAATCACTCTTTATCAGGGAAAAAGCTCCTGGTAGGGTTCTTATGCTTCCGCAGGTGACTCTACACTCAGGTACACTAATCAGACTCAGTGGCTAACAAATGAGGACACAACTTTGGAGGTGTGGGGGGGGTTGTCTGGGAGGAGCTGGGGGTGAGGGGTGGGCATTGCATGAGGATGAACAGATGTAGCTCTGGGGGGGATCCTATTAATTCTTGATGCAGATGTATCCAACCCTTTCACATTGTGCTACGATGCTGTCACTACAATCACATTGGGTGGCAGTCATACCAATCCTGGGATGAATGCTTCCCAGGGCCACAGATTAGAAACCCCTGAAAGCAAGCCCATTTTACATACTTAGCCTCTCCATGTGTGGCTCTTTTCCTTTTTTCTCCTGCCATGTGATGTCACCTGCCTTGTTCTAACACAATTAAAGGCCTTCAGCAGAGGCTGGCCAGGTGGGACCACTCCATCTCAGACCTTCCACCTCCAACACTGGGAGTTAAATAAACATCCTTCTTCATAAATTATCCATCCTCTCATATTTTGTGATAGCAACACAAGACGGACTAAGAAAGCCATGAAAGAAAACTCAAATCTGTTTCCAGTAATAACATTTGTGATATTTATTCTTTGACAATTCTCATAATCTTTCTCTCTCTTGCAGGATAAAATTAGGCTGGGTTCTTATTCCAAGGTGGCCCCCCAAGATACTTTCTGGTGCCATTTGTCTATTTAATGGTGGGGAGCAAATGTCTGCTCTGCCACCCACACCCAGCAACAGGGCTGGTAGGGCTGACTGCTACAGGACTCCTGAGGCAGCAGAGGGAAGCCATTTGGGGCTTTAGGAAGACAGTATCAAAGGCAGGAAGAGTTTGGGGCTCTTGAAATGCAGTTGGAGAACATTGGTGCCTGTGTTCCACAGGATAAAACCCAAACACCATCCAGGTACACTTGTCCCAGGGTCTGTTTTGACCTCATTGTTGGGGATGTTCAGCTCACATTCCTCCTTAGGGTCTCTCTGAGCCTCCTGTGACCATAAGTGTCACATATGGGTGTCACTCTCAACCTAGTCATCTCCTTCTCACCCTTGAAAATTAGCTCTAATGCTTCTCCTCCCCCTGCTGTATGCATGCTTTGTACCCGTGAGGCAGACTCAGTGTTGATGTTTCACCCCCTGCGGTCCTGTATTCTAGGCTTGGAGAACTTGGAAATCGAATCTTATTCCCTGACTCTAGCATCAACCATGATACCTTACACCTAGCAGCTGTCGACGGTGATGTGTGAAAACTTTGGGGTCATAGGTGCCTGTTGGTGAGAGTGCTTCCTGCTCTTCCTGAGGACCCGAGTTCAGTTTCCACTGCTCACATTCTCCAGTTGCAGGGCATCTGATGCCCTCCTCCCCAGATACACACACACACACACACACACACACACACACACACACACACAAACACACACACTCTCTAAATAAAAACAAAAAAATAAATCTGTTTCTAAAAGTTTGTGCCTTTGAGACTTTGGGGTTCTGATGGCTCCCCTGATTCTTTTCAAGGGACCCAAGAGCTTGTGAGCAGAGCCTGAACCTCACACGGTGACTCCGGTCTACCTTCCCCTCTCTCCCACCCACACTGGGCCTGGGCAGCAAGGGAAGCCCTTGTCTGAGGGCCAAGGCAGAGAGACCAGTGAGGAAGGGTTCCACACCTGATTGGGGCTGTGGAGTTCTCCAGCTTCCACCAGGCCTTGGGTGGGTTCAGGTAGCGGCACCACAGCTCCCAGTCGAAGCCCTGGGCGGCCAGTGGGTACTCTTCTATCTCAAAGTTGTCATATTTGATGTTATCGAAAGATGGTGAGATGATCCGTTTCCGGTTTTCCTTGATGCGCGTGAGGACTGGTTCCGCCCTGAGCACGAAGGGAGAAGAGAGCTATTACTGCTGCCAAGGCGGGCAACAGCCAGACGAGCAGCTCACCATGGTCATTTGCCAACAGCAAGAGGAAGGAACCCCTGCTCCCCAAAGATAGAGAGAAGTGGTTTTCTGCATGCCCAGGAGTTGGCTTCCCCTGCTAAGTAAGGACTTCAGAGTTGGCAAGGCCCAGTGGACCCTTCAGTACAACCAGAGCTGAACCGAGAGATTCTCACATAGCCTGTATGATTATTTCCTTCCCCCACCCCCACAACGAAAATCAAGATAAAAAAGTAAAAGAAATATAAAGAAGGAATAGAGTTGAAACTTTTAACCTGGGTTTTGATTTTGCTTGAACCAACCTGAAGGAAGAGGCAGGAGGTGTGGGTGAAGTTACATTTTCCTTTGCCTCAGGAGGGGTGGGCATCCAAGCTCCCCCCCAGAGACTGGCATGCCCCTCTGGGTAGCAGAAGAATATTATGTTTGCCGACAGGAATGATAAGCTTCTCATTAATAATATATTCTGTGCATAATTGTTTATTCAAATCAGCCTGAAATAGTAAGTGTCCCTCTCCTTGGCTGCCCATAAATCCAGTGGAAATGCTTTTTAAATAGTCGCAAACAGCACACAGGGACTTCAAGAATAAAAAATGACTTGCCGCAACCTAAGGAGTTTAGGTCTGTGATGCCGGTGTCCCTCCCAGGCTGCCTGTAGGCCCTGCCACTCCTTGCTGCCAGCATGCCCTCCTCATCCTGCTCCCCGGAGACAGAGGAGCAGGACCTAGGCAGGTAGTGGCACCATGGAGATAGGAAGGGCAGTGGAGACACCAAGGCCACCAAGCACATGAGAAAAGAGGGCAGGAAGCTACATATCCCAGCTATATGTCAGCCTTAGCATCTGCTGCCATGTCCAGGTAGAGCCACACACGGTGAGCAGCACCACACAGTCCTAGCCCTGGAGGGAAATCAATATCAGGTGCCCTGTGAGGGTTCAGTAGCAGCAGGAGGCCACTTGTCAGTTCTCATGCTTACCCCATCCGGCACCTAGCCGGCCTGACTTGACAAAGGAAGACTCAATACGACTTAGTTTTGCTGGGATGGAGGTTCTGAGGGCATTTGAGGATCCAGGAAGCCTTTTTAACCACCACTGCCCATTCAGTCCTGCTCTGTCTGTGAAGTAAGGTATCTGTGTTGTATCTGCTCCATCTTTGTTGTCTACAACTCTGGAGTCCCACGCTCAGCTAGACAGAAACTCTCTGCGTTGTTATTGTGGTTAAGATTAATTTATTTCTATTTTATGTGTGTGAGTGTTTGTTCTGCATGCATGAATGTTCATGACTTCCATGCAGTACCTGACGGTGCCAGAAGAGGGCAATGGCTCTCCTGGAACTGGAGTTACAGATGGGCATCAGCTGCCATGTGGGTGCTAGAAACTGAATAGGAAGGGAATATGGGATATGGGTTCCTTGTAAGAGCAGCCAGTGCTCTTAAACCACTGAGCCATCTCTCTGCTTTGCCCTTTGTATATACTTGTCTTCCTGATCCGTGCTGTGGAATATTAGTTTAAGATGTGTTACATTCATTTACGCTGCAGAATATTTGTTTAATGATGCGAAGATGTGCTGCATTCTTTTATGTTGCATTTGTTTAATTCTGTGAAGCTGTGTTACTTTGTCTACCTAAAACACCTGATTAGTCTAATAAAGAGCTGAATGGCCAAAGGCTAGGCAGGAGAAAGGATAGGTGGGGCTGGCATGCAGAGAGAATAAATAGGAGAAATCTGGGGAAGAAAGCAAGGAGCAAGAAAAGGAGCAAGAGAGGAGGATTCCAGGGCCCAGCCACCCAGCCACACAGTCAGCCACAGAATAAGAAGGAAAGAAAGATATATAGAGTAAAGAAAGGTAAAAAATCCAGAGGCAAACTGTAGTTAAGAGAAATGGGATAATTTAAATGTGAAAAGCTGGCTAGAAACCAGCCAAGCTAAGGCCAGGCATTCATAAGTAAGAATAAGTGTCTGTGTATTTATCTGAGAGCTGGGTGGCAAGTTAGATCGGGTGTTCCCACACCCTTCAGGTGCTGACCCCTGACTCTTTGCTCTGCCTGAGGCTGAGCCCTATTACAAGATTTGGCTCATTCACACACCCATACCTCAGCTGTCCCCACAGCCCTCTTCTAATCTTCTAGCCCATAACTAAGCTCCCAGAATGCACTGCACTTCTGAGTCAGACCCACCGGCTCACACTGGGACCCCTCCTGTCCCTGAAGCACTTACCAGCCCACATTGAACTCCACGTGGGCATCGAACAGGGCCACCACAGGGGCCGTGGCTGCCCTCCAGCCGCTGACCCTGGAGCGGATGAGGCCTTCCTGCTTGCTGTGGCGCACAACTTTGATGAAGCCTGGCTTCTGGCCATTCACCTTTTCCACGTATTCCGTCAACTTCTCTTTGAGCTCCTCTGTTAGTGAGAAAGAACTGAGTAAGAGCAAAGGTTGAGACAGCCAAAATAGTCACAGTACTAAGGTGAAACACCACCCTTTCCAGGAGGCAAGAGCACCCCCTGCTGCACCCATTCCAGGTTTTCACTGGCTCCCAGTGGTGGCCAGCACAGCTCAACTTTGAGGGGAACCAGGAAGATGGTATTTGTTTAGCTTCAGGACATTTATAAGAACTCCCACACATTGTCTAGTTCATCATCACAGCAAGGCGACTGGAAGGTGGGGCTCACACAGCACATGAATGTTGGAGGCAGATTCACAAGCGGTCTGGATTAGACTGCATGTGCCATCAAAATTTTGAACAGGCTCCAAAGTGTTCCCTAAAGGCTCATGTGTTTGGACACTTACTCCTCAGCTGGCAGCACTGTTCTGGGGACTGTTTGGGAGATCCCACAAAGCCACCTTTGTCTACCTCTGCCCATTCGGTGCTGCCCTGTCTGTGAGGGAGGGCACTAGTCTCTGCAGCCTCCAGGTAGTGGAGCCCTGTCCTCGGCTAGGCAGGAACTCGCTGCTTTGCCTTTATCCTGGCCACATGTCTCACAAAGATGCTAGCTAGGGCCATACCTGGGATATCACGTCTTTTAGGTGTTGATCCTTCATGGTCCTGTACTGCTGGAGATTTGACTCTATTACAAGGGTCACCTACACAGCCACATCTCAGCTGTCTCCAGAATCCTCTCTCCTCCTTCCAGCCCATGACTGAGATACCAAACCGCATTTCATCTCTGAGCTGAAAGTCTTGGATCACACTGGGGCTCTTTCTTTCCCTGAGTCACTCACCAGCCCACAGTGAACAACACACGGAGGTCATGAACCATTGGGAACTGGGACCTAGCTAGAGCAAGCAGGTCACTTTTAGGGTGGAGCAGGGGAATCTGTAGTCCACTCTGCTTCCCAGCAGCCAGCATGTTATAACAAGACATAACAAGAGGTGCCCCAGTGGGCGATACCTTAGCTTGTACTCTGCCTGGATTGTGTTTCTGGGAGGTCAATGGCAAGCGTTGTGCTGTGGAGACAAGGGGGCCAGTGGGCTGCTACCCATTGTAACTGGGCCTGGCTTGGTACGTACCATGCTGTTTGTTTCTGTTCCTCCATGATGGGGGCTCTCAGCCTGGGAGGATACAACAGCCATGATCATTATGCTTCCTAGCAGGGGAAGCAAGAACCCAGGACTCCTCAGTCTGTTAAGGAGGATTCATTTTGAGCCAACCACCTATCACCAGGGGTGAATCTAACCAGGGCACGATTAGGATGGGCCGTTCTGTACTCCATGTTGATGCAAGGAATGTGCATGTACTCGATGTTAATACCTTAGCTCATACACACTAAGAATGATGCTCTAAGACACTGATTGGGAGTTACAGCCAAGGGGTACCCACATCCAGGAGTTCCCCCTCTCAAAGCTGAGTTCATACACTCCCTTGTCTATCTCAGGGAAGCTCCAGTTTTCTCTTTCTGGCTGACCAGAAGCAGAAGCTAGCCTCCTAGAGGATGAGTGGTCCAGACAGGGAAGCAAGCCATCACAGATCCTCTGACCCCAGTGAAGAGATGCAAAGGTGTGAAAGAGCCAGACAAACCCATGACCTCATGCAGAGCAGACACAAGCTCGCTGACAAACTGCCCAGAGACCCATGCCCTGACTGCAGGATTCTATACCAAGCAGCATTCAATGTTTGAAGCCGGTGACTTCTCAGATTGTCTTTAGACTGGGACACAGACATGGCATCAGACACAGAAGGGTCAACTGAGAAGGCACAGCAAGTGTGACAGATTCTGTTTTGCTAAAAGTTTTAGTTCCTTTATAACCGGTCACCGGGGAGCCAGACAAAGTCTGCTGATGGGCAAGTCTGCCTGCAGCCAGCTGAATTCTAATCGTGCTCGGATTCAAAGGTGTGCCAGTCACTGCCAATGCAAACAGGGAGAAAGAGGGTTAGAGGGTAAGGAGTGGGGATAAAGAGTAGGAGGGGGTGGGGTAGGAGAGGAAAAGGGCATTGAAATGCTTAAAATATTCCAAATGATGGATGATTCTGGTCCAGTCTTTGCAAACTACTTTCACCTAATTCAGCTTCCACGCTTTCCTCCAACCTTTGTCAACTGTTAAGTATTAGATACCTCAAAGGCACTTCCATGTTCTCAGAAAATTCCTCCAAAATGTTGCCTATGAGATATGCATTATATGTATTAATATTTTATAAATTAATGTATATTATACACCTTGCTAAATATTTTATATATTAAAAGTATTTCTCAGAACTTGCTGCGAAATAGAAAATATTCTCTTTCACCTTACAACTAAATACAAGCACATAACGGATCACACCTGCCTTTAGCTAAGGCTCCCGGGAAGCTTGGGGATAAATATAATGACTAATCATTATAGTTTGAGCCACATTTTTGCTTCCCTAAGACTTTGATTTTCAAAGTTAAAATCTGAAAGATTAAAACCATTTTTAACTTTTCCCCTATGTAAACTATAGAAAAAAAGTGTGGGCTGTTTATTTGTTTGGGGGATCTGTACTGGGAATTAAATCTAAGACCTCATACATGCTAAGCAAGCAACCTAGCACACAACTACAGCTCTCTCTCTCTCTCTCTCTCTCTATATATATATATATATATATATATACATGCATATATAGATCTTAATTTTGAGACAAAGCCTCACTAAATTACCTATGCAAGCCTTAAACTGGTGATCCTCTTTCCTCAGCCTCCCAAGTAGTTGGGATTAGAGGCCTGACCACAGATCTCATTGAAAAGTATTTTTAAAAATCAGTATAAATAATGTTTAATAAAATATCATAGTAGAGCAGGATAGATGTGAAGCTGCAGAGTGGAGAAGCCATCCTTTGCACTTGATGCAGCGTGCTGGGAAGCCAGGAGGCAGAGACTGAGAGTAAATGTGGGAGCTGTCCACAGCCAGTGCTGACAGAGAAACAATTTGTGTCCTGCAGGGGGCCAAGCCCCCTCCCGCTTGCATGGTGCTTCCAGCCCTCTCCTGCTGCCCACAGATTCCTGCTCTGCTGACATTTGAGAGACTTCAGTAAGCTGTGATGGTGACACCCTAAAGGGGTGCAGACCATACTCCACAGCCCCATAAGGAGTGCTTCCCCAAAGCCCACTCACTCCTTCAGACCAACAAGACGCGGGAATCCTGCAGCCTGGCTGCACCGATCTCTTTCCCTATATCCGCCCCACTGTGGTGCTTCTGTGGTTCACCAACCAGTCCAGAGTGATGACTCACAGGCTCGACAGGCAGTGACGCATCCACTACTGTTAATCAGGTTTAGATGTGTGGCTGGACACCATGGTCTTTAGTGTGAAGAAAACCAAAACATTGGGAAGGTGGTTTGCACAGGCTTCTCTGCTCTTTGGAAGGCAGAGGCACGGGTGTTTTTGCAGAAGTATTTGGCTAGGCTTGCCAGGGGCAGACAGACCAATACCTTTTCTTTGTCTTTTAGTGTTCAGGAAATCGTTCCCCTCTGTGTGCTGTAGGTCTCACAGAAGCATGACTGAAGAGAAAGGCTACTTACCCATTTGTCCATTCTTTCGTTCAATAACTATCATATACGTCCAGTTGCTGTGGCTGTGAGCAAGAGAGTCTACAGTGGACTGAGTGTTTGGGTCCCACTCAATGTGTACTGAAATCCTAATCACCCACGTGATGGCATCAGGAGGTGGGGCATGGGGAGGTGGTCAGGTCACAGGGATAGAGTCATTGTCTAAGTTCTTTCTAGAGTCTGGCTCCAATGAATACACACACTGGGTTATTTATGAACCATTTTCATAGAGTTCGGTAGTTTAGGCTGTCTAAGATCAATTTACCAGCATGTGGCATGGGAAGGGTTAAGAGGGAAACTTTCTGTTATTCCTGCATGGCATGGAACGAAGGATGAAATTGGTGGAATGCTCCTGAAGCCTCTTTGGTAAGGGCTTTAGTCTCCTTCGTAAGGAGAGAGCCTGCTTGCTTATCTTTTCTTCTTTCTTCTCCTTCTTCATGTTTGGGTGTTTGGCTTGTGTAGCACATGTGTGCAGTGCCCAGGGAGGCCAGAAGAGGGCATCAGATCCCCTAGAACTAGAGTTCCAGACAGTTGTTAGCTGCCATATGGGTGCTGGGACCCAAACCTGGATCATCTGCAAGAGGTATGCACTTTTAATCACTGAGCCGCCTCTTCAGGCTCTTAGCATTTCTTAAAGGCACAGCTTCCCCTATCACTGGAGCACCTCATTTTGAGAGAACACTGTAAAACCACAGGCCTGCTGCCCTCCATGAGGATGTCAGAGAACACCTTCACTCTCTCCGCTAGAGAGGAGTTTCTTAGAAGTTGCCGGGGAGGCAGCTCAGTGTTAAAGTGCTTGCCTTGCAACCATGTGGACCTGAGCTTAATCCCCAGAACTGCATAAAAAGCCTATCAGAGTTTTATGCACCTTTAATCCCAGCACACGGGAGAGGGAGACAGGTGGATCCCCAGAGCTCACTAGCCAGCCAGGCTAGCCCACTTGGCAAGTTCTAGGCCAGTGAGAAACCCTGTCTAAATAAACAGTATGGACAGCATCTTTGAAACATCTGGGACTGTCCTCTGGCCTCCACATGCACACACACACACACACACACACACA